>CM052454.1:2300510-2326202 GCA_028533085.1 Varecia variegata
GGTCAATTACTAATGCCAGCCCTTGGTCTAGGAAGAGAGAGCTTGCATGTCACGTGTCTGCCACCTCCCATCTATAACATGCAACTGCTGCATCAAATTTTCTCTACCCTATTATAGGTTCTAAGACATTATAGTCACTTTCCCCAAAATTCTCATCGTTTACACTTCACTAAGCAACTCTTTTCTAGGAATAATTAAGAATAGGAGTTTCCCTCATTGCTTCCTTTCCTTTCTGAGAGATAAACTTTGCTTTCTGAGAGATAAAATTGTTAGCAAGGCAAATCAAGAATTTACTCAATTATCTACTGTAGACAAATGAGATTTCCAGCTGATATTTGGATTCCGCCGCTACCGTCTTTGTCTTTTTACCACTGTTGCGACCTGTGTCAGAATGTCTTGCCCAGCAAATAAATCTTAAAATTTTAATCTAAAATAGTTAGGAATTGCAAAGCCCAAAGGCAAGCAAAGAAATCACAAAAGAAAAATCCAAGGGATTTAACTACATAAATATTAAAAAAATTCATTTAAATATGTCAAAATCACGAACAAAAGGCAAATAACTTGCAGGGCAAAGGAAGAATATTTTCTACAAATATAGCAGGTAAAGAATTGATGCATTTAACTAATATACCAGGTTGGAGTACAAATTAGCTATGGAGTAAGGCTACAGAGCTGAACTAGAAGGTCTGTCCTCACTACCAAAATTACGAATAAAAGAGGTTCTTTTAGTTCAAAGGGCCAGACCTGTCTGCGAATTACTCAGGGAAAGTGGAGAATCCCATCAGACCTCAGCAGCCGGGGCATTCAGTGTCTCAGCACCAGCTTCTGGGGCACTGCTGTGTGGTGACATTCTTGACAACAGGTCCTCCACACTCCAGTGTGTCCTTGTCCACTGCTATGATTCCTGCACGGCCTGCGATAATTTATTGTTTACACATATTTCTATAGCAACCGCTGTGTGCCAGGCCATCTTCTACGCACTCTACAAATGTTAACTCATCTCATGCTCTTAACAACTCTGTGCGGTAGGGACTATACTAGCTCCATTTTGCAGGTGAGAAAACTGAGGCACAGAGAGGTTAAGTAGTTCGTTCAAAATCACACAGCTAGTAAGTGGGGTATCTGGACTTGAACTCAGGCAGCCGGGCTCCAGGGTCTGTGCTCTTAACCATTTGTGGGAAGGACTGACTCACTCCGCAGAACCAGCCTCTTGCAAAGGACTGCCACGCCCGGACTCCTACGCATGCTACCCTCATGCTTAGGTGGATATAGTCTCATCCACCTGCTCTGGGTCTTATTTACCAACGCCACTACAGAGGAAGTAAGAGTCCCTGCAGGCATATACAACCGATAAAATGATGCTTGGGACTCTGTGGGACCAAAAGCTCATTCTTTGGAAAAAATAACAAAGAAGCAAGCTCTGGTAATTCTGCAGAAGAGGGGGAAAAAAGATAACCAATATACTTGTTATAGACTAAATTGTGTCCTCTCAAAATTCATGCATTGAAGCCCTAATTTTCAATGTGAGTATGATCTGGAGATGAGGTCTTTAAAGAGATAATTAGGGTTAATTGAGGTCACAGTAGCGGGGCTGCAATACCATAGAATGGACGTCCTTAGAAGGGAAAGAGACATCAGGGACACACGTGCACAGAGAAAAGGCCATGTGAGAACACAGCAAGAAGACAGACAAACATAAGCCAAGGAGGGAGACGTCCGGAGAAAACATGCCTGACAACACCCTCATCTTAACCTTCCAGCCTCTAGAACTAGGAGCAAATAAATCTCTGTTGTTGATGCCACATAATCTGCGCTATTTGGTTACGGCAGCACTGGGAGACTAATAATATTAATGAAAAAATCTGATTAAATTTCGATACAGAGCATATTGAGAAAATAATATGTAAATAACACTATGCTAATAATTAAGGTTAGAATTAATAAATTGTAAACTTTCAATAAAAGCACGATTTTCTAAGAGGATGAAAAAGTGTGTAAATCATCTCAAAAGGTGTGTACATCATCTCAATACTGATATAACCTTCACTCCTGGAAATCGAGAAAGCATCCATTTCTGATACGATTTCTTAGTAAAGAATAAATTAAAATATACTCCCTCCCTATGAAAAAGAAACCTATCTGGATGTAACAGCTAATATTATACTCATTAGTGTAACTGTAGCCCAGAAGACAGGTCACAAGCTCGCACCCAGGGGCTAGATGTGACCTACACATAGGTTTATTTTGGCAGGCTTGTTTTGTTTTTTTTTTTAATTTGCTCTAGTTGCTAGCATTTAAAAATCGTAATATTTTATATAAACTTCCAGGTTTTTGGTTTTTCTGCCAGATTAGGCCTACATGACAACTAGCTGTAGCTAAGCAGAGGCTTCTCTCTGCAGACCGGCTCTGCATGCTCTGGTTTGCCCGTGACCGCCACCCTACCGCTGTTTCTTCCACACAGAGACTGTGCTTCGTGCCACTTGGATTGTTGTTTTCCTAACTTGGCCTGTGTCACTCTTTTGCTTCCTGCCAAGTGTTTGATGGCTTTTAAGTTCACATTACTGCTTCAAAGGCAATCCCATTAAATTAAAGAATTACAATGTCCACTATCATCATTATTCAACATTGCTCTGGAAGTTCTAACCAAGACATGAAAACAAAATCAAAGACATAAATAGTGAAAGGAAAAGATACATTCGTGATCATTTGGAAGTTCTATAATTATAGATCTGGCTAAATCAATGCAAATATTATTGAAAATAATAATTTCAGCAAAATGGTATATTATAAAATAAATATACATATATTAATAGCTTTCCTATTTAGTACTAACAATTAGAGAATACCTTGGATTTTTAAAACTCCCATGCATAATGATAAAACAGTTTTTATGTAAGAATTAACGAATGGGGAATGTTGTATGTCTGTATGAATAAAACTATGAAACTTAGAGTCCAGAAATTATGCTAGCATATGTAAGACTTTAGTATGTGACAATAATGGCATTTTGAACCAAGGTAAGAAAGGTTGGATTATTTCATAAATTATGGTAGGATAGTGAGTTAAATCTGATTGCAGAAAAAGAGTTCAATTTCTAGCTACAACCCATGCACGTAAACATACTAAAAGACTCCTATGTAGAGATCAAAAACTATAACAATTGAAGAAGAAAACACAAATAAATATTATATTTACTTTCAGAGAATAATCTGAGCAATGTGAAAATAAGGAAATAACAAAATCTTTGATAGATTTAAATATTTTAGTATTTTCAAATGTAAATATTCTGCACATTAAAAATTTACCTTAAGTAAAATTAGAATACTAAGGACAAACTAAAACCAAAATTTGCATTATATGACAGTTGAAGGGTGCATATTTTATTATTTACAGTAGTACTTACAAAAATAATAATGAAAGGTAAGTATGTCAATAAAACAAAGCAAAAGCATGACTAAGAATTTGTAATAGAAGGAAAAGAAATGGCAAATATACATTTTTATACCTCCAATCTCACTGAAATATACCAAAAGCAGTTATACCACGATTTCTGTTAAATTAATATTACTTATTTTAATATGACTATATAAGTATCATTTATTCCAGGACCATATGGTGTTTTCTGATTACTTTTTCTTTCTTACACAAATTTTTGTTTTGCCTGAACTTAGTGATTGCTCGCTCACAGATGGTTGATCTCTCTGATGGATCCTAATTTTCTTGACTATTCTCTCCTACTTTCCATTTTGTATTTTTTTTTTACTTGTTTCTCAATTCCTAATTTTAACTTTCAGCTCTTTTACGGAATGTGTTGTTTTGGCGATATCAGGTATTAATTCCTGGAGTTATTTCTTACTCTGTGAATGTTAACTTTTCTCTCTCTTGTTGCTTGATCATGTAATATCTTTTTTATCTCTTGAAAAATAATATCAGTAGTTTTCCTTTCATGTTTTATTCTACTCCCTGTATTGTTTCCGTATCCCTGACTTCCTTTTTTCTGTTTGCTACTTTGGTCTCTGGCTTCCGTGTTGGTGGCTTTTCTCACATGACTTGAGATATCCTGTCTGTCTGTTCATACTGTGATATTGAAAGACTAAAAATCTGATCGAACACTCTGAGGCATGGCGGAGCCCATCCAATGGCTATTACTGAATTAGAAATTTGGTTGTTTTGATAGGGCACTCTGAATGGTCAGTTGAGATTTTTCTTCTGGGGTCATTAAATTTCTCCAGAAGGAAGCCCTCCGTCACCTGCCTAGTGCCTGTTGTTCTAGGAGCCAAGGGAAGAGGTCAGTAGGCAGGGAGGACTTTCCCAGCGGGTGTCCTAGGTCAATTTCTCCAGAGAATAACTGCCCTGGCTTCAGGCCCCTAGAGATGACGAGTTGAATGTCTGTGATGGACCTTGAGGGCATGATCTAGGGTTCTCTCTGCTCCTTATAAAGACTTTCAACCAACACTTGTGTTTTCAGTCTCTTTATGCGCCCTCTGCCTCTAATTCCGGAGTGGAATAAACTGGCTGTGGATAAACTGTGTGGATAAACTGGCTACTACCTCCTTGGTGGCCTCTTTGGGCTACCATTTTGTCTTCTGCTCCTCAAGTCGATTACCATTTGGCATCAGCTTTCCAGCTTCCAGAGTTTTGTTAGCATCTCTCACTTACTTTTCTTCCAACACTGTTGCTTTTGAATGCTTGTGAATGTGTACCTATTTTTTATTCTTCATTACCTTTTTACTTAACAGTTTAGGAGGTTGCTGAGATCAACTCTTTGGTTCAGTTTGACATGTTTAACCAGAAGTCACAGTTATAACAGAAAAAGAACAGTTATAATAAAAAAAAAAAATCATAAGACGTGTTCATGGCTAGTTACAGCTGAAAATGAGCTTAAGCACCGTCTCTTTTCAAATTTTTGCTGTAAGCATGAGGAAATAAGGCATAGAGGATGTTAATGAAGCAGCAGAGAAGAGATATTAAGGTTATTTCAAGCAATGTCAGGACTCTCTTAATATGTAGCTATAGCAGATGCCTTTGGTTGTGTCTCAAAGAACTGCCATCCACTGGGAACTGCCTTCATCCACACTGTGTGGTGCTTTGCCCTTGATGTCTGTGTTTCTTCTCCATCAGCCAATCCCTTGGTCATAGAAGGCTGGACCACGAAATGTTATCATATCTAATCTGGGCAAAAATTCTCTCTCATCCCTATTTGTCCTTGAATTATTAGCACATAGCATAGACTGGCATAATCCAAGGATTTAATATTGAACAAATAAATGATTCTAATGTAGAGAAACAATTTTAGGCAAGTCGTTTTTTTTTTTTACCTCAGTCCCCCAAAATATTCCCAGCCCATTATGTGAAAGAGAAAATAATCCCCACCCAACTCATGGAGCCGGCAGAAGACCAGTCAGTCCACCCCGAGGTCTAGCACTGGACAGAGAGGAATTAGGATGATTAGACCTGAATTCTGACTCTACCATTTTAAATTAGTGGCCATGAGAAAGTCATTCAAATCTTTCAGCCTCCATTTGCTTATCTGTAAAATGAGTTAGAGCATCTTGGAGGATGATAAGAGTAAATAAATAAAATAATGACATCCTTTACATCTTACCTAGCTCACAGCAGGAGTTCAAGAAATGTCAGAGTATCTGTTACGTGGGAATCTCCACTAAGAAATTCTGGAAGGGGGGCAAGAGACCCCTGACGAATGCCCTCCCTTTTAAAAAATAATTAAAATAGTTTTGTGGGCTGGGCCACTTAGAATAAAAAATGCATACTGGTGTGCTAACTTTATAATTGGGAGTCAGGAACCAGATTTTAGCTGTTTGAGAATATTTTTATGGTGAGGCTATGACTTTCTTACAGAAGGGATTTCTACAATTCAGGAACTTAAACAAAGCAAGAACTCTATAAATATGTAATGAATGACTGAATAAATCAATTCATCAATCAATGTGGCCAATGATGTTTTCTGGAGAGGAGAGAAGGGTTTTATCCTCAGGAAAATGTAAAAGCTCCCGCCCAATGTCCCAACGAAAGATACTTCCAGAAAGTAAGAAAAGTTAAGGAAGACTCTCAAGACAGTTTTTTTTTTTTAAGTTTATATTTATGATTCTGGATTGTTATGACCATGGTCTAGACTTTAGTGAAGGAATGTGGATTGCAGGTGGAATTTTCACCCCATGAACTACTTTGCTCGGCTGGGGGTCACCTGCCCGTGACCTCACCTGCCTTCCAGAAGTCGCATCCATTCACTGGCCTCACAGCGGCATTGTCCTGGCTGGACAGTCAACAGACCTGGCCCTGCCACTTGCCAACTTGGGAAAATTGTGCATTTTATGAACCTTTTAGAGTCTCTGTATTCTCGCCTTTAAAAAGAAAAGATGGTTGAAATTGATGATGATTAACCTTTCTTCTGAGTGTAAAATCAGAAGGTTATTCTACCACGTGGTTGTCCTTTTGGAGGCTGAAATATCAGGAAACTCAGGAGCACTGAGCAGAGCTGCTCACAGGCGACCCCATTGGAAGGCGCCATATTGTCAGCGTTGGGAGCCCAGCAGGCAGCCATGTGCACCCTCTTCCTCTCGGCTGTCTGTGGGTTCCCAGCCTCCAAGCGTGGGTTTTGTGAGCCCAGGAGCTCTTTTCCTTAGCTTTTCACCCTCCTTCTTTCCATCTGTGAATAAAACCGCCTCATAGTTTCCTCTGCCCCCATGACCCAGTCTCCCCAGCCCGAAGCTCCCTGTCCTTACACAGCCAATTTTAAATAAGTGGCATTTATGCTCCCCCTGGATCTCTCTTCTCTGAGCTGCTGACAGAAACAAAAAGAGGCAAGAGCTCTAGCCAGGACTGGGTGTAATGAATGCAGGATTAACACCAATTAGCCGTGAATAGAGATGTATTCTAGAGTGTTCCGTGGAAGCCACACGCCATGCTGGGAGACAGTGCCATCTGTGTGCCGGGGAAACATCTTGAACTCTCAGCAGGGAGACCCCCCCGCAGCTCTGGGGGCTAAAGGCGGGAACTGCCCATGGTAAAAAACAAACCTTCAAAACATGGAGCAATCAGGACAAGTCTTTAGCTGTTCTGTGGCAGGAAGCACAGATGTCTAAATATACAAATAGCCTCTCCTTAGGGGACAAATATTAGTCAAAGGGAGCTCTCCTTGTCTCTAAAACTAAGCTGTGTCTCTAGAAAATTTCCGTGATTTGGTTTAGAAGATGAGCCTATTGCTGGAAGTGAAAAAGACATTTCAATTTTCCCAATTTTTCTCTTCCTCTGAAATTAGGTCAAAGGAATTCTTAAGTGCATGCTTTCTAGAATTTCTCCGGGTCGCAAAAAGCCCTCTGTTCAGCACATACTATTTTCAGTTTAACTTTGTCTTGTAAGGGAAGAACACACTGGAAGGCACTCCAGCTCCTGACACAGTCTCTCTGGGAAGTGCTTCAAAACGCCAGCTGAATGTTTTGATGGAAGCAGGAAAGTTGACCTGTTTAACTTACCAGAAAATAAATAGGAAAAAAAAAAAAAAAAAAGAAACTCTTGATGTATAAAACTGTACTTTCAGGAATCCCAAAGGGAGAATAAAAGGCTTTCCCAGTCTTGCAAGTTTGCATAAAAGCCCTCTGACCCAAGGGGGACCTTTCGCTTAAAAAGAATGGAACGATCATTTGGGTGGAGGCTGGAGAAAGCTATCGGCCAAGTCCATGTCTCATGGTCACTTGCAAAGGACGAGAATCAGTCCGGCTAGGGTGACTCCACAGCCGCCACCGCAGTGCTGGGCAAGAGCCACAAGTGAAGGGGACACTGCCTGTCATTTCAGTTAATAAGTCTAAGACTTAAATTTATTTCCCGTAAACTGCACCGGTGGAAACAAGTTCCCCTCCCCCACCCGACCCCTGCAGTGCCAGGTGCATTATTAATTAATTATTATTAAATTATTATTTTAATTATTAAATTAATTTATTTAATTATTTAATTAATATTTAATTAATACTTAAAATTATTTAATTATTAAATTAAATTATTATTAAATCATTATTATTATTAAATTATTAATGAGTGCGGGGCTCATTATTCCTGCTCCGTCAGCCTGGCCGATGTGCAAATATTGGAGCGAGTGCCAGGGGCCGGGGCAGGGAATGATTATTTTACTGCATTAATACTAATGAGTGAGACGGAATCGGCAATGTGTTCAGCTAACGTTGCCACAGGAGGAGATGACTTAAAAAGGAAAGAGAAATCAGCAGGATGATTATTGATTTTAAAAAGATGATCAAGACATGAAACCCACACGGGGTAAGAATCAGAGCAAGGTGACGGCTGCAGGAAACCTGTGCAGGTGTGCACAGCACCTGTCTAGCGTCTTCTTTCCAAAGGCCGCGTGTAGACGGGGGCAGCTACCCCAGGGCGGTGAGGACAATCCACACACGGCTTTCTTGTTCCTCCTGCTTGTGTGCAGCTTTTCTTGGTGCATAGACTATATGCGTGTTGATACATACCCGCAGCAAACGCAGACTGTTACTAGCACGTTCCTTGTCATCTACTGTAGTGATGTCAGGGGACCCGGACGTAGGTGGGCAAGGGTGGAGTTTTGTGGAAAAGGAACACAGACCAGCATACGATGACAGCCACGCGAACTGATGAAAGTCATTTTTCCTTTGCACCTCGTTAAATGTCGTAACACCGTCCTTATCAAACCCCCTGGAACCTCAGACAAAAGCCATTTATTCGCAGATAGACAGGGTGCTTATTTGCGTTAAGGCGTCTCCCACATATTCGCTTAGATCGACACGGAGGGGAGGGTTGCAAGGATGCTTCACACCCCTCATTTGCGAACGCTGGCACTTCCAAAGAAATTAGCTTCCCTGTGACTGTCGTGGAGGTTTAGAAATAGGCCATTCCCTAAATGTCTGGTTTAAAAAAAAAAAATAATAATAATAATCCCCAAGTTCTTCCCTGGCTTTAGGGAGCCTTTGCCAGTGGAATTTCATTTTCTTCTGCGGAGAACTGAGGGCTCGTGGAGCCTGGCCCGGCTCTGTGCCGGTGGCCAAGCCCCTCGGCTGTCCCCATCCCCGAGGGTCTGCAGCCCAAGCAGGCGGGGACGGCGCTGTGACCGGCGGAAACTGGCCGGTGCTTCTCCCGGCGGTCGCAGGGAGGCAGTGCGGGAAAGCTCCCGAGTCTCCACCGCTCGGGTCCCAAAGTCCCCGACTGGCTTGTTTCACTTTTACAAAACTACGAACTTTTAAAGAAAAAGGTCAGATTACCCCGCCAATGAAACAAACAAACAAACAGAAAACCCTGTGTCTGTTTTAAAGGATAGTGTGCGTGTGTGATCAGGGACAGTAACACTGTGATACTGTAAAAGTGGAAATTATTTATTTAAAGCCGTTTTATAATACCTAATGTAGCCAGTATTCAATACCCAATCGCCATCCGAGACATATACCCGGGCTCTCCTTGCCAATCCCGCCTCCCAGAAGGGTTTACGAAGCTCATTAAAGGATATTATCTCACCGAATTCCTCTACTGGTCATTTTTGGAGACAGAGTCCCGCTCTGTCACCCTGGCTAGAGTGAGTACCGTGGCGTCAGCCTAGCTCACAGCAACCTCAAACTCCTGCGCTCAAGTGATCCTCCTGCCTCAGCCTCCCGAGTAGCTGGGACTACAGGCATGCGCCACCATGCCTGGCTAATTTTTTCTATATTTATATTTTTAGCTGTCCAAATAATTTCTTTCTATTTTTAGTAGAGACGGGGTCTCACTCTTGCTCAGGCTGGTCTTGAACTCCTGACCTTGAGCGATCCACCTGCCTCGGCCTCCCAGAGTGCTAGGATTACAGGCGTGAGCCACCGAGCCCGGCCTCTGCTGGTCCTTGAGATGGCAACAGTGATGGAATTGTTTCCAGTTCGTGGGGAACCACAGGGCTGGTGAACAGTAAGTCAGGATGTCAATCTAAGCTGTCAAAGGTCCCTCACTGTACCCCACTCAGATTTGCACCGAAATCAGAAGTCAGTCATCTCCCAAACTGCTTCTCACAGCATCCTTTGAAGGGCACGAATTAGGAGGTACTCTCTTTTTTTTTTTTTGTCCAATGTAGAAAACAGGACATAAAGTTTAAAACGTCATCATCATAAGCCTTTTCCCAAGTGTAGTTCCCTATCTCATGCTGAGACTGCACTCTCCCCAACTTTCCTCCCCCAATTATTGTATGAAACCCAATTTTTGCTCCTCTTCTCCATTCTGTTACCGTCAGTCCCACAACTCTCTCTTTCTCCCCTGCCTACACCTTGCACCTGTCGAGCCTTCAGAGCAGGGGGCTCTCTCTTCTGCAGTACTTCCCCCATCCACCCCTCCTCTTCGTGCCCACCGTGATCACATGGATCTTATTTTTCTCTTTCTTAGAGCTAGGAGTTTCCAACCTAGTGCACCTACTTCTGTCTCCTCCCTGTTCTAGTCCATCCTACATGACACTTCCAGATTAGCCATTCTTAGCAGTGCACTAATTAATTCACTACCCACCTCCAAAACCTTCAGGAGTTTCCCTTTGCTTATTCAAACAGTATACAGACTCTCTACCCAGTTACAAGCACTGCAAAATCTCACTTTCCAAATGTATTTCCTCTACCGCCCTTCATGAAGGCTTTGCCCCTTCTAGCTGCTCTCCATGTACACCGTACACTTTCCTGATCTTCACATTTATAGGGCCTGTACGTTCCCACTACACCTACACCTCCAAATTCTGTATTCACCAAAGTCTAACCCAAACACTGGGTTTTTCATGAAGCCTTCCCTGGTTCACCCAAAGAGAAATTCCCACTCACAGTCCAATGCAAATTCTTTTAAAAATAGGTTGAGTATAAAGAGCACATATAGGAAAAAAAAAAAAAAAGACTCCTGGAACACCTCTCTTATCAGCCATCTCTTGAATTATAGTTACTAGGATACATGTTAATATTTTTTCCCATGGTATGCGTGCACGAGGGCAAGAACCAGGTCTCTCTCTTTGAATTCACGACAGCCCAGAACAGTTTTCATATATTTGGTGCTAAGTAAGTGAACTAAGAGAGAAAGAGTTCTGCTTAAGCCAAAATGAAACTCTTCCATTTATCTTCCCTGTGCACCAGACGTAGGTATAACACATTTAGTTAGATGTTCCATCACTCAATAAATCATTTCTTAAAATATTCACTGAGCACGCACTATATGTCAGGCATTGTACTGGGCGCTCTAGTAAACCAAATAGACATGTTCCAAAGTACTAGGGAAGATACATCATGAGAAAATCATCACTTTTTGCAAATAGTGATAGAACTATAAAAACATGCAAAGTGAGTGGAGCAGAGGAAAGTTTCTCAGAGGATAAACAGGGCTGGAAGGGTGTCAGGAAGCCAGCCATGCAAAGATCAGGAGGAAAAGGTTCCAGACAGAAGACACTGCAGGAGTATTAGCCGAGAGGAGGCTCAAGGGTGGCATTTTCTAGGAACTGAAAGCAGACAGACACGGCTGAGTTCTAATGAGTGGATGGGAGGGTGGACCAACACTGGAGATGCAGGCGAGGACCAGATCATATGAACCTTGTAGACCCTGATGAGGAAGTGGATTTTCTTTGAAATCTGTGGGAAGCCCTTGCAGAGTTTAAACAGTAGAACATCGTGATCCAGTTGTGCTTGTAGATCATCCTGGCCACTGTGGAGAGATTTAAAAGGACAAGTGCAAAAGCAGAGAAACTGGTAGGGGGACCACTGCAGACGTCCCAGCAGACACGGCACGACAGACTTTTGCACGAGAGCAGCACTGACGTGGCGTGCAGGACGGATGTGAGATAGCAACAATGGGACTTGTCAACTACAAGGCACGAGGGAGAGAAAAGGCTTGTGCATGGTGCCCAGGTTTAGGGCTGAGCAATCGTGTCATCAGCATCACCATTTACTAAGATAAGAAAAAGTACTGGTTTGAAGGGACAGAAAGAAATTAGCTCAGACCCTAAAACCATCTTAAATTATAATTATTCATATGAATATTTAACACGTTGTTGAACACCTACTACGTGCTGGATACTGCACTAGATGCTGGAGAAAATAGGACAGAGTCCCTCCCCTCACAGCCCTACCATCTGGTAAGGATACCAATATTATTTAAAAATATTAAAAGTTAGATGGCATACAGGATCGTGTATAGGCATGCAGATTCCGTTGTTGGAGATTTTATATACTAAAAGGTCACACTATTAATAGTTTTTAAGACCCTTTTCCTTGGATGCTTTGATCATATTTGAAATGCAAAATTTACTTCCCACATTGCAAACGAATCCTAGGAATTTATGGACCTAGAAGTTCAAACCAAACACATGATAACTTTGGGAACAGCTGTTCATACTTTGCTTTTGAGAATACGACTTGCAGTTTTCCCAACCCAAGCCCCGAGCATCCTCTGGAGACAAGGATGGTGGGACCATGGTCTGAAGTTGCCCACCCAATCTCTGCTTTCAGAGCGAGGCTTCTCACAGTAGGTGCTTTGTGTTTTTAAAGTGGCTGCATTAAAGAAAAAAGTGAGATCGCACAGTATTATTGTACAGCCTTATCAAGAAGAGTGTCAGAGCAAAAAAAATATATACCAAATTGGTAAACTACTTAAAATTATCATTAAATCCTGCTCTTCAGTCTGACTAGAATTTTTACCCTGAACATTTTCTCTGCACAACCATGGTTTACGATCAAATCATTCAAGAGCATAACCCACATGGAGCTAACGGCAAATACTGCTTCTCAGATTGCCTCTTGTTAGCATTTTACCTAATTTTCCCTAGCATTTCCAGGACATTTTATAACCAGATACATTACACCTTCATTAACTGACCATGGTAGAGAACTCAGACCCTGAACCCAAGTTAATAAAATATTCATAAATTATTGATAAAATTTGGCCACGAGATCAATGGATCAATGGACAATTTATTGATAGCTCTCTTACAATTCCTGCATGTGCCAGCTCCAAGTGTCAGATTGTTAATGTCATTCTTTAAATACTTTTTAACATTGGTTCACATCAAAGGCTGCTTTTTTCCTTTAACATGCCCAGAATTAGGTTCATCCATTTTCTAAACTATAGTTTACATAAAGTCACATTCTACTAGGCATCTTCCTAATGCTAAAAATGCTGTTTTCCTCGGAAAATGTCACTCTGATTTTCTGTAGACGCTTGTTCTGGCTTATTCTGCAGCTGCATTCGCTGGGCGCCGAGGCCAGCCAAGAACCTCTGACCACATGCACCGACTAAATCACTATCCTTCTTCTCTGGTCACATGAAGTACACACAGCAGTCATCCGTCTTCCTTTGATCTCCAGCTAGCACAAGGCCCTTTCTCACTGAGTCGTCCTCCGCGGTTTGTTTTTGATATTTAAACAGTTTAGACATCTCTAAAAGTGGAGTGACATTGACACAGAGATAAGGTGCCAATCAATTTATTAAGTGATTTCGTACAAAAATGGCAAACTTAACATGACCCTGGAGCATGGCTGATTCGGCCAACGGGACGCGTGAAGAAAGTCATTCATCTGTTCTTGTCTCTTCCCGCTAAGGACATCTCTGCGGAGCTCTTCTCTGGAGCTGAGAAAACTCAACAGAAATGATGGTTTTTGTTTTTAATTTTTAAAATTTTAATTAACAGACATTAGTAATATTTTCTATATTTCTTTGTTTAGTTGAATGATGGATGTGGGACAGGGAGCTCATGGCGACATGCCACCTGCCATCGCAAGGGATATTTCGTTCTACTAAGATGAGACATTAGTGTTTCGCAAGCCATCAAAATGACCAAACTTATTACAGCAACACTAAAGAATTTTTAAAGAGGGAGAAATGAGTTATAAAAGCTAAACGTCTTTATTCATTTCAATCTAGTAAACCCTAGCAGTGGCCTACAGATAAACCAAGCCCAAGAATGTGGAATGTTTTTGGGAATTTGAGTTTCAAAGCAAAATATGCAATATCTATGGAAATAAGAACTATAACTACCTTTATTCCTGATTCCCTGAGAATGCCAAAACAATAAGTTATTTCAAAATACAATTTAAAAATGACCCTTTAGATATCATTGCTCCTAATATTAATAAAATAGCTAACTCTTAAAGCGAATTGGCCTGACTGTCTCACAAGACCAATTTTACATAAAGTAGACTTGGTCGTTCCTGTGTTGTGGGACCAAAGAGGAAATATGATTTAAAGTTGTTGACTGTCAGCCAGACACAGCACAGAGACTGCAAAGTGGTGGACAGTTTAGATAGAAGGCCACCGTGATAGCTGATTTTATGTGTCACCTTAACTGGGCTACGGGATGCCTAGCTCGCTGGGGAAGTCCCACCACACTGGCGACCATCCGACACCCACCGACGTTCACCCCCTGGCGGGAAGGTTTATAGTCCAGAAAGGTGTCTTTGTATGGAGCCACCTGCCGCCTGGTCCTGGCAGGGACCCCTTTCTTGCAGAGTGCCTACGGAGCACCTGCTGCCACCCCAAGTCACGCTGCTCTCCCTGCCCCTGACTTGTCCTCCTGTTGGAGAACAGTCTAGAAACAAGGAGTGGGTGGGCAGAGGGTCTGTATGTCACCGTGAGCCAGAGAGGACCTATCAGGGGCTTGGGGTTGGAATCGGGAAGTTTGATCACCGCTCACATCTCATAATCAATACTGCCACAGCTAATTAACATTTACTAAGCACTTTCTATGTGTTCGTCATTGTGCTAGATGCCTGAGCATGCAGCTGTGGACGGGACAGCCGGAGAAGCTACACTCATGGAGGTTGTGTTCTAGCCTGATCTTACACAGTCTCGTACGAATAAATCTCTGCTGAATAAGCCCATGAGGAGTTTAATTCCGCTTGCACTGAAACTTTGCGAGAGCTGGATTCTGTAGATGATTTGGAATGAGTTGAACAGCGTTTTAGTTCAAATTCATCTTCTATAGACACTTGAGTCCAAATAAGTTGATTTCCAGTTTCTCAAAGCCTGACCTGAAAGGATGAAGCGCCATGTCTGCTCCAAGAAGTGTGTTTGTGTGTGCATGTGCATGTGTCTGCATGTGTGTGCGTGCGTGTGCATGTGTGTGCGTGTGCACACGGGCATATGAGTGTGCACGTGCATGTGCATGTGTGTGTGCATGTGCGTGCGTGTGCACGTGTGCATATGTATGTGCATGTGTCTGCATGTGTGCATGTGTGTGCGTGTGCATGCATGCGTGTGTGCATGTGTACGTGTGCATATGTGTATGTGCATGTGTGCATGTGTGCGTGCGTGTGTGCATGTGCCTGCATGTGTGTGTGTATGCGTGTGCGTGTGTGCATGCACACACGCATGAGAGAGAGGGGGAGAGAATGGGCCTAGAAACGTAAATTGTGCTGCTAACCCTGACCCGTGCGGCTGGCATCCCTATTGTCCCGTGCCTTCTGACAGTGCCCTCCTCTGGAGGCTGCTAGGATAAGAGCTCACGTGGGCTGTGCCACACAAAGGTGATGGCAAATTGATGAGCCCGTAAAGAGATTCGGAAGCAAATAGGGAAATGCATTGTTAATGCTATTAAATATTACTTAGCCTGCAGCGAGCTGCATGTTCGACAGTTTAAACTTTAATTGCTCGCTGATGCAGAAACCAGCCTGGATGTATGTAAATCCTATTGAAAGCTAATATCATTTTGGCTGCTCAGATGGATTAGCAGCCACTACAATTAGCAGCATGTGCAGCTAATGATATTAGGGGCGAATCCATCATGCCGCAGTCTGAGCCTTTAAATCCGAAAAGGAGTCAAGGCTCTTCTCCCCACGGCAGCCCCATGCGGGGGACTCTTGCCAGTGGATGCCACAGACTCCAGGGTGAGCCAAGAAGCTTATAGGACGCAGGAGACGACTCCACTGTCACCTTGAATTGTTCCTCTTTTCGCCCTTTCCCGGTGATTCTAGCTAAGCACATTATGGCCAACACCCCCCCCGCCACCCCCAACTCCCCAGAGAGTGACGCTAGATCACAGGGTGGAGGCAGAAAGATCCATCTTCAGTTGCTGAACACTGAGGGCTCACTCTGGCTACCGCGGTCATCATGGAAGGAGGAAGGATAGTGCTTTTTTCTCAACTCTGGCACCATCGGAATCAGGTCGTGCATGGAGTACTTACTGAGGTGTTTGTGACTACGTAAGAAAGTCCCAGTGAAAATAATTCTCATTTAAAACTTCACTACTTTAGGATGACCTATGGAAACTGTCCTGTGTCGAGTAGACTTTCTGCACCTGTTCCATAAAAATAGGCATTTATGATGCCCTTTGGGGTCACCAGCTGTAAGGTGCAGCAGGGCGTATATGGTGAGGTGTGATTCTGCTCTGACGGGGTAGTGAGCCTGACATTGCTAAAGCTTTCCATTCTGACTCTGGGGAATGTTAAAATCAAAGCACTTGAAGGAAAGACGGGCCTTTATCGTGAAATTTCTAATATATGAGAGATTGTAGTTTATTAATCTGATTGTAAAAAGCTGCTATCGTTAGAATAGCACAGCACATATCACCGTGAAGCTAAAATGTTTCATAATCAAAACTCTAAATATGTCTACAAGGAACCCGTAATATCTTGATCTGTGAGACTACTTATTTTAGACAGATTCATCAATGACTATAAACCCTAATTTTTAATTTCAAAAACCATGTGTACCCACACATTCTGAATTGATATTATCAATTAATAGTAAAGTCTTGCCTTATGAATATTACATAAGTAGTAATTACTAGTTTGTTTTTTTGGAAGTTACAGTAAACGGAACCATTTGGGTAGATGTGGACTTCAGAGTTACGTATATATAATTACAGTTTTTTGAAGACATTTTGTGTGGCTTGCTGTACCCTTGTCACGAAGACCGTAGAAAAAATGTGATTCACTATAAACATATTTCATGCACGGAACTGATGCTATGAGAAGAGGATGAGCAAAGGTCTAAGGAAATAAAGATTAGGTTACTCTTCTGGTTTTCATCAGTTAGAAGAAACTTTTGCCAATGTTGCTCCTCCTGGGTTTGCCCTGTGGGAATGTCATCTTAGCATGGACAGCAGGTCTCGGTGACTAACTGTTAGCACAGAGTGGAGATGATCTGTTGTCACGATCAATCCTTCCATGGTACTCTGCGACAGCTCCACTCAATGGAGCTTCAAACCTGTCCACTCCAATGAGAACTTCTATCCTATTCCATGTACGTCTCAATTTTTTATACTGATACGACTGTAGAATGTTGTCATGCTAAAGAAAATAGATGGCATTTTTCATTAATACAGTCTCTTTCACAATAAATTTCTTAGTATTAAAACTTTGCTCTCACCGGCCCGTCTCCACTCTGCACTGGATTCAGAAACATGTCTTTGCACTTCACTGAAGTGAGTGGCTTTCTGATACACAGAAGGTCAGGTCAGAGGAATTACGTAATGACGGCCTTTGCCCATACGAACAAGCCACGAGAGCAATCCAAAGAGGCTAACGTGCATTCACCCTTAAATCCTGCAGGCATTTGCTGAGGACCTACTGAGTGTCAAACGTGCTAATACAAATATACCTAAGGTATTGTCCTTGCCCTCAAGATGCTCACAGCTTAGTGAGGGAGAGAGAGAAGCTAAGTCTAATCAAGAAAGACATAGTCACAGGCTTTACGGGAACATATAACTTAGGCTGAGAGGGGGCCAGAGACTGAAAAATAGGGTTAGATTCAAAAATGAACATCTTGATGGTGAAGGTTGTAACATAGCTGTGTGGATTGTCAAGGGGAATTGCAGTTTATGGGGTTTTTAAAAAAACTAAATCTTTAGAATTGCATACAGCTTGAATTTATGTGTGTGTGTGTGTGTGTGTGTGTGTGTGTGTGTGTATCAGTTATGTCTGAAAGTTCCAAGAAAGTTGGGCCTGGGCACGCCATGCCAACTAGGTAGCTCCAACCTTTGTTGTGAACTGTCTAGCACGGTGACAGGTTCCCTACAGCCCACTACTCAACCTCTGTGGTTTCTGCAAAGATCAACATCCTTCTGCCTCTTCCCAGAGGTCCCTCAGCATCATAGACTCAAGTTTATCTTCACATCTTGTGTTCATCACCAATCAGTTCATTTTTCAAGACTATAAATGATTCGGCTTGGGGAACACTGAGTGGCAAAATAACCAGAAAGTAGATTCATTCTTTTTTATCTCCCTCCACTGTCAGAAACTTAAATACAAAATATTTTGAATCCTGTCACGGGCCAGTTCTGCTTACAATGTAAGCAGTGGGGGCTGGGGGAGGAGAGATGGTTATTTCAACTTACCGTGGTGTCCATTTGTGGGCAGTGCACAGGTATAGAAGGATATTAAAAAAAAAAAAAAGGTAACAAATGAGTATTTCAAAGGCTCTTGCTTATTGCATATTGGGAGGGATCATTCCAGATATAAGCCTTGACTGTAATGAATTTTTGAAGCGCAGCCCCTAGCATCTGAAATCCAACGTATCCAGGACTCATTATCATCTTGTAACCTTGCTTCTCTTCTGGTTCACTCTAATTTGGTCTCATACTCCATCCTGCACACAAGCTAGAGAACTTGAGTCTTCCTTTGATTCTTTTCCTTATCTATTGCTAAATTGGTCAATGAAACCCATCAGCTCTTTCCCTTATACCCTCTAACATTCATCCCTCCCTTCTTTTCCCCATCCTGTCATGGTCTTAGTTACCCTAGTCATCAGCAACAGTCTTCCAAGGATCGCTTGCCTCCAATTTTCTCTTACATCACCTTAACCTTGCACGTTGCCAGCAGAATCTCCTTCCCAAAATACGCTGTTGCTTAAAAACTTAGGATCTAAAAGAGTATGAAATCTTTAGGATGGTATTCAAGACACTTTTTCCTATTTGAAACCAGGAAACAAAGAAATTTTGGGCTCATCTTCTCCCATTCTCAGCAAGTGAGAGACTAAGCTCTAGCCAAGCTGGATTGGCCGAGTTATACTAAGAATTTTCATACTTCCATGTCCTTATTTATCTTGGAATTTCACTGCGTCCCACACACCTCCGCGTGGGGAAATACTCTCTCAACGTCACCTCCTCTCTGAAGGCTTCCCCAGTTCCTTAGATCAGTTATTCATTCAGCAGCCCTTGGAAGAACCTGAGATCCCAACATGTCTAACAGACAAATTGCAAATATGTTATCATTTTTCTTCTTCAAAACCCTTTACTGAGGCAACGCTGTACCAGGTACTGTGACAGTAGGATACAGAGGTGAGCAGGACAATAAGGTTGGTTTTACAGAACTTCAATTTTAGTAAAGAAAATAAATAGCGGGTTACAAAAAGATAATTTGTAATATACAAACAGAATAATGTGCAGAGTAATTATCAAGATGAGGGGCAATGTTCTATTAGTTGTCAAGGGAAGATCTCTCTCAAGAGGTAATATCTGAGCTGAGACCCGATAACAGTGTCTCTCAGTGACTTGTTTTGTTTTGTTTGGCTTTCACTGAGTGTTCATGCAGAACATTTTAGAGAGAAAAAAGAAGTGAGTCTTCATCATTTAAAGTTCCTGTGCTTATTTCAGAGAACATTCTGGAAACCTTAACAACGACGACGCACGTCTAATTTTATCTATCGCTCCATAATAAGCCAACCCATAATTCAGTGTCTTAAAACAGCAATTAGTTGTCTCTCCCGGGTCTCTGAGTTAGGAAAGGATTTAATGACTTGAGCTGAGCTTGTGCAAGTAAGTTGGACTCCATCATGCTTCTCTCACCCTTTTCTTCCCATGGAAATGGCAGAGATACGAGAGCAAACAAGCTCCACGGTTCAAGTGTTTTCCTAATTCCACTCACAGCTCACTGGCCAAAGTCAGTGACGTGGCCAAGCCTGGGATGTGGACGATGGCTACGCTCGCTGGAAGGGCGTGACAACGTTGCCATCCACGGAGGCCCGGAATCAGGGATGGGTGGAGAGTGTTGCTAAAGCAGCAACTAACCCACCTGGAATCTAGTATCGCTTTTGCCACCAAATGTGTCATTCTAGGCATGTCACTCGCTCTCTCTGGGTCTTAGTATTCTCGTATCATCTAAGATAAGGTCACTTAATTGTCATGGATAATTCCTAGATTTCTTTCAAAGTGTAAATTTCTCAAGCTCTTTTATTTTGGAAGGAAAGATGGCATTTAGAGCGACCGGGCAAATAAGCCCCCGTTTCTGTTAGGAAAAGAACTGATATCCATCATCAGTTCTTATAAATGTTTTGTAACGGGGTATGGAGACTTTCTGATGCTGCTGAGTAGTGAAGATAATGATAGAAAAAAATCACAATGGGAAGGAGCATGAAGGGGACCACAGGTCACCTGCCAACTCCTCCGACACGGATTATTTTTAACCCCTTCAAGGGATGGTTGGGCACTCACAAAAGTGTAATGATTAGAACTTGTTCACTGGATGAGTGCCCAGACACACGAGTGGAAATCCTAGATATCTCCTTCACTAGCTGTGCCTCAGTTTCCTCATTTGTAAAGGAGGATAATAAGAGTATATACTTTATATTTTTGATGTATTAAATGAGATACTGCATATAAAGCTTAGAAAGTGTACATAGAGCACAGCGCTCAATAAATCTCAGACATACGTATCACTTTTTAGCCATCTGAAAGCCGAGTATATGTGTATCTATTTAAATATATACGTACATAATTATATACGAATGTGCCTATATTACATGCTCTATGGGTATGTGTTTATGTGCATGTCTATGTGTGTGCATAAATGTAACAATCTACACAAGTCCCTCTTGTCTTACATCCAGCCCAATCCAACTTTCCCTGGCCTCTGGACACACTTGCATTTCCAACCTCTACTTCAGAAAATTCTGAGATCTCCTCCAGTCTCCCCAGATGGTCACTGCATTCTGAATGTGAGGCCACCACACACTGGTCAGTCATCTTCTTGATGGTTCTTCACACAGGTGAAGGAAAACCCAGAAGGAACATATTTCGATTTATGCCCAGAAAAAGAAACAGCAGCTCTTTTTTCTCCCTGACTGCAGGCTTTTAGGCATCATGGTTATGAAATATGGCTGCAACATTCTTTTAAATCCTTTTAAGTAGCAGTCATCCTCCTCCCCGCCGTCCCCAATACTATTAAGTCCTTCACAGGTATCAATCGTCGGGAAGTAGGAAGAACTGCACTTTAAAAGGATTTTAAATAATGTCTCCAAGAAATATGGCAGCGGGTTGTTCAACGGCGATTGCCAGCCAAGAATGTGCGAGAGGGGGCGGGCTCTCTCTTAAAAGGTCTTTAAATAATGTAAGTGTACTTCTTGGCAACATTACGCAGGGCCATTTAAAGAGCAGATAATCCCTGCTGCACCGATGCACCCACAAAAGGGACCTGGGGGAGACACATGACAAATGATATCCCTACATGCTTGACATTGTCATGACACAAAGATGACAAGCTTTATCCGAAATGTTGAAAGCACCCGAGGCTGACTTGGTAAAGAGAACCTCCCTCCTTCTAAGGGTGAAAGGCAAATATTCCTAGAGAATATTTGGACATTTGTTTCCCTTTCAGGGAAACATGCGATTTCTGTGCTTTCTGAGCGAGCTGCGAGAACGGAGCAGTTGCTTTGCTTTCTTGGCTCCTTCACGCCTTTATAAAACCAGACGTAGATGTACCATCATCAGAATCTAAACAGCCGACTCCGTCTTCTTCCAGTCACTCCCTTCCAGCTCCCTCGCTGTCTGCAGGACGGGCAGAGGAGGAAGGGGTGTGGGTGCTGTAGGGACCCAAGGCTTCGGCTTTGGCGTCAGAAAATCCGAGTTTGAAATCCGGTCTGCCACTGCTGGTGACTTTAGGAAACTGTCATTACCTCTCTGAGCCTCAGTCTTCTCATCTGCAAAATAGGGCTTAAAACATGCCTTCCCCTAGGGTAACATGGAAACAACGTGGGTAAAGCACTCAGCTCCAGGCCTCCTGCGTTCTAAGTGCTACTACGTGGTACCTGGAGAACTGTGACTATATACGCGGTACCTGGAGAACTGTGACTATGGAGGCTGTGATTTTACAAGCGTGGTTGTAGTTGTTGAAGGCAGAGGAGGCACCCCTTTTGATTTATCTGACTTGCTAAGCCCAAGAGTGGAGTCTGCTGCTCAGCTGGTAGCTGTCTGAAGGATAGTTGTGTGCTGCCTCAGAACTGTGGGCCAAGCAGAGCTTCCATCTTGAGATGGAAGAATGAACAACCAATCCGAATATTCAAGGTGGACTTGGGGGTCCCTTTTAAGCCTTTTTACACGTAGACCTTGCACTGCACAGATGGCAGTGGAAGGAAGTTTTATGAGAACACAGTTTTTCTCTTGTCTCAGAGATCACAGATGAAGTAGAAGAGACAGCTCAAAAAGCATACGATGCAGCAACCCCACTTCTGGGTAGACGTGCAGAGGAACTGGAACTGATACACGGAAGCGATATCTGCACTTCCGTGTTCAGGCAGCATCATTCACCATAGCCAGATGCGGAATCCACTGAAGTGTCCATTCCTGGATAAATGAATCAAGCACATGTGGTACGTACACACATTGGAATACTATACAGCCTTTAAAAAGAATGAAATCTTGTCATTTATGGGAACATGGATGGAACTGAAGGACATTATGCCAAGTGAAATAAGCCAGGCACAGAAAGACAAATCCTGCGTGATCTCACTCATATGTGGAATCTAGTTCTATGAGATCGACCTTTTTAGAGAGTAAAAAGGTGATTACCAGAGGCCAGCAGGGAGGAAGAGGGTTCAGGAAAGGGAGATATTGATCAAAGTGTCAGTTAAACTGGAGGAATAATTTTTAGTGATCTTTTGCACTGCGTGGTGATCACAGTTGATGCAGTATTGCTGAAAGAATAAATTTTAACCTTCTCACCACAAAAAAGTGATAACTTGGTAGATATGTTAATCAGCTTGATTTCATCGTTCTACAGTATATACTTAGATCAAAACATCACATTGTACCCCATAAATACACACAATTATCAATTAAAAATAAATAGATTCACAGTTTTCCTTTATGACTTTAAAACCAGGTTTCCTTTATGACCTAGGAGAGTTTCAGAGACGAGAAGTCCCTGGATCTCATGGACATCACACGCTTGAGAAACGGCGACATGGGAGAGCCGGGATCAGAGAACACCCCCAAAGAAGGACATTGAGCTGACAGGTGAGTGGAAATAATGCAGCTCCAATGATGTGCGGGAAAATGATGTCCCTCCAGCATTCAGACGGTGGAACAGGTCTTGTGTCATTGACCACAATGACAGAAAATCAAACTGAACCCCATTAAAGGGAAAAAGCCATCTATTTCAGT
This sequence comes from Varecia variegata, assembly GCA_028533085.1. Lineage (NCBI taxonomy): Eukaryota > Metazoa > Chordata > Mammalia > Primates > Lemuridae > Varecia > Varecia variegata. The sequence continues at coordinate 2,323,855 of CM052454.1, forward strand.
TAGCCCAGCAGGCACCTGAGAGCTCCTCTCGGTGTGAAAAAATGGAAGGGCACTCGAGGAGATGGGGGTCTTCGTTCTAATGACTGTGTTCGCACCTCCTGGACAGGCGGGATCTCGCCTTTAAATATGAGGGATTGATTTTGAAAGTAGTCTCCTCTTGCTGTGTTAGTTCCTTTTCTGCCTCTCAATGACAAGAGGACACGATTAGGTGAGCACCTTCTCAGTTAACCGAGATGAACCAAAACAAGGGAACCATTTTTTAACAGCAAAAAGCTGGCAGAGCCATTTGTGTTCTAATGCTTAAATGCCATGCATTAAACAACAGCGCCATGATAGGACAAACTGAGACCATCAGAGAAATTGGGACATTAGAGATGTAGAAGGGGAAAAAAAATGCTTTTGAGATTATCTTAAAGCACTTCCAAGGACTTTTTACAATCTCGTGGTCACTTGGCAAGGAAAGGTAGAAATGGTCCCTTGAACTCTTTCTGCAGTTGACACTCCAGGTACCTTGGTCTCCCTGGCCATCACCTGTTGGCAGGAGCACAGGTTGACTCTTCGGTTTTTCTCAAATAAAGCAAAAGTCGAAAGTAGCTGCCTGGGTAACGCAGCCTCCCCTGCCCCCTGCGCAAACGTTTTGGCTTCAACTGTACTGTGCTAAGTCTGCAGAGAACTTGCAAAAATGTTGATATCCATTTCCGTGAATAATCCCCCCATGGCTCCACCATGATAAATGGGGTTTTTCTAAGCCATAGGCCCCAATCATTAGTATTACGATTACTGTAATTCTGCTGCACAAGATAAAACAGAAAGGGTTACACTTACATGTCTCCTAAGCATAACAGGCAAGAGTACTTTTCCCCAGACATATCCTGGATTTCAACTTCTCTCTTAACTTCTTGGTTCTGTTCTGTTAATTCACAAGTCAACCTCAGACACATCAGCATCTTACTTGCTTCCCCCCAACTAGACTGTCTTTCCGGACTTTTAACTGCTGGAAAAACCGTGTTCTAGACAATATTTCCCCTGCCTGCCTTCCGTTTGAATTTGACTTTCTAGCTGAATGTAAATATGCAAGAAATCTGCAATAACTGCTGCTATGGAGCAAAGCAAAGATGCATGTTTATCTACTTAAAGAGGATAAGAAAGCATGCCTTTGAGCATCAGAAGCTTCACCTGGGACCACAGGGAAGAAATGAGAAGGAAGATTTCTTTGTAAGCAGAGTGTAACGGGTTTTCCAGCTCTTGGGTAGGTGTGGGAAGGAGGGAGGAAGTTGTGGGTATGGAGAATGACCTTCCAAGGTCCTCTTGCAATTTGAGAATGACAAAGGTACAGGCCAGCTTCTGAGTCCCAGTGCACTTGGACACAGAGTAGAATTACACAGCGAGATAGAAGGAAGAGAAGAGGTGTGCATACACCCATGTTAGGTAAGAATTTTCCTCGGTTTGAAGCTGAGCTAAAGCTAATGACTCACAGCGATGCTGGCAAGCTCTGCCCTTGGCGCTGATGCTTTAAACAGAGATAGGAAATTTGAAAGGTGGCGACTCCGTCCTCTGCCCCGGCCTGGGATGGGCCTGCAGAGCTCGCCTCGCTCAGCCTGGTGCTCGTGTGGATTCCAGAGCGCACGAGGTGGGGAGGCCACAGCTTAAACCACCCCCGTGGTGTCTCGATGATTAACTCAGCAGCTTGAGCCATTCCACATGCTGCTCTCCTGCCGGAGAAGGAGAATAAATAGGCTGGGTGTGAGTGATGGTCAGCCAGGGAAGGCTGGAATGTTTGCTCAGCCTCGGTGCTCTGTGCGCCGAACAGCTTTGCAAAGCCACTTTTTCCCCCCTCCAGATGTTCTTGGGGAAGATGCAAATGAGCATATTTTAATGTTGCAAAACTGTCAAATCCTGTCCCGGGAACCTAACAGAATGCCATCAAGTCCAGCCAGTCTGATGGGGAAGGCCTGCATTGCCATCCAGCAAAGAATCGGAGACTTCATAATGAAACATACTCCGTTTTCTTATTTCAGGACAGCAGACATTTCTCAAATATTCTCATGTATATCTTCTTAAATTATTTCATTTTCTTATAAATACCAGCGTGTCAGTATCGTCCCATTACATGACTGCTGAGACACTGTTGCCTGGGCTACTCATTTGCAGCGTAGAGTCACCCCTAAATATGACAGGGGGTACAGAGAAGGTAAGTAGACTTGCCCAGCCTCTCCCCGGCCTGAGTAGGTTCAGATGTCAAAGCCAGTATTTTCCCTTTAGTTTTTCCACAAACCATCATTAGTTTTGATTCTTTATTTTCTTTCTAGGTCACATGATTTTTCTTTTTATTTCAGTATACTATGGGG
>CM052454.1:2335554-2375443 GCA_028533085.1 Varecia variegata
ACAGGCATGCGCCACCATGCCCGGCTAATTTTTTTTTATATTATATATATATTTTAGCTGTTCATATAATTTCTATTTTTAGTAGAGACAGGGTCTCGCTCTTGCTCAGGCTGGTCTCGAACTCCTGAGCTCAAACGATCCGTCCGCCTCGGCCTCCCAGAGTGCTGGGATTACAGGCGTGAGCCACCGCGCCCGGCCTGAGAATGTATTATTAATATGTGGATGCACTGAAGTGATCATCAGTGGGCACTTGCAAATGTCTCGTCTGTCTGGAAAGATCCGTACTCTATAAAAGGCGGTATATCTGGTACGGTGGTGATAAGAGGTAAAGCTAGATAGACTGAGTGCAAATCCTCATACTATTAATAGTTTTCAATAACTGTGTACATTAGGCAAAGTACTGCATCTCCCTGTGTCTTCATTTTTCCTTCTATTAAAAGAAAATGATAATAACGTCATCTACCACATATGGTAGCCCTCCCTTATCCATGAAGGACATGTCCCAAGACCTCCAGCAGGTGCCTAAAACCGTGGTAGTACTGACCCCCAAAAATACAGTCATGTGTAACTCAACCATTCTGAGAAACACACAGGCAATTTTTCATCGTGCAAACATCACAGAGTGTACGCACACAAACTGACTGCACACCTAGGCCATATGGTGTAGCCTATTGCTCCCAGGCTACAAACCTGTACAGTATGTTACTGTGCTGAATACTGCAGGCAACTGTAACACAATGCTACGTATTTGCATATCTAACCCTATCTAAACAGAAAAGGTAATGTGTTGTTCTATGATGTCACTAGGCAATAGGCGTTTTTCAGCTCCATTATAATCTTATGGAACCACTGTCTTATACGCAGCCCATTACTGATCAAAATGTCATTAGGAGGTGCATGACTATACTATGATTTTTTTTCTCTTATAACCGAGATGGCTACCAAGTAACGAACATGGGTAACGTGTGCAGCATGGTTATGGTGGACACAGGGATGGTTCACACCCTGGGTGAGAAGAAGCAAGATTTCGTCACACTACTCGGAATTTGGTGCAAAATTTAAAACTGAGGAATTGCTTATTTCTGGAATTTTTCAGTTAATATTTTTGGACCACAGTTGATCCCGGGTGACTGAAACTATGGGTAAGGGGGGGACTACTCGAGGTTGCTTTAATAATTAAGTTGATTAATCTATTCATTAAAAATACTTCAGAGAAGTGCCTTCATGGTAGCTATTTAGGCTATTTAGGAAGAGGAGCTTGTATCTCCTTTTACTAAACAGACTTAAAACCTTCACTCCTGTAGAACGTTAAATGCTGCAGGCAGAATTTTAATTCCACAGATAAAACACTTACAGATTCGATCTTTCATACCTGTCGCCAAGTCTAACTGCAACGCCCATCTCACACATCCAGAAACTCGCTGATTTATAACTCTTCAACGTCGACACCTTCATCTTTTCTGACCGCCCTAGACACTGTGAACCCATCTTGGGAAAGTCCAGTTTGAAATCCTTACCTCTGTGCACTCACTGATGTTGATGTGAAAATCCTCAATACAAATAATAAGATATGGCTATTTCCTATGTTCCTATTTAGGTGTCATGAACTTTATATATATTATTTTTCAATCTTTAGAACAACATTCAAGGTAGATATTAGACTCATTCTATGGGTGATAGAGTGGAGGCTCAGAGAGATCAGGTCACTCATCCAGAGGTCCCACCATGGCCAAGTGGTGTGACCTCCCACCCCAGCACCACCTTCTCCCAGTCCTTCCACTCTTGATGTCACACCTCTAACCAGCTGAGTATGTTCTTGGCTTCATCATCCTTGATCTGCTTATTCCGCACCACTGAGGAAAATGAAAGGTCCAGAGAGAAGTAGAAATTTAAATTTGATCATGGAAGATACTTTGCCTTGTAATTCCAACAATTTAGTGGGATTCAAGGTGACGACGGGCTTTCAAGCAGCCATCAGATTCCACTCCATCTTTCACACAGTTCTACAGCAAGGTTGAGTGACGTGAGGCTGCCAGTCTGATCTGCTGAGATACGTAGGCATACACATTTCACCGCCTCCGCTTGCCAGTTTCAATATTTCATAGCCATTAAACCTATTTTGTCCTTTTTCATGTATTCAAACTCTCTCTGCATGCTAAATTCATTAGCTTTCATTCTGGCCACTACAGACTTAGAGAACAGCTGGCCACTGCCATCTTTATAAATAGCCTTCATACAGCCTAAGGCAGCATCGTCCAAGAGAGATGCACTGTGAGCCACACACATGATTTTAAATTAACTAGCAGTCACATTTTTTAAAAGTAAAATTAAATAGGTTAAATTAATTTTAATAATGGGTTAGTTTCTTCTGGATACTGTAACAGATGACCACAAACTTGGTGGCTGGAAATAATATATTTCTTTGTTTGGAGTTCTGGAAGCCAGAAGTCCAAATTCAGCAGCACTGGGCTGAAATGAAAATGTCAGCAGGGCTACACTTTCTCCAGAGGCTCGAGGGAAAACCGTTCCTTGTCCCTTCTAGCTTCTGGTGGCTGCCGGCATTCCTTGGCTTATGGCCGTATTGCTCCTGTCTCTGCCTCCATCTCCACATCATTTCCTCCTTTGTGTGTAGGTCTAACTGCCAGTACCTTCCTCTTATAAGGATCCATGGGATTACATTTAGGACCCACTGAGATAATCCAGAATAATCTCCCCCATCTAAAGATCCTTAACTTTGATCATATCTCCAAAAATCTTTTTCTAACTAAGGTAATGGTTTCAGTTTCCAAGGGTTGCAACCTGATATTTTTTTGAAGGGGCCATTATTCAACCTACTACAAATAATATATATTATTTGACCCAGTATATCCAGAATGTTCCAACACATGATCAATATTCTATGCTAAATCTTCTAAACCCAGTGTGCTTTTTTATACTTACAACACGTCTCCATCAGAATTGGCCACATTTCAAGTGCTCAATAGCCACATGTGGCTACCATATTGAATAGCATAGAAAAGAATGCTTTAGTTTTCTAATTGACAATTTTCTTTCCTTGCTCAGGAGCAAAGTAGCTTCCACTGGTTTCCTCAGTAAAGGTGTCCTCATTCAATTTTTTCCCTTTATCACTATCGGTATAATTTCTGTCTCCTGCCTCATAAAACTGCTGTGAAGATGTAACGTATAAAAGCTATTTGGAAAATGTAAACTATTTTTTTTTTTTTTGAGACAGAGTCTCACTCTGTTGCCTGGGCTAGAGTGCCGTGACGTCAGCCTAGCTCACAGCACCCTCAAACTCCTGGGCTCAAGCGATCCTCCTGCCTCAGCCTCCCGAGTAGCTGGGACTACAGGCATGCACCACCATGCCCGGCTAATTTTTTCTATATATATGTTTAGCTGTCTATATAATTTCTTTCTATTTTTTAGTAGAGACGGGGGTCTTGCTCTTGCTCAGGCTGAACTCCTGAGCTCAAACAATCCGCCTGCCTCGGCCTCCCAGAGTGCTAGGATTACAGGCGTGAGCCACCGCGCCTGGCCGGAAAATGTAAACTGTTGTATGGTTCCTTCAAGAGCCAGCCAAATTTATTGCCAAAGTGTTCATCTTGGTGTTCCATAGTTGTACATCTTTTCATACACTTGTCGTAACTGGGACCTTTAGCAACATTGACCCTAGAGTTTATCCTACACATAGCAGCCAAAGGGATCCTTCTAAAAAGTAAATCAATGCCTGTCATTCACCAGCTCAGCACCCTTCAATGGCTTCCCACCAAATCAGAATAAAAGCCGAAGTCCTTCAAGGTGCCGTACGACCTGGCCCCCATCAGATCTGACCTCGTCTCTTCCCACCCTCCCCTTTGCCACAATGGTCAGCTTGCTCCTCTTTAAACGAGCCCAGCATGGTCCAAACTCATGGCCTTGGCAATGCTGTCCCCTCTGCCTGGAATACTCTTTTCTTAAACTCTGCATAGCTGAAACGCAACATTTACGACTCCATTTCGCCCCTCCTCAGCTCCCTCACCTAGAACTGCAGCTCCGTATCGTGTACCCAAGAAAGTGAGGGGGTGAGCCCAGAGGTACCAGGGAGAAACGCATTCCAGGTTCTGGGAAAGGCAAACACTAAACCCTGGGGTAGGGGCACGAGGAACAGCAAGGAAGCCAGACAGGCTGGAGTCACGTGGGTGGAGGGCACCATGGTAGCAGGCTACGCCCAGGTTACAAGGACCAGAGCTCATGGTGCTTGCAGGCTCATCACTGTGAGGTCAGTGCTCTTAGTCTGAGATAAGAAATCACTGAAGCATCTCAAGCAGAGCAGTGATGTGACCTGACTTATGTTTTCACCAATTATTTTGAATGCTGTGTTGAAATCTGACTTAAAGGGGCCAAGGGCAGACGCAGGGACTTTAGTTAAGAGATGATGGTGGCTTAGACAAGGCGAGTAGCAGCAAAATCACAGGAAGTATCCGGCTTCTGAATATATTTTGAAGGTAGACGTGCCAGAATTTGATGATAGATGAAACGTGTGGCACGAGAGAAAGAGATTTGGGGCCTGAGCCATTGGAAAATAGGGTGGTCACTAACTGAGACGGGGGAGACTACAGGTTTGGGAACAGTTACCAGCAGCTCAGTTTCCGATGTTGGCTTCGAATGACCATTTGACATCTGTCTCAGTCCGTTTGGGCTGCTATGACAAAGTATCATTTACTGAGTGGCCTATAAAAAGCAGAAATTTATTTCTCACAGTTCCGGAGGCTCGAACTCTGAGGTCGGGGTGCCAGGATGTTTGGGTTCTGGCGAGGGCCCGCTTCTGGGTTGCAGACTGCCATCTTCTTGTCCTGTCCTGACAGGGCAGAAAAAGGGCAAGATAGCTCCCTGGGGGGGGTCCCTTTAAAAGGGCACTAATTCCATTGAGGAGGGTCCCACCCTTATGACCTAATTATCTCCCAAAGGCCCTTCCCTCCAGATACTGTCACACTGGGGATTGGGATCAACGTGTGAATTTGGGAAAGACACAAACATTTGGTTCCGTTGCAACATCCAAGCTAAGGTGTCAGCGAGGCGGTTGGAGGCACAAGTTTCGTATTTGGGGGAAGGTCTAGGCTGACGACACGTGGAAGTCATCAGGGCATGTATGTTTTCATCCATGAGCCTGGATGAGCTTCCCATGGAATGGCAGCTGCTAGCAACTAAGAGGACCCTGCGTAGGGTGGAGAAGAAAAGGAGGTTCGCAGGTGTAACCTACCGACAAAACGACATTCCGGGCGACAGCCTCGTCAGAGGGAAGGGACTCCCGTGGGCAGGGGACGGAAAGGGAGCGATGCGGGCGCACAGTGGTGCCGGGGTCTGAACCCCTGCTCGCCAACACCAAGGCCATAGTTACCCTCACAGACAACGTGTGGCCACGGTGACTCCCTGGGCCCGGCTGTCTGTTACAAACAACTCAAGTCCCCTCCAGGACCAAATCCCTCACGCGAGTTACGATGCTGAGGTCACCCCCGAGCTCATTTATTGTCCTGAGCATAATTTTACACGCACGCCTCCTCCTTCCACATCACTTTCGCTTTCGGACTCTGCTTCAGCACCGCAGAAAAGCCCCTGGATCCTCGTCACTGTTAATATAATGACGATCATGATAATCCCGATGCTCTGCCCACGACGAAAGGGCAGGCCGTCGTAAGCCCAGAGAAAGAGGAAACTCTCTGCAGGAAGTGCCGGGGTGGAGGAGAGGTCGAGCCTGACCCTGTGGCCACCAGATCCTCACGCCCGTGTTACTGTCAGTGTGGTTCTCTACGGGAGTGACACGGGCCTTGCACGTGGAAGCCACACGACCCAGTGCACAGGGTGTGACGGGGTGAAATGCATGGGACGTCGCGGATGCAGAAGGGTCTCTAACGTGCCAAGTGCACTGTGTTCCCGCCCTACCTCCGCGGCTTCCACCAGCTCCACCATCATCATCATCACCGCCATCATCGCCAGCGTGGTTTTGCAGCAGGACACGCAGGAGCCTAGGCCAGCACCTCCCACCCTTCCCATCCATCCTTCCCTCCCCACGGCCTTGTCTAAAGGAGCAGCCAAAGCCGTGCCACAGGCAACCGAAACCCAGGAGACGGTCCTGGCTCCTCCGTTTCGCCCACCTCTCACCTTCCAGCCCCCTCTCCTGCCGGTCTGTGAAGTGGGGACTCCTCATCAGCCCACAGCTCACGTGTGCTTGCTCATTTTCCTTTTCGCTTGCGTTGGCTAAAAATCACAGGTGACCTGCACCCACGAAGATTTGGACTGTGAGACGCATCTCGGGCACCCTAGGTTTGGAGTCCATGGGACTCACATAAATGGTAGAAGGAGAAAAGGAAGCGGAGTTCCCACTGGCACTTTAAAAGACTTGATGGAATTTTTATACAGATAAAACCATTCATTCAACTGATTCATTTTACCAATACGTGGCGTTCACCAACGATGTTCCGAGAATGTGGCTGACGTCTGAGTGGAGCAGTGATTATCAATGAAATGAGAGTAGAGTGATGGGCACAATAGGTGTTTTCCCTGCATCCATGGAGCTTAAAAATGTAGCAAGGGAGACAAATAGTAGCTTAATAAAGAGCCCCAGAGTGTATGTATATAGTCACGTGGGACACGGAGGGAAAGAATGAAGTGCTATAAATGAAAATATCGTGAGGCATATGGAAACAGTGGAGAGAGGGAATCACAAAAGGCTGCTCGGAAGAAGTGGCATTTAAGCTAAGGTATAAAAAGTGAGCGGACATTAGCTAGGGGAGGAGAAGGTTTGGGCTATGAGAGGGGGATCTTGATAAAGAGCACAGCATGCACAAAGGTCCTGGGGCAGGAGAGAGAAACTGGAAAAGATTGGTGCCCAGACTAAAGCAATAGAAGGCAAAATGAGGCTGGGGCCAGGGCAGAGGATCAGCCGCAAAGGGGCGTGAGGAAAAGTTTAGAGAGATGGAAATGTTTGACATCCTGGTTAAAGTGGTGGTTACATGACTATTCACATTTCTCAAAATTCATCAACCTATATACTTAAAATCACCAAATTTTTTCATATGTAAATTATTCCTCAGTAAAGCTTGGGAGGAAAATGGTGAGATTTTTTTAAGTCAATTCCTTTTTTACGTCTCAGTCTAAGGTTCAAAGTTAGCCTGACTTTACCTAATACATAGCAAAGCAGAAAAATGCACAAAACTACTAAATTATAATAAATGTATTTGTTTATGAATTTCTTTGTTAATTTGTTCATGGCCCATTTGTTTAGGAAAATAATTTAAGGTAAAAAGGGCAGACTTGGGATTCTAAGGGACATGTGATGGTTACGTTGATGCAGCTAGGAGCAAGGCACTTGAACTTCTGAGCCTCAGTTTCCTCATCTGTTAAAAATGGGGAGAAAAGCATCTCTCAAAACAGGTTGTTGAGTGGATCGTCTCATAGGAAGATGATGATTTTAATAGGCAGATAGTGAGTTCTCCTTCATTGTCATTCTCTTTGGAATCTAAAAGGCAAGCACAGTGCCAATTTATTCTGATAAACTCAGCCTCCCAGACAGGTGACGTGTGACTCTGTGTGGTGTTCGGAATAAGGGGTCCCCCTGTGGCGGGACCCTAAGGGGGACAGGAGCTGAAGCAGTGAGAGGGTGTCATCGCCCGCCCCACCCCCACATGGCAGCAGCGTTCTTACGCAGGATGCTGGCACACCTGTGTTCCTCCACAACCTGCCTGAGATCACATCCGTGTGAAGACACGAGGCGCAGCAAGAGACGTTCAAACCTGTCCAGAGAACAGTGAAACCGAAACGCCAGGAGAATCCTCCACTCAGAGGCAAAAAAATAATCACACACCTAAAGAACCTTTTGAGTTTTACCCAAATTCCTTTTCCTCTCTTCTTTCATCCATTCTGTTTTCTCCTTTTCATTTTCTGACTACGACTTTCTAGAGTCATAAAAATGAAACTTGTAACTTTCTCAAGTTATCGATAGATGAGATGCATTGTCAGAGGCCGAACCAATCCACTCTCCCTCCTTTTAGTTTTCCATTGCCCAGGAAAAATCCAGTTTTCAATGGATACAGGCTACCCTTTCAACCGATTTGGGGTGTCTCTGGAGCGAAGAATTGTGTTGATCATCACCATAAAAATGCACAGGCAGAGGGCAGACAGGCAGAGAGCTTTCTGGAGGCTTGGGGACAAAGGCGGTGTTATGTGTAGTACAACCATTCACTGCAAAGGGATTGTTTAAGTGGCGATGACGGGTCGACACTCACACAAGAGCGAGCCTTCAGACGTAAATAAAGGCTGGCTGCCACGGAAACCCCTCCATCTGTTGCTGCCCACGGCCCCACTTCCAAGGCTCTGGCTGCGCTAATTGAAAACACGGATGGATTTGTGGCCCACATGTTCACTTTCGGGAAATCACTGAGAGTTTGTTTTCGGAGAGCACCAGCTCTAGGCTGACTCCCCAAAGGAGCATCCATTGGGGGCTTCATGGCTGCTGTCGCCTTGCTATCATTGATTCCTGATACCCTGCCTCACTGAGACCCTGCCCCCATTTGGATACCCCTCCTGCCAATATGGTGGAGACGTGTTAAGTGGCTGAGCTTTCACTCCGGAGCCCGATTCGATTCGAGGCCGGGCTTGAGTGGAGCACTTTCCTCTGCAGGGAGAAAACACGGAAGCGTGCGTGGACCCGTGCACCGGGGAGGTTGCTGTGTTGGCATTTGCAGGCCATGCCCCTGCTACCCTCTGAAGGGGTTCACGCGTCGCAGGTTTCAGGAAGTCACCAGAAAGGAGCAAGGGTCCAACCAGCCGCATGCAACGCTACCAGCCCGCACTTGAGTTTTCTTCTCCTTCCAGGCTGAGGCCACATTTGCAGGCGTCAAAGCAGAGGCAGAAGCAGATCATTAGGGCTGTCATCTCAGTGGACCCAGAAACAGGTCCAGAACTGAACACTGCTGATGAGGTGGCTTTACCCCTCCTCTCCATCTGACGTGTGGTTGTCAGCCTGTTTTGTACCTAAAGGACACCGAGGTGCCAGTGTGTAAAAGAACACACGGTCTCAAAAAGAATGACAAGTGGACTGGACTCCGGACGGTAGCTTGGAGCTCTTTCTGTTAGATCGCAAACGCTTCAACATAGCTGCCGGGGTCTTCAAATAACCTCTGTGTCCCCTGCAGGACAAGCAAGTGGTAGAGGTGGGGGTGGTGGTCTGAGTTCATGTTTACGCTGCCTAATGCTGAGTCACATCCGTGATGTTTTGTCACCGTGCATGAGGGGCTTTCTACTTATTTGCTGGAGGGACTCAGTGTGTCACAGAAGTTGTGTAAAGCTGGAATCCATAAATGAAAACTCGTTTTCTGCTTATGGTTGGGCCACTGGAACACATTGTTTCTTATGTGAAATGTGAAGAATAAACAGTCTTCTGTACAAAGAGACTTTTGAAAATTAGTAAGATTTGTGTAGCAAACAGAGCTAACTGGTTTAAGATATTGAAGGTTTCGTCATCTAGCATTTGTTTACTCATGAAATGATATTTATCGAACAATAAATCTAGGAGCTGTGGCTACATTGGCTGCATTCTAGAACACCTGGCCTTCTTAGAGTAGGTGGATGGACTTAGCCCACAGCCAATCTTCTAAAAACTTCTAAATGAAAGCCAAAAAAGAATTAATAGGAATGTTGGAAGTCACATCAGCACAGCTGGAGAGAGCATATTGTCTTACTTGCAGTCTGAAATCTGTGCTAAATTAACAGTAGGAAGTTTAGCAGCAACACCTCATTTCTTAAAACATCGATTTTTTTGTCTTGTTTTTAGGTTTTACTACAGCACTACTCACTTTCGGGGCACTTAAAAAATTGAAAACATTTTACGCTTGCTCCATAAACATTCTCACAGACTCAGGAGAAGATGTAGTCACTCATTTTTTTGTTTGGCTCATATGCTGTTTCCTGGGTAGGCTGGGAAGCATATTTATTTTATTATAACAACTGTTGACACCAATATTACAAGCTAAGAGCTGTTTTGAGTATTTGTCTCAATCTCCCAAAACCTCTTAGACCATTTAGTGTTTAAAGTCCAATATGCAGATGCTATTGGAATAGTTTTAGGGTCTTCAGGATATTTATTGACAAGGATTTACACAACAGATTTTGGTCTTGTGAAAAGTACTCATAACTCGTGTTAAAGTTCTGCATGTTTTTTTCTGTAATTCAAGTTCACCAAAGCTACAAAATGGGGCTATTCCAAGAAAAATTAGGGGCCGAGTGATTAAAGTTCTCTGTTTTGATCAGGGCCCTGGGAAGGAGGTTCAGCTTCCCAAGTCAAAGACAAACGTGGCCAGGTTGCTCTTACTTCAGACTTGGGTGACATTTTTCTTTGTAAATGAGCATCTAAAAAGCAAAGTTTTATCTTCAGCTCTGTGGCTTCCGGCCAAGAGAGATCTTTTCTTCCCTCTGCCTCCACCCTTTAACAAAAACAACAAAATTCCTTCTTTTTCGTATTTATCTTTGTATTTTTGTTAATGTCCTTTTGCTTTCATTTTATTATGACTTTTGTATCTCCAACTTTTGTAGGGGGGGAAAAAATGAACTCACTTAAATTAATGTTTATTTTAGCCCTTTCTCTTGAAACATTTAAGTGAGTTCATTACTGTCAAAGGTACCAGGTTTCTTGGATCCGATGCTGTGAAGAGAGCACAGTTTCACGTCTGTGTCTCTACGGACAGTTAAAATTTGTTTTCTTTTGTTTGGGCGATGTTTACTTTACCACTGCCTGGTTGTTATAAGAGTGGAATAAATCCAGCCATTTGTCTCTAAAAGAATGTGGTTATTATCCATGTCCTTGGACTTCACCACTACCTTCAAAAGGATGGCTGAGTACAGCAGAGCCCTTGGATCTGGGTTCACCCAGAGCACGGTGGTGACTCCCTTCTTCCTACCAAGAGAAACCCATGGGATGAGGGACTCTCGTTCCTTTTAGCAAGCAGAGAAATCAGTCCTGGCTCGAGCTGTAGGATGGGCCACCTAGCAGGTACTGATGACCTGACAGGAGCCAGCCACCGTGCTAAGCCCAGGACAGAGTCAGACCATGCCAGAATGCAGGGTAATAAAAGCCAACATCGTGCATGAGACAGAATTACGGGGAGCTGAAATCACGAACCCACAAAGAAGCAAGTCTGCAGGGCTGAACGTGGAACTGACATTGCAAAGACGGGGACAGTGAGAGACCTGGAGAGTGGCAGCCTGAGGATGTCCACCTGTCCCCAGCCCGCCCTGCACCTGGTTTCTGTACCTTTCCCCACCGTCCTGTTCATAAACCCCCTCTTCACTTGGGCTTCTTCGTGTGGGGCTTGGATCCTTGCAAACCAACGTGCCCTGATTGAAACAGGTGGCATCATTCATTTTTACTGTAACCCTGAAACACTTTTTTTTTGGCCTAAAAAGTAGAGGTGTTTTAGGGGCAGAAAGCATTGGTGTCAGTGACCAAACTCAGCGAGGAGAGAGCAGCCTTGTTCCTCCCCCCAACCACCGACACCGTCCCCCGACTTCTCACCCCGGAGATGCAGGGACAGCCTGGAGGAGGGGGTTTAGGTCCCAGCGCAGGAGGGAGATGGGGCTGACCAGCAACTGAGCCAGCTGACGAATTCCATTTCCGTGCAAACACATCTCCTCCGGCTCAGACAGATTCTGATTTTATTTAAATCCTGCTCAGAATTAAATCCCTGCAACGTCGGGCTGCAAAAGGAGAGCCAGGTGTGAGATGCAGAGGGAAGCGGGCTGCTAACCTGGTAAGTCCCATCGAAATGGCATCGAGTGAGATGACTGCCAAGTGCTCGCGAGAGGAGGTGGCAGGGGGCAGCCCCTAGGGAGGGACGTCGGAAGGGATGGGGACTGCATTGTGCGCGCTTTTCTTTTTGGACACATCTGTATTTGAGGCACCTGCCGGGATAATCAGGTCAGGATGCAGATTTCGTGAAGAGAGAAAGTCATCGCCAACTCAGAAGGCCTCGAGGATTTTAAGCGATCATGATCTAGGTGTTCCTTGGGGCTGACTTGCCAATGGGCCCTAAAAAGCAACAGGATTGGGGTTCAAATCCCTCGTAGGTCATGGTGAGAACCGGAGAACAGGCCCAGGGTCAGCACCTTCCCACTACTGGCCCGTCGCTGTCTCCCTTCCTAAGGGACCTCCCGCTATCTGAGGCTCCCAGGGTCCTCATGAATCAGATACCCCCCCAGGACGATTCAGGGGCGTGCTCAGAAAGTCATTCACATCTGAGCACAAAGACCCGATGAGGCTACAGAGGAAAACGCTCCCAGAAACGCACATTTTACCGTAAGACAAAACTGCCCATAGACAAACTCTCCAGTTATGAGGATTCCAGCATCAGTGGGCTGCAGGATGATATATAGAGGACAGAGGACAGGAGGGACTCCCCTGAGGTTAATTTGAGGGGCTGCACCTCACCTAGGCGAACGTCTGGCTGCACAGGAGCCCACCCCGTGCAGAGAATGCCAGGGACCAAGAATCATGGGGACTGACCCCCGTGACACTCAGTCCTTGCCCACCAGGAAAAGAGACACAGCCCCTACGCTAGCCATCATGGCGCCATCTGCTCGGAATGCCCAGTGATCACTAAAGGCAGAGACAACATCCCTGAAGAACTTCAGTATCAGGTAAGCTCTAGGAAAATCACTAACATAAATTCAGGATGCCAAGCAAAGCCAGGGGAGTATTAAAATGTTCTGATACTCCTCAATTGGAAAAATGTCAACGACAGCTGATTTGGAGGGATGGGAGGTTCTCAGCAGGCCCTGGCCGTCCTGCCTGTGTGCCAGCGATCCTGTCACCCCGAGGTCCCCCATCCACCCCTGCACTGCCGTAGCCCCCCACCACCACTCTCGGCCACGCACGATAGCGTTCTTACACCAGAATCAAAGCAACCGTGTGGCTAAATGTCCATTTGAAGTCTGAACTTAGGAAGAGGCAAGGGACCAAAAACTATGGCAAAAAAGAAAAAAAAATGAGCTAGTCATTATTAACACGTACAATTGCAAGAGTGATTCACAAAGATATTACTGCGCCCGTCAGTTTTTTTGGTTCAAGAAAGCAGAATCTATTTGTGTCCAAAGCAGAATAAGTCAGGTATTTTTAACAATACACGCTTTCTTACCTAGTAAAAGTATTCAAAATTAATTCTATGCCCACAAAA
Source organism: Varecia variegata (assembly GCA_028533085.1). Taxonomy (NCBI): domain Eukaryota; kingdom Metazoa; phylum Chordata; class Mammalia; order Primates; family Lemuridae; genus Varecia; species Varecia variegata. Next base: position 2,348,757 of record CM052454.1, read on the forward strand.
CTTGTTCAGGGACCAACAGAATAATCCTCTGCATCATGAGACCTCCGGAAAGGATTTGCTCGAATGCATTTTGAACATATCTCAAGCTCACTGAATGGCATCCGGGTCGGGGAGGTTTACTCTTGAAAGGCCAGGTGAGTTTTTATGGCCCGAGGACGGGAAGGTGCCAGTTTCAGAAAGGAACAAACATCTCAGCGAGAATCAACGTCAAGCCCAGGAGATTTGGGTTTTGCTGTTCATGTACGTGATAACTAGAGTTGACAACCCCAAAGTTTCACCCTTGTTCTACTTATATACAATAAGGGTATGGGGTTTTTTTCATGGTAGATTTTGCTGTCTTACTTTCTCTACCCACAAGCTGAAGGCAAAATAAGGCAACTGAGTATCTTTGACACAAACTGCCATTTGGCTCTGATACCGCCTTCGTCTCAGGGCGGATGCAGGTTGGATTGAGCTCCTATGATCTCAGCGACCTCCTGCATACATAGACCCCAAAGTCCGGCCCCATAATCACCAGCTGCTTTTCTTCTCTTGACTTCCATAGCTCTCATTGTTCAGCTTGTCCCTGTGAGGAAAACCTGGACAACAAAGACGGGGAAACCTGATACCACCCCGTTCAGCACCCCCACCAGTAACCCCTGCAAAAACCATTTCTAAAAAAAGCCTATTATTCCGTTTATAATCTGCTTTCATGATGGCTTTTAACTAACTCGAGGAGGAGATGCACTAAGGTAGAAAGGTTTGTGACCCATCTGTTGAGTGTATAATTTCCTTTTCATTGGCTAGCACAGTCCAATAAAAAAAATATTATTAGGTGCACTAACTCAATCAGCAAACAAATGACAGGCAGATGGTCTTCAAAAACAATACTGCCCATGAATGCCACAGAGCGACAATGTGGGCCCCAGCTTTTAGGCAGCCTTTGTCTGAAAACACTCCACTGGGTTAAGTCATGCAAAATACGACAGAAAGAGAGAGAAGCTGTGTGTAAATGAGGGAGAAGTTAACGGCCTCTCAAGTGCTCCATGAAAGGCTATGATAATTTTAATTTTATAGGGAATAGCAAAAAAAAAAAAGCATCCTACTTAAATAACATAGCCCTGTGACAGTGCTGAAATCCCATCATGTTCAGGTGAAACTTCTGTTCTAAATCTTCATTTTAGTCACTTTTTTCTCTAAACGGGGCCTTTGTCCAACAGAATTTACTCAAGTTTTGTTTCAGCCAAGTAACGCAACTTGGTGAGTGGAAGCTTTTGTATGAGACAATCTCACTGGTTGAATGGATGGAGAAAAGAAAAGGGAGGGAGGGAGGAAGGAGAAAGGGAAGGGAAGGAGAGGAGAGGAGAGAGAGAAAGAGAAAGGAAGGAAGATTTTTAAAAGATTATAAAGATTTTGAAAAATCAGTGAGGTCAGAGACTGCCTGGGTCATTTCCCAGTGGTGAGGATGTCTATAACCTACACAGGCTGCGCATCCCACACCCAAAATTCCAAATTGTGAAATGCTCCACAATTTTTTGAGCAGTGACATGACGTTCAAAGGAAATGTCCATTGGAGCATTTCAGATTTTGGATTTTTGGATTTGGGATGCTCAACTGGCATAATGCAAATATTCCAAAATCTGAAAAACATTGAAATCCAAAACACTTCTGGTCCTGAGCATTTCAGACATGGGACACTCAACCTGTATAACCCTCTGATGGTTGATGATGGTGACCATCCACCCACCATCCTTCGGGTGTGAGCTTTGGTTTGTTCGGTCAATAGCGGTGATGGATATTAGTTGAATAATCCACACATCTCCCTTCCGAGTGATGGCCTGCTTGCTCCACGATACATTAAGATTTGCCATGGAATCTGTGATGGATTTAACCTAAGTCCTTGACCTCAGAAGCAACTTACACTGATCAACTCAACTATATAGTTGTATATGTTTTCTACAACCTCTGGACTAATATCTCTGCCTTTTAGAAGAAAAAAACAGCTATCTCGGGTTGACACTTAAAAAAATTTTTTTTCCTTGTAAAAATTGTGCAATCTTGTGGAAAAAAAATTGAAAAGCACAGAAAAATCATCAAGGAACAGAAAGCAATTACTCAAATGCCACCACCTGGAACAATTCTCTTAATAATGTGTCATACAGCCTCCTAGTATTTTTTCTTTGCATTCCTTTACATATTTGGAACATATTGTTTTGCATTCTTTTTCTTTACTTCATCTTATATCAAATCTTTTATAGAAATTATTTTAAACAGCTGCATAGTATTTCACTGTGTAGAACACAATCTTCTTGACATCTTAAAGAGACCTGTGTTGACCTGTGTGTCTTGCTACTTGCTAGCTTTGTAAATTTGGGAAACTAATATAACCTTCTAAGCCTCCACATTGTGAAGACTGAATTAAATAATCCCTGTAAAGAGTTTAGCACATTGCCTAGTACATAATAAGTTCTCAATAAAAGTTGAGAACTTTTTCATCTCAATGATGATAACTTCTGCATAAGAATTCTTGTTCACATTTCAGATAACTGCCTTAGGAAAGATTCCTATCTAGGACGAAGGATCTGAACACAGTTAAGATTCTTATGCATATTATAAAATTCTTCCATGTATACAGTAATCATTTATGTCATACAGGAGTAAACCATCTTACCAAGCCTTGCCTACAATGAGAAATCGTTTTTTTTAATTTGCTTATTCATTAGGTTAAAATATGGTATCTTATTACTTGATACATTTGGGGGTTTTAGTTTTTTTTCAAGTTTATTAAAAATTTTCATTTTTTTCCTTTTTTATGTGTAAACTGGCAAATTTTCTATTTGTACTTTTTGCTGAGTCACTTTAATTCCTTGTTCAAAGTCATTCAGAGACACACCTGTGTCATCTCCCTGGTGTCATCTCACACCCCACACCACAACAGTGGCTGCAACATCTTTCTCCACCTACTCAATCTCCCTCCCTCTCTCTCTCTCTCTCTCTCTCTCTGCGTTAGATAAAGCTGAGCCCTCTAAGGCAATCCTAAATCTTGCACAACCTAGAGGATCTTATTAAAATGCAGATTCTGCATTTCTAATAAACTCCCAGGTACCACTCATGCTGTTAACTTTTCAACCTACTACGAGTACCGTATAGTAGGTCCAAGCTATTGGAGCCCTGGAAAAGCATGAGCTTTTCTCCTTCCATGATTTTCCATTTTTAAAGGGAAACAGCTGCAGATGGGATGCTCCCCCCAAGGGAGAACCAGCTGGCCTGCAAGAGGCCTTCCAGGGTACAAATGCCCACGGCCCAAGGTCTGACAATGGTGAGGTCTCCAATTTTCCACTGTAGTGGCTGATGTCAGGACTCTGATCAGCAGTTATCAATTAATTTTGGTTAGACAAGTCCATTGACATTCTAGCATCAAATAGTTTGTCTGTCATGATCTATTTGTCATCAGGACAGAGCTCTGTGGGTTTGGTGTCCTGCCAGCCACTCTGGCCTTGCTGCCTATTGGGATAATGAACCACGCCTAAGAGGACTAAATGTCACCATCTTGCTTCTGCCCTTCTGGAATCCTGTTCCGGGGAGCTCCATGTCATGGAAGCATCTTTTAGTGTCAACACAGCCTGCACATGAAGCTGTGACTGAGCTTCTCAAAGATGCCAGAGGCCCCGTCACCAGAGAATTCCACACTGTCTCAGTGATGGCGGCATCCTCCACGGCCACCAGGGGACAGAGTCCGACGGCGGGATCTCTGCTCTCACACCATCAACACATTCGAGCATTCCCACCTCTCTGGGTTTCACCGTCCCCTCCACAGCGCTCCGCCACGGCCGTGCCAGCGTTCCCACCTCGTCCCCAAGTCCAGGGTTCCAGGATCCATCCCAAGATCATGTCAGAACCAGCTCCAGGTGCCATGGCCAGCACCCCGCACCGCAAGTCACGGCCGAGTGCTCCCCTGTCACCATGTCACTCTTAGACTTCATCCCCTTCCGCCACCAGCCTCGTCCGACGAGACATCTACTCCCACAAATCTCGTTTATGCTTCTGTCCATGAACATTGGCCACACGGGTGGGTCTTTGGTGTTTAAGCAGTTTCCTCACAGAGTAGGGACAGCATTTCTCCACTCTGAGCTGTGCCAAAACTGGCCCTCTTGATTAGTCTGGAAACAACGCCAGGGAGCTAGGGCAATGCGTGGGCAGTCGTTCTGCAAGACCTGCCTCAGGTGACATCTTTGCAGGGTCTCCTTGAAGTCAAGGGACAGTTACTGTCTCCTTGCAAGAGGGCGGAGGCCAATTCTGCCAAACTGAAGCATTCGGGGCAATCGGGGGGTTAAGATTTCCACTGCCCAAATACCCCCAAGTCAGAGCTCAAGGTCACACTCTTATTAGCAGGGCCCTGACTTGGTCACATCAGACTTGCCACTGAGGCCATGCAGTCGGTGGCCTTTGCAGTACAGCCACCCTCACAAATTCGATCCTGGATGGGATTTCCAGTGGCTGAAGCACATCAGGGTCTCTTTAATCATTGCCATAGAAACCATCTGATTTTCATATCCTGCCTGATAGTTTCTCTTCTCTTGAAAAGAAAGGGGTTAGCAAAAGCCAATGAACTACACGATCCTTACCATGGTCCCAGACCCCCACACCATTCAAACGCCACGGCCTCACCCAAGCTCGTGCCCTATGTCAGTCCACTATAAACGGGTGTCTTCGTCGTCGTGATGCTACCTGCCAGGGGTGATGCTGTCACTACTTACAATTAGCAGTGGGGTCTCGTCTACAGTCTGACAGGGTAGGGATTTTCAGCTCTAAAATCCCATTCTAGGAGTCTGCTTTTCTGGGAATGCTTCTGGTCCCAAATGTCTTAGCCTGATGTTCCCTAAAAGCAGTGCCTGAGACAGGTAACTTATGAAGAATATGATTCCAAGGATCAGCCGTATTGGGGTGCGTGAACAGGGAAGGAAGAAAAGTACATACAGGGATGTATTATGTTAGCCAACACCACAGGCTACGGGTTCTCAATTCTATGGAACCATCTGAGGATCCTGATAAAATATGTCTCACACAGTCAGCCCAGATGAGGACAGAGAGAAGCATGCATACATCAGTTTCCATTGCCTCTCGGTCAAGGGTGGCCCCCTGGATAACAATCCTCTCACACTTCCGGGTCGTGTAAGCGTAAGTGTTGAGCAGGTTTCTATGGGCAGATTCTCTTGCCAGGATAGAACCCACTAGAAATTGAGTAACTGCATTATCTTCTTTAGGGAAATGGCAGCTACTATCTCCATACACTTTCTGGCATTGGTCAAGATAGGAAGAGCTGATAGAAAGTCGAAAGTACCAGATTTTATTTTGAATTGGATGCTAATAGGGTAAAATCTGTCCATTAAGTTTTCTCTAGTCTGCGTCTTATCCTATTAGGGGCAGACCTTTAATCTTTTGAACGGTCCAGCTCTGCCATGATGGTCTTGGCTTTGGCTGTGTGAGCTTCTTTAGGAAGTTTCAGGTTATTCGTTGAAAATATTCAGCTGAAAAGTCCCTTGGCCAAGGTTTAGAAGGCTCTCTTTTAAAAAGAGAAAGCACTCTGCTCTCTCCAGATATTTATTGCACTAAAAATGTTCATTTCCAATTAGGGAACATCCTTCTCCTTCTTTCTTTTATTCTTTTTCCCTCCTCGATCTCCTACGTCTCACTAAATAAGTTCCAGTACTCCGGGCCACGTGTCCTTTTGCATCTTAGGCTGACATGAGACTGCTGAGTGAAGAGAAGATTTAAGTTGTCATTACATACTTCTAAATATCTATTATCATTCCGTGCACATGCGAACAATCATCTTGAATAGCAAAATTTTATAAGAACAAATGTGGGGACTATCAGAACATTCATTACAAGAAGAAGAAAATAAAAACGGGCCCGGGAGACAGACTTGTGAGGTGTGGACGTGCGGGGTCCCCCGTGAGCCTGACGCCTCTGAGCGTTAACACATGGTCTCCCCATCAAAGTCTGTATACGCAACTCAGCTGCTGCCCTGACAGCAGATTTGCTGTTGTTAACACACACTTCATTAAAATACCAGCTAAAATCCACGTTCCAAATCCCACAGTTTGTGTTAGTTGATAAAACTCAATTGCTTCTAATTACTGTTACTGCAGCTTTAAAATAATATTTTGTTGTAATAAAGGATTCACTATGACAAGCGAGTTGGCCCACTGAACTGGAAACACCGGGTCAGATGGAATGTGTGCACACACACAGGGTTTGCTGCTCTGCCTGGCTTGTTTCTCTGAAAATTTTCCAAGCATCCAACAGAGAAAAAAAATAACCAGTCTTCAAATGGGTTTCAGAAGGATGAGGACGACTCAAACACTGGCTGTCATTTGCATCTCTCATTAGTCACTGTGGCTTAAGAGGTGGAACCCTGAAGTGACATGAGACAGGTGGAGTTGTGGTTACCCAGAGCTTTCATGGGGCATGTTCCCAAATTAGCCAACATTCTCTTCTTTCAATATTTATCTTTCTGTTCTCCAGACCCTCCCTGAAATGTTGTCAAGATTAGTCACTTGGTAAGAGGAAACATCTTGAAATATTAAAAGCTGTAGAGCTCAGCACTGGAGAAGAAAGAGGAATCTTCTCTCTCCCCAATCCCTTCCACTCACCGCACTCCAGGGGCACTGATCTTCCTGGGATTTCCCCAGTGGGCTGAGCTCCGTCCCACCTCGCCCTTCTGCCTCCCTCCGCCCCTCCTAACACAACTCCCACTCAACCTTTTCGTCTAGCTTGAACTCTGGTCCTGAGGAAACCCTTCTTGACCCTCCATGTTTAAGTCAGTCTCCATCGTATATACACATTGTCATCACACGCTCTGTGTCTCGTTGGGGCCATGTGATCAAAACCATAATTATTTGTGTGACCATTTGTTTAGTCTACTTCTCAAATTAAGCTCACAAGTATGGCAAACTTATTATCCTGTCTTTTCTACAGCCAAATCCAACGTACATGGAACATAGTAACTACCTACCTAAGTAAAGGATAACAAAGATCAGAACATTAAAGTCACTTTTTAAAAATATTGAGAAGAAAGACTAAAATACCAATATGGAGACATGGCTACGAACAAGGTAAAATGTTTGGTGACACAGGCGTCACTCAACAAGGAAGAAGGGAGAATGTCCTCATCCTGTTGGTAGAGACCTCAGAGGAAGTTATCAAACCCTCTTGGAGAAACCCAAGTGTGTAGATTGACTGACCATTCTCTACTAGGAAAAACAGTTCTAATTCCCAGTGTCCTCTCACACATGAATTGGTACACATCAGAAATATTTCTATTTCCGCCCAAGGACTTTAACTCGTGTGCAGCCATAAATTCCATCCTAACCCTAAGCTCTCACATCATACTTTCAAGATAGGTCTCAGGTATAGATCTTTTGCTTCCACCTCCCAGCGATGGAGAAATAAAGATGATGATGGTGGGTAATATGCGTAACAATAGTAATAAACAGAAGGGTGAGGTGGTATTCTTTGGTTGACCAGGCTCCATCCCACCTTCTCTGGTAGTAACTTCCTAATATCTTTGGTAGAAATGACCATTTCCCAGTGGTCCATAGGGATTCTCTGTCCTCTCCCGCATAGGATATTCAGATGCTTACTTCCTGGAATTTGGATCTTGAACAAAGTAACAACGAGACAGAAAAGGTTCGAGCTCATTCGTTCCAAGAGAAGCACCTTGGAAAGAGTATTGGAGAAACCCTTCTCCCTAGGTCCCTCCCCGGATCCTGACAGGTGGACCTAGAACCCCGACTAGCCTGCCACCTGGTCAGCATCCTTCCAGTGAAAATTCTTTTTAAACAGCCAGAGTCTGTTTCTATTAGTTTCAAACAAAGTTTCAACCAAATTATCCTAATTGATACAGTGATGATGAAGAAGAAGAAGAAAGAAGGAGGAGGAGGAGGAGAAGGAGGAGGAAGAAGAAGAAAGGAGGAGGAAGAAGAAGAAAGGAGGAGGAGGAGGAGGAGGAGGAGGAGGAGGAGGAGGAGGAAGAGGAAGAGGAAGAGGAAGAAAGAAGAAAGAAGAAAGAAGAAAGAAGAAAGAAGAAGAGAAGAAAAGAAGAAGGAGAAGAAAAAATAAGAAGAAAAATACCTCTGGAGATTTCATAGAAATCTTTATCAAAGCTCAAATCATTCTAAGAGTACTATACTCACTTATTCAGATAACTTCTCTGGAATTAAGTAGTTCAAACTTAAATCAGTTGTCAGTTGTTTTTTTAACATAAAAATGCTAGTTTTACAAAGACAATTATACAGCTATTATTTGGACTTGTATTTTTGTTTTACCTTTCACAAGCATTTGCTAGATCAAAGAATATAAAATTTTTCTAAAATTATCTCACTAAGGGACTCCATTAATATTCATATTGCAAATGTTTCCCTATTTCAATATTTGAAAACTCTAAACACATTATTTCTGTGCATAAAATCAGTTTTCAGAATGATTATTAATCACTGTAACGCAAACATTTATGTATCAACTGGGTAATAGAGTTTTACGATATAAAAGCGCTTAAGAAAAATTTCACTCCAAGTTAAATCTCAAATGCTTGCCTATATTTAAAAGCACATATTCACAAGCTGTATTAGACAGCTATGGTACATAACCAACCGCCCCAAGACTCGGTGGCTTAAAACCACAACTATTTATTCTTGCTTGTATATCTGCAGGTCAGCTGAGGGTCACAGTTGATCTAGACTGAGTGACTGATCCAAGGTGCAGGACCACCTGGACGTGGCACCTCACTGCAGGTTGGACTCAGGTTTACTGTCTAGTTGGGCATTCTGGACCCCAGGCTGATGGGGCGGCAGTTTTTCGTAGGAAACTCTTCCTATGGCGATGGTAGGGGTGGAAGACAGCAAGCCCATTGAACGAGCACATTGTAAGCCTTTGCTTGTATCACAAACACCTACATCCTATCATCCAAAACACACCACAGGGCCAACATCAGTAGGGAAAGGAAGCATATTTCATATACATGGGAGGGGAGAGAAATGACTATTTCCTCAATAATAATTCAAACCATCATATACACTAGCAATGCACCTGAAATACATACCTCACTCATGCACATAATATTGTTATGCTGACTAGATACGATGGTAACTTATTTGATCATGCACAAATTCAAGGATATCAGAAGTGACATTGAGACTGGCAATTAGCTAATTGGCTGTCCAGAATGTAAGGCCAAAGCTGAATGGGATAGCAGACTGGAGATGAATCCTAAGGCCAGAGCTGAAACGTCAGTTTACCCTGATACAACTTGCTCAAAGTTGCACAGCTTCATAGTGGCAGAGCTGGGGTTTTAACCCAGATTTTCTTGACTCGAATCTCATGTTCTGAAGCACCATGCTGCAGTGCTACATAGTAAGTATCCTGTCTTTAGCAAGTACACAGAATATTGGAGCATTAAATATTTACTATTTGCCAGGCTTTGAGCCAGAGAGGTTTATCTATATTATTTCATTTTAGCCTTAAATCCCATGAGGTCAGAGTAATTTTCTAGAATTTATGGATAAAGAAATAATTATTCAGGAAGTCTTAAAAATATACTTTTCCAAAGACAGGCGGATAAAAAAACCTAAATTTTGAAATCAGTCAGTTTTGTCTGAATACAAAACACATGTTTTTCTATTAAACTACATGACTATCCCCAAATACTCAGCAATCAGGACTGGAAGGTAGTTCCCAAACCCTTGCAACTCAACCCAGTGATTCCCCTATTATTGCTCCAGCAACTATGTTTCCAAAACCATAGACTTTGTTTTCATACATGGCTTAGCAACTGATCAAAGCATTTGAATTTAAGATTGTTCAACATATCTTAGTTGCCATAAATATATGACATGTCCCGTTTTGATTAATTCAACCACTACCTGTGACTTTTTTTAATATGAAAGAAGGATAAACCATTTAAAATATTTCAAGCATATTGTCTTTCACTATTAGGGAAAATAATTATTTTGCAAAAGGGAATGAGGTCTAAATGTCGATCAAAACGTTCCACTTACATGTTCCATTGTCTTCATGTATGGAACAATGTTACCGCCTGTCACTGACAAAAAACAGTAATAATAATAGAATAAAATTATGCTTCTAGGACTTCTTACCACCCATAAAATTTAATCAGGATTCTTTTAATTGACACATTAATTGAATTCCTTTCAGATTATTGTGCTTTGATAGATGTTACAATGAATTCTTGGAAAGAAGACCACTTTTATAAAACTTTTAGCAAAATATTGTGCATATTGTACATAGGCCTTGTGTCTCAAAATGTAAAATTAAACTCTTCCATGACATTCTATACTGATTTTACCAGACTCCATATTTAGAGAATCCCAAATGCAAGACTGGCTCTCCTTTGGATAATGATTCATTGTGAATTATACTACCTGCCGATTAGTTAACATTAGGATGACTGCCTCAAAATAAAACAGAAAGTAGAAAAATCATTTGATGTCTCAACTTAAGATGATTGAGTAGAAAAATAAAGTAATTGTAAGAAATGAAATTCTTGTGAGGAAATTTAAGAGATTACACATGCAATGTAGAGGCAGGAAAACCCTAATTAAGACCAGAAATCCAGAAGCTATAAAAGAAAACACACAATTATTTGTCTATATAAAAATTTTGTGTGGCAAGAGAAACCATGAACAAAGTCAAGGAACAAATGATCGGGTTTTTTGGGAGGGGAGGGTGGGAGTTGCAAAGCAGAGAACAAAGTAATATCCACAATATACAAAGGGCTCCTGCAAGCCAACGAGAAGGAACTAAACAACCCAACAGAAAAGCAGGCCAAGGACGTAAAGACACAATTCACAAACAAGCCAATTCATTCAATGACCAACCAACACAGAATACAATCTTTAAACTCGTCAGAGAAATGCAAATTAAAGTTACGAGTAAGGTTGCAGTTTAGACTCACTATATTGGAAAAAATTTACCATCAAGATGAAGGAAAAGGGTAATCACAGAGATGGCTGATAAAAATGTAAGTTATTACAGCTTTTTGGGAAAGCAATCTTTCAAAAATGTATTAGAATTATACATACACACTCAGAAATCCCACCCTCAGAAAACTACCTCTTAGAAATATAAGCATCAACGTAGGAGGATATTTATTACAGCAAAGTAAGCTGGAGCAGGCATCAAGAGAGAAACGGTTGACTATCTTGCAGTCCATCTTTCCATTGAATTATTATACAGAAATTTAAAAGACTGAATTAGAAATATACTTGGATACAATACTTTACTGTTGAGAGATAAAATCAGGGGTACAAATGTGTGGATAATACAATCTCGCTTTAAAAAGAAAAAGAAACAATGCCTCCAAAACACTAAACATGTACACGTGTGTGGATTTGTATGTTATGATGTGAAAATACATCAATATGTAAAGATGTACACTAGATTATCAAAGTAGATTACCACATGGCAAGGGAGTGGAAATTAATTTGAGGAAACAGGATGAAGGGGAAACAAAAAAGGGAAAGAGAAAAAAAATAAACACACTATAAAAGAATAACATAATGAGATTACATTCACACATTCATGTGCATTTTTACACATGAGTGTACACACAAATAAATGCAGAGGAAAAACCTTTAGTTGCTCTTATGAATGAGCCCATGGTTGGCCTGGGTTAAATACTGTCCCTCAAAAATTCATGTCCACCCAGAACCTCAGGATGTGACCTGGAAATAGGCCTTTGCAGGTGCAATTACTCAAGGTGAGGTCATGCTGGAGTAGAGCGTGTCCCGACCACAATGACTGGCATCTTACGGGAAAGCCACCTGAGACGCGCAGGAAGGCGTCCACGGGAGACAGGGAGAGACTGGAGTGACGCTGCCACAAGCCAGGGAACACAAGGGCCCCCAGAAACTGCAAGAGGCGAGGGAGGTTCTCCCCTGGAGGACGGAACCAACCCCACTTTCATTTCAGACTCACAGCTTCCAGAACCAGGAAAGGATAAACTCCCATTGTTTCATGCTGCCAAGTTTGCAGTAATGTTTTTGACGCCGACCTAAGAAATGAATACCTCATAGCATAGATTTTACGTTTCGTCATATGAAAATCATCGATCCTGATTCTGTCTCCGCGTGACATTCCAAATACCAAGCGAGGCCCTGCTACATGGTACACTCCACGCCTCCCTCGGGCACCTGCGGATCTAAGTGTCCAGCACACACTGCTGTGAAGTATTGCGCACAGTAGGTGCTTCATAAATATTTGCGCAATACATGAATCAATAAATGAATGAAAATATACACAGTCCCATGCTTTTAAATTTTGAAAATAATTTGATTTCTATGTGTTGTTCAAGTCTGGGGCCAGCTTATGAGAATACATCTTGTTTGTGACCAAGTTCACTGGCTTTAATTCAATACAAGTGTGGGAGCCAAGTCTCCATGCTCAGAGACTCTGCAAATAATAGTTGGGAAAGAAAGTAATAATAGCAGCAGCAATAGTGGCAGCAGAACCCAAGAAAGAAATCTCACCCTTCCACCTGCACGTGAGCTGGTCTTTTCACAATCCTGTTAAATAATTTCTCAGCGCTACCCACGAAGCTGAACTAACCTAACCGCAGGGCATGGCTGGCACAGTTTTGACCAGCTGTGCCCATCAGACCTCTTCTTTAAAAAGTCAGCTTGTGTTAGGTTGTGTGATGAATTGTTACAGAAACTTTTCTAGAGCATAGAAGTCATTCTGGCATCTGGCTGAAGGTTACTGTTAGCATTCTGGAAGAATTGCAATGGGAAGAGAAAGGACGTGGAAGTCAGTAAAGTCGTTTCTGGAAGGGGAACGCGGCATTCCGGAGGGATGTCAGCACTCGGCTAGAGGGCAGCAGAATTATGGCTCAAGTATTCCTCGCGGAGAGCTTTAACCTCGTGGCCGAAGTGTATTCAAAACAATTCTGCTGCGACAGTAAAAAATATATATATCCGCGCTGTGCATTCCCAGAAGAGCATTTTGGCCTCCTTACTCACACGAGCCAAGAACTGAGCAAGAGCCGAGGGGTGGATGGGCAAAGGGCGACCACGGAGATTTCACTCTAAATGCTGGCTGGGGGAGACTCGCAGTCCCAAAAGGTTAGGGATATTAGATGTTTTACGGGGCATGTGTCGAAATGAATAATTCACAGAAAAAGGCTCCTAACTCTATTCAGGGAAGATTATATGGTAAAGCAAGAGAAAATGCCAGATAAAATATTCTTTCCCATGTGGTCCTTATGCAGAGCCCCAGAATTAATCCTCCATGAGTACTCTATGCACAGTACTCTGCTAGGTACTGGGGAGATACAGCAATCCGATCGCAAGCTAACTGAGCATGTGAAACAACCATATACTCCACAAATATATTTATTTAACACCTACGTATTAGGTGCTAAATAAATTCTAAATCGTAACCCTGGACCTAAAAAAGCACAGTCAAGTAAGGGAGACATCTAGAAAGAATAAATTGCAGGCAATCATGAAAAAGTCAGCATTAAAAGTTTGTACAAGGTAGACGATGCAGGGCCACTGTTGAGCTGCTAACCGGCCTTCCTGCTTCTAGTCCTGGGCCTCTCCCCTCTCCCCTCTGCACAGCTCAGGGCTCCACCCCATGGCCTCACAAGTCCTGTGTCCAGAGCTCTTCCCCTCTGGCCATCGTATCTCTCGGCACCGCCCCCACTCAGCTTCAGCCAGGCCCTTGACCCCAGGGCCTTTGCCTAAGACACCACCTTGAGCTACTCCTATCTCTTCACACAGCATGTTTCTTCCCATCTTTAGGACTCAGCTTCAACGTCACCTCCTTCGAAAGGCCTCCGTGACCCTGTTTATAAAGTACGTATCCTATTTTATTCTCTATCTCAGCTCCTTTTTTTTTTTTTTGCTGTTTTACAATTTATTTTTTTATTTATTTTACAAAGTGAACATTTTATTTTATTTTATTTTATTTTTATTTATTATAGCTTATTATGGGGGTACAACAGTTCTGGTTCAATATATTGCCCATGCCCCTCCCAACCCCCCGAGACCGAGCTTCAAGAGTGTCCATTCCCCAGACAGTGCACATCTCAGCTCCTTTTTATTGTTTTCTTCTTGATGCTTACAATTTCTAATTATTTTGTTTAATTTGTTGACTAAAGAGACTTTCATGCCACACTAGACTAGCAGGTCTTGTTGACTGTTACATAGCCAGTGCTTAACACTGTGAGTACGTAGTAGTTTCTCAATAAAATTAGCATTTGACTAAGCATAGTAGTTGCTTAATAAAATGTATTGACTGCTGGATTCAAATGAAAAGCAGTGTTAGGTGATTACTGTGCTGAAAAACAAAGAGGGAAATCGGGACATGGTAGTTTTCCTCTTCCCGGCTTCAGAGTACTGAAGAGTGGAAAACACACGATTCCACTGACTGCAGTCTACATACAGTTTGCAGAATGGCTTAGGGAGAAATGCAGACACTTGTTGAATTAGTGCTATTGGGATCTGGGTGATTTATCTCTCCCATGTGTGCCAGGTCACTAGCAGTCTTAGAGAGTGATTGTAGAATTTCAAAATGAATTTCCAGCTGAATTAATCTTACTCTGGGTATGTGTGTCTGTGAGTGTCAGCAACTCACTATCTATGGGACTACTGGCTTTCAAACTTGAAATATCAATGAGTGTTCAGCACCTACCATGTCCTCAGCACTATGCTACAGGGATATAAAATTTTGTAAAATATCCTATAACTCTAAAAAACAATCTTTGCCCTCAAGTTACTTAAAACCTAGTTATAGTCTAACAGTCGTCTGAGTTAGGATAAATATATAGTAAAGCATAACCACAAAAATAATAACACAAATTGGTGACAATGTCAAATGGTGGAGGTGATATGGAAAACAATATGGTAGTTCCTTGAAAAATTAAAAATAGAATTACTGTATGATCCAGCAATTCCACTTCTGGGTACTGGTAGTGCAACTGAGTTTCAAAAGAATTCAAAGCAGAGATTTAATTAGATATTTGTCCACACCTATGTTCACAACAGCATTATTCACAGTAGCCAAAAGGTGGAAGCAAGCCAAGTGTCCATCAATGGATGAATAAACAAAATGTGTTATAGAGTGGAGTATTACACAGCCATAAAAAAGGAAGGAAATTCTGACACATGGTACCACATGGATGAACCTCAAAGACATTATGCTAAGTGAAATAAGCCAATCATAACATAACATATGAGTCCAATCACATGAGGTATCTAAGATCGTCAAACTTATAGAAATAGAAAGTAGTATGGTGGTTGCCAGGGGTTATAAGAAAGAGAAAAGGTAGAGTTGCTGTTTAGTAGGTAGAGAGTTTCAGTTTTTGTAAGATGAAAAAGTTCTGGAGATTGTTTGCACAACAATGGGAATATACACACTACTACTGAGCCGTACACTTAAAAATGGTTAAAATGGCAAATTCCATGTTACGTATATTTTCTCACAATTAAAAAAATAACAACAAAGCAGAAAAATTCAGTTGCCATCTGGCTTCACCTGTCTTTGGGAAAGACGTCCACACGTCAAGCAGCTGTCCACCATCGGCCTCATGTTACCTGAATATGTCTGCGGCTGTCCTCACAGGTGCACGTGCTTCCTGTATCACCTGGGAAGTGCCTCACCTGAGATTCAAGCAACGATCTTCTCCAGCTCCCATCTTGATCTTTTCTTTCCCCCACGCAGGGTGGAAGGCAGTCCTCTTGGGTAACTGTTGGTGTCCCTCCCCAGACAGCCTAGAAGAAAGAAATGAGATGGATCAGCACTTTAGAACACTGAGTGTCCTTCGAGGACAGCACCTTGTCCACAGATGCCATCGCGGGAAAGGTAGGTACATTAATCATCTCCCCTGCTGGAAATGAAAGGGAAGAAATGAATAAACAGCCATCATCATGACCAGGTAGCAAAGGTTTGTTTTAGGTCATACCCCCATTAAAAAGAATTTCAATGCTGTCAGGAGCAATCTCGTGAATCTTCCGTACTTTTTTTATTAGTAATTCATGCAGGGAGAAGTCACCCTCCCTCAGAGCTCCATAATGAGCGCTCCTGTCAATTTCTGTGCCTTTCCATTTCTGGCGATCTCAAAGCAAGTAGAGAGAAGGGTTCTACATTTACCCCTGCATTGAGTGCCTCTGTTTAATTATTAATACTAATAAACAAATTATTAATAATATTAAACAATATTAAATGAAGTTAGTGCAACTGGTAACAAAGTCAATGACTTAGGAAATACTATTAGCATTTTGTTCCATTTGTGCTTTATCATGTGAGGTCATCATTTTAAAGTTATTACTTAAATATTTTAAAAATAGCTCATCTTTTAAATATGCATTTATACAGAAATATCAGAAAATGGAGACAAGTGAAAAACAAAAATAGGAACATAAACACTTACTTTCCCACCTGCCCAGTGATAACAATTGTTGACACCTTGATACACCTTACAAAATCTTTTTTAAATGTATATAGACACACATACACATGTACATATACATAAAGAGATGAATAAAATGTTTTGGAAAACAAGATACTATTGGCCATTTTGGTAGGCGGAATTCCGAGATGCTCCCCACCAAATTTTCTGCCAGACACCAGAGCTGTCCCCAAGATGGGGCACTGGCCTGCAGGAACACCAGGTAGCTATGTGGAGAGGTAAACACAACCCAGGCCAAGCCCAGTAAAACAATTCCGAGAGCACGTCCTCATGACATAGAGCCAGCAACACCATCTTTATGAGGGAAGGATAGAAACTTGTTTTGATTCTTTTAAATGGAGAGGTTACAGAAAGGGGGAAAGAATAAAAGACATGTTCCCCTCCCCATTTTAGGAGGTAGCTTTGGAAAAGAGACATTATCAGTTAAAAGGGCTCATTCTTTAAGGAAAAAGAAGCCAAGGAAGTAAAGTCTGTAGCTGTTGTGTTTGGAGAGAAGTATTTTTTGAGTTTAAAATTCTTTATATAGTCTCCATCATTTTTTACTTATGTGTTTTTAAAGTATAGTAGCTCAACTCCCAGCCCACCCTACCCCCTAAGTCCCAGCCGGTGGCAAAGAACATTAAAATAAAACCTGAATAAATAAACAAAATCCTGAACCCTAATTCTATGCGAAAAACAAAACAAGGTCAAACTGACTTTTTTTCCTTCTAACAGAATGCCGAAAGAAGAAAATTTTTCTCACACTGTTAATCCCAGTCATCGTCAGATTCCCATGGGTAGGAATGCCAAGTTTGTTAGTATGGAAAGGAATTTAGAGGACTTTTCTCCTTTCCTGAAAACAGAATGATTTAAAGATCAAGGCAAAATAGGTGAACTCATGAAAATTTGTGATTCCTGACAAATTCTGCTCCTGGAAGAGTTTATTTTTACTTTGACTACTATAGTTATTCACAATAAAAAGTTTAACAGGTCTCACATTGGTTTGCATTCTCTTTAACCACAGACTATACATTCACGTTAAATAACTCATTGAATAGAGTTATTCCTAAAAAGATGGTCTATGTATCATCTTAAAAGGAAACTTCTAGCCATGTTGGAGTAACTAATATCAAATTTTCCTTTCTACCATAAACAATTCTAGAACTGGGTAAAATATAGGAAGGAGCTGTTTCAGACGTTGGACAAGAGACAACACACGACTGTGATCTTAAGAGAAAGGAATTAAATCAGCTGAACCCTGCAATTACCCTGCATTTCTCCCCGGAGGCACTTTTGGGACCACAGTATCGAGAAGGAGAAGACAACTGGACCACTGAGTCGAGAAGACACCGAGGCTGAGGCAGCTAGAATTTGTCGGGCAGAGTATTAGAAACGAAGGAGTTATCCAGAGAAAAAGTTCCAGAAATGCATTTAAGGTCCTCTGAGGGCTGTTGCTGAACATTAAGCTACACATGTACAAGTTGAAACCCCATAAAGCTAGGCTGAAAACTCCCAGGGTGCTGTCAGCAAAGCAACTTCCAGAGCACGTGTACACCTGGGCGATGGATAGCTCTTATTAAATACGGGAAGCATTTAGTACACACTCCAGAAGAGCCACGCCTGGACAGTAGGACCAAACCAGCCCTAGAGTAAAAGCTACTCTAGATTTGCCCTATCAAAACTTAAAACAATTTTCAAAAGGATTAAACTGGATAGCAAGTGGCTTGACTGCCTACCAGAGCAAAAGAAGACAATGAAAACCAGACAACTCAGCAGTATAGTATTCATGGTCTTCAGCACCCAGTCAAAAATCACTAGACACGTCCTCAAGGGCAGGAAAATAGGATCTAAAACCAGGAGAAAAATCAGTCAACAAAAACAGAACCAGAAGTGGTTGAAATCAGAGGCAAAGAATTTTTAACAGGTATTACAAATATGGTCAAAGGAAAACACGCATGGTGAAGAGAAAGACTACAATGTACGAAATAAGAAGTTATTTTTTGCGCATAACCGTAATTCATTAAGTGGAATGAACAACAGTTTAGGTACTAACGAAGGAAATGTGAGTGAACTTGTCACATAGAATATGAGTGGCCCAAATGGAAGCTCAGAGGGAAAAAGAGACTGATAAGAAAAAGCTAACAGAACTTTAGTGAACAACGACACATGTAGCTGGAGCCCCCAAAAGAGAGGGGGAACAGGATTGGGGGAAAAGTTTGAGAAGAAATAATGGGCAATTTTTTTCAAATTCGATGAAAACAACAAACCCATAGATTCAAAAGTTCAATGAATCCTAAGCAAGATATCGCAGGGAAAAAGCCACACTGAAGCGCTTCATAAACAAAGAAAGAGAAAAAAAATTTTTTAAATCACCCTATATAGGGGATCAAAAATAAGAATGATCATAGACTTCTCAGAAGTGACATAAGTCAGAAGAGTAGCATCATTAAAGTTCTAAGAGAAAAACATGCTGTCAAACCTAGAGTTCTATATATATTTTATAGTCTGTAAAAATCAAGGCAAAATACAGTCATTTGGAACAGCAAAAAGGAAAGCTGAGAGAAGTTTAACTATAAGAATTTGAAATACTCTTGTACCACAAGAACTAATACAGGAAGTTTTTTAGGCTGAAGGAAAATAATGCCAGATAAAAACATTAAAAAATAGAAAATGGGAGAGAAGAATATAGTTTACATGACGAACGACACAGGATTTGGAATCCTGACACTGATATTAACAAAGCGTCAGTTTCCTCATCTGTAAGATGTGCATATTTATGCCTTCCTCACAATGATGTTGCAAATAGTCAATAAAACGGTCAAAGCATTTAGCACAATGACTGGAACATACCAAGCACCTAACATATTAATATCATAGCTATTACTGTTTTGTTGATTATTAAATGTGCCAAGAGATTACTGTTAATAATTCTTGGTGAATATTTTCACACAGAACATCATTCATATATGTAAAAAAAGAGAAAGGATGCTCAACATTAAGCTTTGTAATTTATCTTGGAATTATCGTGAGTCGTTAAATATGTGAGTATTACTGGAGCTTTGTAGGTGGGAAACTGGGAAGAGTTGGGAGACCATGAGACAAGTCACAGGTGAGAGAAGATTCTCAACTCACAGATAAGTGATCCAACACTGTCTTGTTGACATGTAATGAAAAGTCTCATAATATTTCTGACTATTAGGTCAATTTTGGCCTTTCACTGTACATCCAGAAGAGTTGGCAAATAAACAAAACCTATTTACAATTTTACCTTCTTTCTTAATTTTGTCTCATTAGGAGAAAATTTATTCAGTAGTTACCTGCTTGTGATTCTACAAAATAACCAATGCATTCCACTGGAATGCCGGGTCTGAAAAAAATGAATAAAAATTTTAAAAAACAAATAAAGTAAACAAACAAATAAAAACAAAATAACCAACCAATGCAATATATCTTCTCTAGTAACAACCTTTAAGACTACCCTGTATGCGGGAAACCATAAGGAAATGAACTGCCTGTTTTTTAAGTAAATACATGAATGGAGCAAATAAACCTACAAATAAAGTGTAGTGTAGTGGTGGTCAGTATAGAGTCTGGAGCTTGGATTCAAATTCCTATTTCCCCTCTCACTGACAGTGTGGCCTTGGGAAGCTGCTTGCCCTTTCTCTCATCTGTAAAATGGGGAAATACTATTAATAGTATCTACCTGCTAGGGTTATTGAAGGATTGAACCAGTTAAGACATGTCACAACGCCGGGTGCGGTGGCTCACGCCTGTAATCCTAGCACTCTGGGAGGCCGAGGCGGGAGGATCGCTCGAGGTCAGGAGTTCGAGACCAGCCTGAGCAAGAGCGAGACCCCGTCTCTACTAAAAATAGAAAGAAATTATCTGGCCAACTAAAAATACATATAGAAAAAATTAGCCGGGCATGGTGGCACATGCCTGTAGTCCCAGCTACTCGGGAGGCTGAGGCAGGAGGATTGCTTAAGCCCAGGAGTTTGAGGTTGCTGTGAGCTAGGCTGACGCCACGGCACTCACTCTAGCCCGGGCAACAAAGCGAGACTCTGTCTCAAAAAAAAAAAAAAAAAAAAAAAAGACATGTCACATTGTTGCCATGTGACTGTTTGCTGTTACATAACCACTGATGAGGGAGTTGAAAAGTTAGGGGAGTTACTTACTAATAGTAACACTGTATAAATTAATTCTCTTTTGAGAGTTTATTTCAGGTCTGAAGCTACTTTCAAATTGCCTAGAGGTTAAACATTGTTGCCACTAGTATTGCTACTAGCATTTTAACCTGAAATAGTGACCTAATTTGTGAAGAAAGGAAAACTCTCCCAGTCTGCTGTCCCTAAGAGGCTCACGGCTGTGTCGGCAGCAAAGCAGCCAGGGCTCTGCTAAGACAGTCCCTGGTCTGGCCGCAGTAGCCAGCTCCGCTCCAATCACTCAGCTGAACAAACAAAACCCAGGACTTAGTTATTTTCCCAGAAACTAGATAAACAGCCACTTCCTTTTTAGTGTCCCTTTTTAAAGTAAAAAGGTCCACATCTCTCCTAATCATCACTTCACTCTATATTTCTATTTTAGAAGTTGCTTTTTCTAGATTTTTGCTATTTCAGCCCAATAAAAAAATGTCATTGGCAAATGTGCTATTTAAACAATGCTTGAAGGTAAATAATATGCTGTTGCTTATGTATAAATTTTAAAACCACAAGTTAACCCAACAGTGAGTAGGTACACTGTTAGGCTCGTTTGATTTTATGGATAGAAACCCACTCGCTAAGGGTACTGAATTTGGACCAGGCTTGGAAATCTTAGAATGTGGACAGGCTATTTTTTACGTTCTCTTTCAAGGGTCACATAGTTTCTCTGTATTTCACGATGTCTCTGCTTCTCTGGGCTCATGTGATCCACTCTCTTTATTACTGCCTGGCTCTGTCTTCCGATGATTCCCATTCCCTTATAACTTTGACTTATTATTATGCAATAGTTTCAACTTAAAGGAAATTTGCAAGAACTATACAAAAGTACTCTCAAATTCCTTCATCTAGTTTATCAAATTGTTAAGATTGTACCATATGCTCTCTCCCCTCCATTTTTCTCACCCCCTTCTCTCTATACCATACAGGTATATATACACATGCATATGTTCATATTTATTCATAGTCATCCATTGTGTCAGTGAACATTCCAAGCATTTTCCCTTTTTCTCGGCTATTACATAATACTGCAATGACCATGATCGTACCTGTCTCTCCTTTCATAAATGTACAAGAGCTTCTCTAGGGCAGCAGTTCTCAAAATGCAGTCCCCAGACCTCTGGGGGTCCCCAAGATTTCATGAAATCAAGCTATTTTCATAAGAACGCAAGGACATTATCTGCCTTTTTGGCCACATTGACGTTGGCTATGACAGTACAAAAGCAATGGCAGGTCACACTGCTGATGCCATCATCAAGGCAATGGCAGCAACGGATACTAGTTGTCATCATCCTCTTTGCCACCATGCACTTGTGGGTTTTTTAAATGTCAGTTTCTCTTTAAAATGTCCTTGATAAAACAGCAAAAATTAATTTTATGAAGTCTCAATCCTTGAGTCCATACCTTTTTAATATTCTGTGTGACAAAATGGGAAGAATGGAGCACTTCTGCCACATCTGAAGTAAGACGGCTGACTCAAGAGAAAGCACTTGAGTGACTGTTTGAGTTGAGGGCTGAGCTCGGTGCCCTTTTCACGAACACCATTTTTACTTGGAAGAATGACTAATTCATGCAGTCTTGCCCATATAAAAATTGAGATTTCAGGTGAAATTTGGAATTTTGGAGAACTTATATCTGCCACCATGAGCTCAAGAGTTTTCCTGTATCTAAAGACTTTTCTGGTAAAACGTCTCTGATGATATTAACAATTGTAATTTTCAATCGAATAATAAATGCATTAATATTTAGGTATCTGCATAACTCTGTGAACCAAGACTTTCCAGATGACTAATTACTTTTGTTACAAAATCATCCATGGGTTGAAGACCCCCTCAAAGGAGAAGATAGGACAATTCATCTGAATGCAACAGTATAAAGTGTTTACTGACATGGTTTCAAATTCCACATTGCCAATAACCTTTAAGAAATTAAAACATGTTGAGTTTTGATATAATATCATATAGAATAGCCACAATTGTCTGAAATGGCTATTAAATAATACCTTCTTTTCCAACCACATATCTGTGTGAAGCTAGATTTTCTTTATCTCCTTCACATAGAACAACACATTACAGCAGACTCTATTCAGAAGCAGATAAGAGATTCGACTTACTTTCTCTTAAGCCATAATTTAAAGAGATTTATACGAAGGTAAAACAATGCCATTTTTATTCTTTTGTGTGTTTGGGAAATATGGTTATGTTTAAAGGTATGTTAACGTGTCATACATTTGTCATTCTTAGTCCTAAATGAATTAATAAATAAATTTAGCTTTTTAATTTCCCAGCTTTAACTTGTAACATGGTAGATATAACTCACATAAATAAGAGCTATTTGGGGTTCTCAATAATTTTTAAGAGTTTAAAGGGGTTCTAAAAGCAAAAATTTGTAGATTGCTGCTGTAGGTTATAAATCTGGAAATACATTTGGGAAGGCACAGGCTACACATATCTTCAACATTACTAAATAATGTCTCCTTGCTTCCCCATCCAATGACAGGGCTAGATGTTCAAGTTGAGAGATGGTAGCTTAATTGAATTATTGTAGTATAATACTTCCTTGACATTAACTAATTAGTCAATAAACAGAAATTATTTAAGTAAATTCTGGATACTTTTTAATATAGCTTTAAAACAATTTGATCCTACTAAGTTGCCTTCTATTTTTATTATTAAATTAAGGAAAAATTTAAATAGGATAAAGTCTTTCTGAATAACATACAGGTTAAATGTATCCAGAGACATTAAATGTGATTGCAATATTTTATGAATAATTAAGTCAAACAGGTATCCTAGACAACCAATAAATTGAAAATACTATATATTCTTTCTGTGTAGCTACAATATATAATTATTCAGGGAGCTTATGGACTGATTAAAAGAGGTGCAATGATTAAAAACATGTGGCTTATTACCATGTAAAATAGGTTTGGGATTAATTCTACAACTGTTTGATATTTAAAATGAGTGTGTAATTCAGTATATTAAAGAGTTTTTATGTATATACAATAGAAAATGATTTCAGATTTCTTAACATTAAAACATAATGCAAGAAGGAGGTAGGAAAAAAATTATATTAATTCTCCCAGAGCAAGACATTATAATAAGCTGAATCATACAATTTTTAATTTTAAATTTATGGGTTAAAAGGAATGAAACCCCTTGGGACCCAGATGGAATAAGATAAGATTATGATCCCAACAGGGAACTTTTTGGAGATTCTTCTACAGACATGGTATCATCAAGACCTCAAGGAAGAAATGGCCTTTCAATTACATCTTCTGAAGTCATAGAGAATTTATCATGTCTCATGTATAATGAAATGTTAATGTGATTTTTCTTGGCTGATACAGTTCTGAGTGATTCATTTTCAACCCCAGTTCTCACTCATTATAAGAATGCTTTAATTTGATACTTATAATTAAAGTGTGTTTTTTTTTTAAATGCCAACTGAATCCATAGGAAGAATAAACTTTTCTCACTTAGAGGAGGAGTTTAGAGAGTAATATTCACTGGGCTCTGCATTCATTGACTAAACTTTACACAGCTGTAGACTAGGGTTAAGTAGACAAACCTCAACTCATCAGAATCGCTCCCTGTGGTTTTCCCACCCCTAAGTCCACTTCAGGTTCCTAAATGACGTGAAAATATTTTAAGTATACATTGTTCTATATGAAAATTATAATCGTTAATGTATTGGTACTGGTGAGAGAAGAGATATAGATAGATAGATTGATCCACCTCAATAAACTCTCTAAAGTAGTGGCATAGATATGTATCAGCTTGAAATGTTCATCATAAGTTGGGGGCTGAGATTGTGCCCAGAAAACAAGTTATCTGACACTTGAAGACCAACTTTCAAGGCAGGCGCCCCAGAATGCAGTGTAGACAGAGGAGGAGTCACCACACACACAAATGAAGGAGTGACCCACACGTTATTCCCGTTCTGCAAGGTAGACCCACCAACTGGAACTGACAGTTCAGACTCGTAGCTATAACGATCTCCTAAACCATGAACACAACTGAGGGAGTAAAACCATTTTGGGAGTTCCAACTTCATAGCCATGGCTGCCTGGGTTGGAATCCTGGCTTTCCAACTTAACAGTTGTGAGCAAAGCTCTGTGCCTCGGTTCCCCTCTGAAATTCAGATGATAATTTTTCCGACCTTCCTGGGTTTTGGAAAGGGTTGTGCCAGTTCGTAAGGGCAAAGTACGAGATCCAGGACAAGCACAGAGACAGATGTGGGCTTTCATTCTTCATTTTCTTGGCGTCTCTCTCCCTGACTGGTCTGTTCTTCACCTGTCTGCCTTGGTCACCCCGTACCCAGAATGACGCCTGGAGCACACATGAGATTTTCAATAGATATGTTGAAAGATTGATGACTTAATGAGTCTCAATTAGAGTTTTGAGATTTAAATCCAACTCGACAGACCTTGGGAAATCCGAGACTGGTGAAATTGCACGCTGAGCCATTCACACTAAACACTGAGCCTCTGCCATCCATGGTGGCCCAGCACACTGACGCTCAGTGCCGATGGTGGCTTTCCTGCTTTAGTTGCTGAGAAATTATCCCAGTGGTTTTCTGCCCTATATACTCTGCATGCCTGATAACTTCATCTCCTGTGCTGATTGAGTCAAATTCAAGCTGTACCATTTGGGCCACTTCAGAGTCTGTATTAAAAAAGTCTTTCTGTCTTCTTTCTCCATCACACTTTCTCTTGAAATTACTTCTCTGTGCCTCTTGATGACTTAGTTTTACTATTTTCTTCCTTTTAACGTTTTTTTTTTTTTTTTTTTTTAATTTTCAGGCTCACGCTAAAATGTCCCGGGACTGTTAAAAGATACGTAGTGTGTGTTTTCCCAGACAGGTTCTCAAATAAACCCTGAGTTGCCTTCAAATGCAAGTTACCTTTTTCTCAGTCAGTTGCACCAGGCAGGTTATCGATAATTCCGAATGAGAGGAGGGGCTCAAATGGAGGAAAAACTGGTGCTGAGAATAAATCCATCTTCTCAAATGGTCAGACTCAAAATAATCACATTACCGTACTTCTCCTTCTTCAAGTGGCCCTATGAATATGCCTTAGCCACTGGTAGATTTGATTCATTCTGATGTTCACCCAGATCAGAGATTATTTTAGGGAGAAGATTTATTGCATAGGTGTGTTTGAGAGGATCTAATTGGACTAAATCTGGGGAAAGAGAGAGGAAGAGAGCAACTAGGGGATCTGATCAAGTTGCAATTGGAAAGCTCTAATCCAGGTTTCATACACAATGGGGAAGCTTGGGAATGATCCTGAAGCTCAAGGCAAACTTCTGTGGGTCAAAACCACTTGGATATTACCCCCGAATAAAACTCGTACAGTTCCCCATCAATCGCGCCTGCCAGGCTTCCCTCCTCCCCACTCTTTAGCCATCTGAGGATTTTCTTATGTTCTGTCCCTTCAGATGTCCATCACAATTGCAGAAGTAAAATGAACTGTAATAAGAAATTGATTTAAGGTCTGCCCTAGGGTAAAATAATGATTCATTGACGTTTGTAGCATTTTATTGTAAGCGTGGTGGAAATGATTATTATCTTTAATGGTTAACTGAGTAATTGATTATTGATAGATGAGTGCTCCATTCAAGCCAGGATCCGTCTTACATCACCTGGAAAAGGACGATGTTCCTACTCTTTTAATGACCATTAAGCGGTAAATAAGGAAGTGGAAATGTTTCATAACTTACATATTAAGTATCTTTGGTCATTTAACCACCTCTGCAATGAGAGCAGTCGGGCAGCTGGGGGTAGGGAGCCGACGTAAGGAAAGATCAATGACTGTTTTGCAGAGTTTTATTGAAAGTGCATTATAGATTGTCTTGCTTTTAACATTATTACTTCATTGAATAACGATATATGAGTAGGCTAAGGGGAAAAATTAGAATACAGCTATGCAAGGCTATCTGCGTGATAGGATGAGAATTACATAGTAAAATGGCCTGCGGAGAGAATATCCATCCCACCCGCACTCCCTCCCCCCGGGGCAAATGGGATTGGCCGTTGGG
>CM052454.1:2375943-2395954 GCA_028533085.1 Varecia variegata
TTTTTTTTTTTTTTTTTTTTTTTGAGGCAGAGTCTCGCTCTCTTGCCCGGGCTAGAGTGAGTGCCGTGGCGTCAGCCTAGCTCACAGCAACCTCAAACTCCTGGGCTCAAGCGATCCTCCTGCCTCAGCCTCCCGAGTAGCTGGGACTACAGGCATGCGCCACCATGCCCGGCTAATTTTTTCTATATATATTTTTAGCAGTCCAGCTAATTTCTTTCTATTTTTAGTAGAGACGGGGTCTTGCTCTTGCTCAGGCTGGTCTAGAACTCCTGACCTCGAGTGATCCACCTGCCTCGGCCTCCCAGAGTGCTAGGATTGGCGCCCGGCCAATCATCTGGTTTCTTTCTGACACTCCCAAGGAAGGCTTGAGTGGGCCAACCAAGAACTTAGGAAGGAAGGGAAGAATTGCAACATCTGAGCGTGATGGTCCGCAGAATAGTAGTTTCCAATTTCAAGTTGAATAGGAAACTTAGTTTGAGAACCATAAACTTTTAAAAGGCACTTCTCTAGGTTTCGGCCTTAGCAGCAGAGCAAGGGCATTAATTCAAGCCTATTAACATCTTCAGTATAATTTTAAAGGTCATCCAATATCCAGATATTTATGTCAACCACAGAATGATTTTAGGTGACATGGCATAATTTCAATTTTCCTAGGTCATGATGGTTACAATCACCAAGAGGCTAGTTTCTTTTAAATACTGTCTCTTACAGCAGTATCCAACATATTTCTGCCTATCACTGTCTTCTGCTACATTTAAAGTTCTGCAGTATTTCCTAACCGTGTACCTAGTCCCTGGCCAGTTAAAAATTGTATGGCCTCCTGTTCATTCTTTCCCCTGATCCTGAATGCAGCAACAGTGCCTGTAGCTTTGGTCTGTTTTTCCCCCTAGGACCTTCTCCCTTCAGGCACTCCGGAGGCCCACGGCGAATAATAACACTTTGAATGGGGTTGGAAAATATCAATTGAGCATATCTTCTCTAAGACCATTTCTGGAAGAAGAAAAAAAAAATATTTATAATTTAATGTTTCAAATGTACCATCTCTTTTGAAAGTGAGAGGAGACAGAATCTAGCCATAAATTCATTACTTCTAACCCTTGACCCGAGAGCTGCACGCCATCTATCTATCACACGGCAGAGAGTCAAAGTTCAGAGTCCCTGTAAATCATACACGGCAGTTACTCTTCTAATAGTCTATTGAAAAGAGCCACCAATCTACTTTAGAGGAAAGAGAAAGAAGTCTGTATTTACCACGGCCCCACGGCCGTGCAGACTTCTGTCCCGAAGCAGGAAGGTGCCAGGAGAGAGAGGCAGTGGGAGAAACACGGAGAGGTGAGAACGTTGGCAGTTGCAGAGAGTGGAGACGGCCATTGCATTAGGGTAATTTTGTATGATGTTGCAATCCCCACAGTGTTGATTCGAGGCAGTGTTCACATTGTCTCCTTTCTGGCCCAAAGACTCTGCAGAGGTGCCCAGCACAGGTCCACGGAAGGCTGAGCAGGTGTAGCGAGGGCACATCCTGCAGCTAGCACAGCTCTGCTCTTATCACTGGCATCCATACATATAGACTAAAGACCACACTAGAAAAAAAAATAAGAGATCTATTTCTCAAACAGCATTTAAGGCTCACTGATAGAAGGTCCTGGAGCACTATCTGTACGCCGCAGTAGCCAAAGGATAAACAGGGAAAACATATAGTATGGTCTTTGAAACATCTTTAAAAATTAATATTTTTGGCCAGGCGTGGTGGCTCACGCCTGTAATCCTGGCACTCTGGGAGGCCGAGGTGGGCGGATTGTTTGAGCTCAGGAGTTCGAGACCAGCCTGAGCAAGAGCGAGACCCCGTCTCTACTAAAAACAGAAAGAAATTATATGGATAGCTAAAAATATATATAGAAAAAATTAGCCGGGCATGGTGGCGCATGCCTGTAGTCCCAGCTACTCGGGAGGCTGAGGCAGGAGGATCTCTTGAGCCCAGGAGTTTGAGGTTGCTGTGAGCTAGGCTGACGCCACGGCACTCACTCTAGCCTGGGCGACAGAGTGAGACTCTGTCTCAAAAAAATAAATAAAAAATAAAAAAAATTAATATTTTTTTGCCTGTTAAACAGGAGATGGTAAAGAGGTATAAAACCATCCTCATATTGCAATCTGATCTTTGGCAAAGAAAACAAAAACATACACTGGGGGAAAGGATCCGCATTCAATGAATGGTGCTGGGAAAACTGGAGAGAAACAAAAGAAAGCTGAGAGAGGACATGCACCTCTCACCTCTCACAAAAATCAACTCGCAGTGGATAACAGACTTAAACTTAAGGCAGGAAACCATAAGAATTCTAGAAGAAAATGTTGGGAAAATGCTTACAGATAAATGCCTGAGGTGATAGATACTCCGATTACCCTGATTTGATTAATTCACATTGTATGCCTGGATCAAAACATCACGTGTACCCTATAAAGATATACAACTATTATGTATTCATAATAATTAAAAATAAAATAAAAATCAGAAAAGAAAACACAAAGAGGCAGGTTACTTTACAATTTCCATTTTCAAGTAGGAAAACTGAGGTTCAGGATGCTGAGCTGTATCCAAGGTTACGTAGCCAGAAAATAAATAACAGGGTGGGACAACTAGTGAAACAAACAAGCTCAAAATCTCAGTGGCCGAACATAGAAGCTTATGTCTTATTCACACATCAACTCAATGAAGGTACTTGGTAGACGGTCTTCCACTGGGTGATTCATGCACCCAGGCTTCTTTGGTCTTGTGGCTGTTTTCCTAGGGGCCTGGGCTGAATTTCTGCGTCTGATATACGAGTCTGGATAGCAGGCAGAGAGGAGAGAGTAGAAGATGGAATAAGAGTCTTTTAAGGGCCAGACCTGGAGTGGGACGCATCACTTCCGCCCCTGTTTCATTGGTCAGAACTTAGTCACATGTACGTGTCCCACTCTAAGAGAGGCTGGGAAATGTAGTCCATGTGCCCAGGAGGAACGGGAAAATGGTCACTTGCTGATCTCTACAAAAGTAGAGAATTCAAACTCAGGAACTTCCAATCTGCCACAGCCCACCACATTACGGAATTAACTTGTCTCCAGATATAAAATAAGCATTATGCATTGCAATCTTTAGGGTCACCATTTCAGATTCCGGACACGCTCTAAGAACATGACAGATGTACATTCATTCATTTCTTCGTTCAACATTTATTGAGCACTGACTGTGTACCAGGCCCAGAGTGGGCACTGCAACAACAAACAAGACAGAAACAATCCTTGCTGACATGGAAGTCACATCTAACAGACTGGAATTGTCTTTCTCATAGAAGCCACTTTACTGCCGTCTACAAAATTGTGTGCCACAGTGTGTTTTTTGTACTATCAGCCTCTATTGTTTAGCTTGAATACATATGGAAATTAAGGTAAGCACACATTTTCTATATAGAGTTATCATGTGTACTGAAATTCTCCTGAAAAGGCCGAGATCTTACTGTGTTTGTCTTTGTGTCTTTGGTACCTAACATAGTATCTGGCATGTGAATAAATTCTGAGTGTTATGGAAAGAACACTAGACCAGGAGTCACACGGTCTAGGTTTTGTTCTTGTTCTACCATTCACTTTACCTATAACTTACCCATGTTCCTCACCAGAAAGTGAAACGTTATAAATGAAACAATTCTACAGATCTCTTCCATCTTTAAAACATAAGGTAATATTTTGAATACATTTGGTCTAGTAGAAACTACACCGAACCAGAGCTCAGAAGATGTCAACCACAGCCCTTGTTCTCCAGTGCCTTGAAGAAGTCACCCGAAATCTCTGGTCCTCAGCTTATTTACTGGTAAACAATTTTAAGCATTAAGAATATCCCTTTAAATTCTAATATTCTATTAGTATTTGTAATACTAATGTTGGGCACCAACAAACTATGTTCCTGCTACAAAGTTTATTTTCGTATAGCCGAATCCTAAACAAGGACCCCTAAAGAATTGAAAGAGGCGGAACACTTTCCATGTGCCACAGGAGAAATTTTTCTCTCCCTACCTGATCATTGTAAACATTTGTTTCTTTTCCCCCAAATTCACAACCATCCTTGTTTAACTACGTGGCTTGGTGTTAAGTAACTCCATACTTCAGCCCAGTTGACTCTGCTAATTCATTACTTAATAGTTGCATTCTTCTGGGCTCTCAGCAAGGTGACTCACAAGAGCCTAAACAATGAGGCTGTCTCTCTTAATATTCCCATTTATCATTTTGTCATATTTATTTAAGATTTTAGTCAAAATGGTTTAAAAAAAACACATAGTCTTCATAAGAGAGAAAAATGTACTAATGTCCTGGAAATCAGAGATCAAAATTCATAATGTTTAGCTCTGTAATGAAAGTTTAAGAGAACAGTTGTTAAAAAGACCAGCTCTATTTGTAATATTGGTTGGAGAGTTAATAAAATATTTGCAGTGCATATGAAGGCCCTGAACGAAATGTTTTAGTTGACACTTGATATGACTATGGCTATTTTACCACACTGGAGATGTAAACATTTGTCTGAAAGTGCCCACAATTGTGACAATAAATATAAATCACAAAACTAGGTTTCAGTTGTTTCCAAGAGTACTAGGTAGGGGGAAATTCCCTTTTAAAACAGAATTGCAGAATTGCATTTAAGTCAGAATCTGATTGCTTGCAAATTCTGTCCACAGGCATTGCTAGAATGTGGATTTTGATTTGCGGAGGGGGTTGGGGGGAGCTTAGAAATATTCTTCAGTAAAGAATCAAGAATTAAACGTCTCAAAGCCAAAGGTTTGTGATGCCTTCATTCATTATTTAAAAACAAATCTCTTTGAAACGAAAGACTGCATTTCAAGCATTATTTGGTCCCAGCCTAATGTTCTCCGGGTTCACTTTCCTGGCTGCCTGTGAGCCTGAATGTCACTATTGCTCTCTGCCCGGCAGTGTCGGCACCGGAGAGAAATGGAAAAGTCAACAGCAGTAAGCACATCCCACGTGCACAGTTTTTTTCTCTAAGTACATAAATCCTGCAGAAACCAGCACTTGCTCTTGTGTCTTCAAAACCACACTCAACAGAGCCTTATTCTATAAAACCCGACAGGAAGAGTTGGATCAACTAGCTTCAAAAACAGCGGTTTCCAAAATGTGAGAACACAAAATGATCAACTGGGGTATAGAAAGAAAATATTGAAACTTCATCGCCTCTCAAAAATAAGAGAAGTTTTACTAGTACCTACCATATGGGAGGTGAATGGTAGATGTCTATAAGGAATTTAAAATTATGCAGGTATTGGAGGGATATCCAGCCAGGCTCTCAGCAGCTAACAGAAGGTACCCTCAAACTGAACACACTAAGGAGAGCTTAACAGAGGGACAGTTTACAAAAATTTGGAGCACCAAGGTTTAGGAAAAGCAACAAGAGACAATACATACAGGACAAGTAACTGCAAAGAGGAGATAAAAGGAGGGATTATATACCAGAACCAAAGAGAGGCTTATGGAGAAGACCATCTAACAGCACCTGTGACCTTGGGTAAGAGAACCAGCTAAGCCAGGGAAATAAGTACCCTGGCCTCACTCTCTCCTATCCTGCACGAGTCTTGCCAAACCCGACTGGAAGTCAGAGGACAAAAAAAACTCACTGATGCAGCCCATAAGGGTCGGTCTCTGCATATAGCCTGGAGGGGTATACAAAAGCCATCCACAGATGATGAGTCTCCAATTATTTTTACTAATAGGATTATTCATCATTACAATTCTGAAAGTTAGGAAACCACTGTTTTAAATCACTCCACAAGATACGATTACTACGCTTAGACTGCCTAGACCTAGCCTCAGTGGCTTGATATAATTAGGCCTTTTCTTATTAGGAAACTCTGTTCTGCATATGGGACAGGAGAATGTAGCATTTGGGTCCTACATTTGCCATCTCTGCTTTGAGTTACAAAGCTAATATTCATGTGATTGGATTTTATTTTCATTCATTCACTCATTCATGTACATTCAATGTACAGGTGCTGAGAATACAAAGATGAATTACAGGTTGGGAGGGGCATGGGCAATATACTTAACCAGAATGGTTGTACCCCCATAATAAGCTATAATAAATAAAAAAAAAAAGATGAACTACATATGATCTCTGGCCTTAAGATTCTGTAAGTTTATAGGAGACAGGTATATAATTAATAGGTACAACTGCACTGTAATTATGCTGACAGATTAGGTTACAGTGGGGTTAAAAATAAAAAATGGTCAGTTCTATTGAAGGTTGGGAGATGGTCAAGAATCATTTTATGTAGGCAAGGTAAATAAGTTTAGAGATCTGCTACAGTTAACAATACTGTATGATACACTTAACATTTTAAGAGGGTATATCTCATGTTGTGTTCTTACTATAATACAATAAAATTAATAATAATAAAAAGGATCATTTTATGTAGTCATTGGTTTAGGAAACATTGAAGTAAAAGATATACAAAATATCCCAGGCAAAGAAAACATTATAGACAAGATGACTTGGTAAATTTTGGAAATAGAAATATTTGGCTCAGTAAAACTGGGGAAAAGCACATAATGAAATTGAAAAGGTAGCCAGGCCGAGATTGTACAAAGCCTCATTTGCCAACCTAAAAAGTAGAATTTTTTATCTGCATCATTTTCTATTGAACCCTTAGTTTGGGCAACTCTACCTCAATTTCCTTGGATCAGGCACCT
This sequence comes from Varecia variegata, assembly GCA_028533085.1. Classification (NCBI taxonomy): domain Eukaryota; kingdom Metazoa; phylum Chordata; class Mammalia; order Primates; family Lemuridae; genus Varecia; species Varecia variegata. Next base: position 2,382,664 of record CM052454.1, read on the forward strand.
CAACTGGAAAATAAGAACCACTGGTCACATGCCACCAAACAGAATCAATTAAGAAACTCATTCTAAACCACAGTATTAATAACTACTCTATTTTATGGTGAAGGAACCAATATTAAACAGCAATTCATTGTAAGGTTTTGGATGCTGAGGAATATGATGTTTTTATAAGGCTTTCCAGGCTACTTCAGGTAGACCATGTGGCTAAAACAATCTGGTTTGGTCATTAGGATTAAAATTAATATATCAATTAGCCATGCCAATGATTATCAAATAAAGTATAATTAAGACATGACACCAAAGATCCCTTTCCTGAAAAAATATTTGCAAACTGTTCATCCAACAGGGGACAAATATCCAGAATATGCAAAAAACTCAAACAACTCAACAAAAAAAGCCCAAATAACCCCATTAAAATGGACAAAGACAGGCATTTGACACCAGCCTGAGCAACATAACCAGACTCCATCTCTAAAAGAAAAATTTAAATAAAAAAAATTTTTTAAAGTTAGCAAAGGACATGAATAGACATTTTTCTAAAGAAGATATACAAACGACCAACAGGTTTCTGAAAAAGTGCTCCACATCACTAATCATTAGAGAAATGCAAATTAAAATCACATGAGATATCATCTTACTCCAGTTAAAATGGCTGTTAGTAAAAAGATACAAGATAACAAACGTTGAGAGGATGAGAAAAGGGAACCCTTACACATTGTTGGTGGGAATGTAAATTAGTACAACCTCTATGGAAAGCAGTATGGAGATTTCTCAAAGAACCAAAACTAGGACTACCATTCACTCCAGCAATCCCGCTACCAGGATCCACCCAAAGAAAAAGAAATCAACATATCAAAAAGGCACCTTCACTCGTATGTTTATTGTAGCACTAGTCGAAATAGCAAAGATATGAAATCAGCAGATGAATGGATAAAGAAAAATGTAGTACATATACACAATGGAATACTATTCAGCCATGAAAAAGAATGAAATCATGTCTTCTGCAGCAATGCAGATGGAACTGGAGGTCATTATCTCAAGGGAAACAAGCCAGGCACAGAAAGTCAAATATCGCATCTTTTCACTCATAAGTGGGTGGTAAAAAATGTGTACAAATGGGCATAGAGAGGGGAATGATAGACAGTGGAGACTCAGCAGGGTGAGGGGGGGAAGTAAGGTGGATGACAAGAAATTATGTAATGGCACAATGTATGTTATTTGGGTCATAGAGACTCTAAAAGCCCTGAGTTGACCACTATGCAATCTATGCGTGTAACAAAATTGCATGTGTACCCCATAAATTTGTACCAATTTAAAATAAATAAATAAACAATAAATTTAAAAATGTATTTGTCAGATTAAAAATTTTATATCAAATAAATGTTTGCTAAAGTCAAACCAAAAAAGATCCCTTTCCTTCTAGTATGTTTCCTAGCTACCGAAATGCACTCCTACTAAAAAGCTATCAGTCCCACCACAAAAAGAGCAGAGCCCAAACATTCCCATGGACGTCAGATATTTTCATAACAGTACAGTCCTGATGAGCCAACAATTTCCCAGAGAGTTGACCTATGTGGGTGTGGGATCATCGGCTTTAGCAAATTTTATCTCTGAAAACACAGTAGGCTAATTAATTTGCCCTCTATGTGCTAGCACCAGTAAGTCTGATTTTCATCCTGCCCCAACTGCAAAATATCTGTTAATTGTACAGAGCAGTTTAGAGAGTACCTTGGCTATTTGACAACTTAAATGCATAAAGAAATTCAATAACGATGGTTTGCAAGGAACAATGGAGTAAAGAATAAATTCTGAGAGTGCTGAAAGTCAAAGTTGACCTCTTAAAGAAGTACATCAAATGAATGAACAATAAATTTTCCAGAAGGCAAACCAAAGCGTATTTTATAAAGCAAGAAATGTCCCTCTTGAATACTCAACGAAGCCTTAATGGGTCCAATTCTTCTCCAATATAATTCTCACGGACTGAATCTGCTCTCTCCCCAACACATTCCCTGGCGCTCATATTTCATTAGACTATTCCTGATCAATATTCCTGCCATGCCTGGCTACAGGCGCCACGGAGAGGACACTATCCGGAGGACTTGTCAGCAGCTGGGTCCCCCTGAGGACAAAGGGAAGTGTTATATTGCCATGGAAGCATTCCAAGGAAAATACCTTTCTACCTCTAGTTATTCTCTTTGAGATAAGCCAGTGGAACTTCTCCTTATAGACAAAATCCTTAACAACAAAATTCTCCGAGGGGTTTTCATAGTTAACACTCAAGCTAGACGTGTTTCGAAAGGTCAGAACGAATAGGTTCAGAGCCCAGCCCAGGTATCAACAGTTACAGGTGCTGGACTGCCCTGAGCCAGCAGGAATCCAGTGGGAGCCATGGCAAGTCGGTGAGGAACACCTTCTGGTACTGAAAAGATCAAATCTCTCTACTCAAGAAACCAAGGAGAAGGGGGAAGAGGATGCTACGTCATTACACAGGCCTCCTAAAACTCTTCCTGCCTTCTCTCAACCCCACCCAGCCCCCATCACAACGACAGTTGAAAGCAAGATCCTGAGTCTCTCCAGCGTCTTTCAGTTATTCATTCTCAACTCCCTTTTTGTTGTAATCTACAAAATCAGTGAAACTGAAGAAGTTGCAGATGAATTGATTGTGAGCCGATTTATGGTCCTTATGGCACCAAAGAAGTAATTGTATGCGTATAACTTCTTTTACAATTACCTCCGCGTGCTTTCAAAGCAGCTCGCTGCTTATGGGAGGAGGCCATCAATACCTGACACTTGCATATTCATTCATTTCAATCAGAGATTTTTAAAGACCCGGGGGAATAGTTCAGTGCCATTGAAAATTATTTTTTTTTCCATCAGGTTTCTCCTAATTGTTTTTATTTTTTTCAGAGAAAAAAAAAACATGGTACGATTGCAGTCTGCTTTTATTTTACTTTATTTTTTACTTTTCTTTTTAAGCAGTTATATTTAAGAGGGTTGAAAAGAAATGCTGCCTTTTTTATTTTTTTTTTATTTTTTTTTGAGACAGAGTCTCACTCTGTTGCCCAGGCTAGAGTGCCGTGGCATCAGCCTCGCTCACAGCAACCTCCAACTCCTGGGCTCAAGTGATCCTCCTGCCTCAGCCTCCCAAGTAGCTGGGAATACAGGCATGTACCACCACGCCCGGCTAATTTTTTCTATATATTTTTAGTTGGCCAGATCATTTCTTTCTATTTTTAGTAGAGACGGGGGTCTCGCTCTTGCTCAGGCTGGTCTTGAACTCCTGACCTCGAGTGATCCTCCTGCCTCGGCCTCCCAGAGTACTAGGATTACAGGCGGGAGCCACCGCGCCCGGCCAAAATGCTGCCTTTATTAAATGCCAGCTATATGCCCAAAACCGTGCTAACTCATGTGTCTACGTTAATCCTTACATTGTCTCCAAGGCCATAATTCCTTTGCCTGTTTCACTAATGAAGAAACTCAGAGAAGTGTAAGTATTTGCCCAAAGAAACTGACTCAGGGTCATATAAGTGACACCGTGAGGGTACGAAATTCTACCCCACTACTGCCTCCCAAGCTTGATTACTGAGCTGTCCCTGGCAGAGGACAGCACCACCATAATGGCCAGCATATGACAAATAACAGGACGGTTGAGGAATTTTGCTAGAAGCCCTTACAGTAAGAAGGGACAGCTGGTGGCACAGCATGAAATGAGACCACCCAAATCAAGCCATCGGGGAGGGGAAGATTATAGTAATTGATGCCCATAAAATGATGACCTTGACCCCACAATGAGATTCATTTATTCTCAAGGGATTCTGTTTAATAAGGCAGTAGGTATATATTTTAGAACCTTTTCATTAAAATCAGCTATCTTTTTAACAGTGCTTTCGATAGTTGGCAAATTCAGCTTTTCCGAACACTTTCTTCTCCATCCAGATCAATAACGCTTTGCAGAGCTTCAAAGCAGACCACATGGTTTGGCTCAGAATGCTTAGTCCTCTTCCAAAGCCAAAGAAGACATGAAGATCCAGCAAGATGGAAACCTATTCCATTGATCACCAGTCTGATGCTGGGTATTGATTCATTTACAAACAATCAGAAGCCTTTTGCCTGGGGAAGATCACCCTTATTCGGGTAGAAATGAACCTTGCAAAACAGGTGGAAACAGAAGTTGAAAAACTGGTGTGACTAGTGTCCACACTGGCTATAAAAACTCACTTCATTGCTCCAGGGTCTTCCCTGGCATTTCTTGTTTTATGCAACTGCGACTTTACTTGCTCAGCAGTTTTTCCTAAATGCCAGATTTCTGGGGAGCACCTTATCTTATGAAAAAAAAAATGTTGCTTTTAGCAATGCAGGTACATCATTAACTTCATACGATCATCATTTTCTTCTGATTGTGAGTATGCACAGTGACTAGCAGTTGTACAGGTCGGAATTTATACAAAACATACAGGTGATTTCTCTGTTATCATCCATCCCACTCTGTCACCTGCAAAAACAGATTGGGGAGTGCATGCCCTCTCAAAGATTCACCCATTCCCCTTCTCAAAAAAGGAGAAGAATCTCTATTTAGAGTATCTCATATAGAAGGAAACGTCTCGATTACTTTTTTTGGTAAGAACTGATTATTTTCATAAAGAAGTTGCTTTATCTTCTAACTACCTCAATACATACTGGTTCTGGTTCTAGATGGTCATAGAGAATATCTGATGGAATTCATGAAAAATGTTTAAAAAAAAAGTTAAAGAAATGTAACACAATTTGTCACCAAAATTAGCCTTTTATAAAAACTGCTTAACACACACATACAAACACACACACACACAGAGTAAAGACTTTGTTGCAGAGATGTTTACGCAGTAGACATGCATTTCAAAAAGTTCATAAATCAAAGACTTTAGATGAGCGAGATTATGTGCTCTGGCAAACTGTGGTGACAACTCTGAAAGTGACTCTGATGACGGCAAAGACACCCAAGGCCAAGATGTTTCTAAGAGTCTGGCCAACATTGCTGTATGAAACATGGAGTGGACAAAATGCTATTTCCACATTAGCATTAGGCATATGATGTGATTCTAAACATTACAAATACATAAATACCATAAATAGACAACTGACTTTTTTCCCCCTGTTATCCTTAAGGTTTATAAATTCAATTTGCTCCCAAGATTAGGGATTTTTTTCCATTGGTAAATGGGGATGATCGATCATCTTTTTTGACGACAGAGGTATGTGTCTTTTTCTTAAATTTTTATATTCCCACTGCCCAATAGACTGCCTGGAAGATAATAATTGCTTCAAAAATATTCAGTTAATATATAAAATAATTAGGCACCATTAGTGCATTAAAAAAGCAGAAGTGTTAAACATCTCCCACCAAACCCACAAACACGTTAACCTCATGACACCCTTGTCAACAGATCCACTTGGAGATTCCTGAAGCTAAAGAAACACAGAGAATATTTGAGTGGAAGCAATATAGGAGGTCGTCTCATCCAATCTCTTTGTTTTACAGATGAGGAAATCACAGAACAATTAAATGCCGTTCTGCAGGAGAGCTGGAATGAGGATCTTGATCTGTCCATTAGATGGTATTACTAAGCTGCTTTCCTTGCGTGGTTCATTCCAGCCCCCGGTTTACATTTCTTGTGGAAAGCAAGCAGCACCTCTTTCTTGAGAATGGTTTCTACTGACCAAGGCAAATGCAAACTAATTGGAGCTAAAGAGCTAATGGACTGCAAAAAAAAAAAAAAAAAAAAATGTAGAGTTTATGATACGAAATCCAAGTAGATGCCTCTTTGAGTTTTCATTATTTGCTGCGGGGGTTGGTCACCTAATCCTGCAGAAATGTATTTATGTTTTTGACTTCTATATACTTTCGATCATTGTGGGTTTTGGTTCAGCTGACAGTCCTAGACAGTGTGAGTGAGGCAGAACTCCCGTATCACAGGACCAGAAGACAAACACACTTCAGAGGTGCAGCAAAGCTGTTTTAGACCCTCACATAGCAAAGCACACATTTGTACCCAAGAAAAAAATCAATAAAAGTGCTTCTTTTTCCTTGCATGATATATTCTTTAAAAGAAAATCAGCATGATATATTCTTTAAAAGAAAATCACCATGTATCTCACGAACAGAAATAATCATGTCACACTAATGATCCAAGAAGAAAAAGCCTAATTTTTGAGTTCTTAAAACTTCATTTGAATGCTGCTAACTTAATTTACATAATCCTCCTAACCACCTGGTACTATCATCATCTCCTTTGTACAGATGAGGAAACTGAAGGTTGGAAAAGTAACTTACCCAAGGTCAAACACAACTACTAAGTGGTGGAGCTGAGATTTCAACGCAGGCAGTCGCTCTGGCTCCAGAGTGTTTTAAACATTTGCTACAATTCTACAGTTCTGTTTATAAATGGCTATTTTCACTCATTTCATGGACTGCTCACTCCTTTGCCTTTTTTTCCCCTTAACAAAGGATTCTCTCAAGTGAGAATTTTCTCAATGCTCTAATCTTGCAGAGAAGGTTATGTTTATATTATGTAAATTATTTCTATTATTAAGTAAAATAATTTCTGTGCTATAGAAAACACCAAAATTCAGATAGAACTCCAATCTAAAGGGCTCACAATATAGGCAAAGGGGGAATTTCTCTAAATTCCCATGGAGCTGGTAGCACGGTGAGTTTGTGGATTGTTTGAGTACCAAAGGCTTTTTTTTTAAGTATCAAGGATGAATTAAATAATAAAACATGACCTGGCATGAATTACAGTATCTGAATTCATTTCTCTAACTAGTGTATTTGTGGGCCCAAGGTTGAAAGCAATTAGGTGTGAATTATTATACCATGTTCCATGCCCTGGACGGTTTTATGATGATTATAAAATTTTATTATTAATGGTTCACTGTTTTTGGAGAAGTTGTTAATTTAAACGTATATATTTATATTGTTAATTAATGAATAGGACAAAATTAGTTTGGTAAAATCTTCCCGGGGACCAGAAGCCATTGAGGCGTGGAGAGGATCTCTCTGACAGCAGGTGCAGCCACTGAATCCTGGCCCCCGAGGGACAAGTGTCCTGTGGTTCCACTGTGACGCCTGGGCCATTAGAGCCTCGTGGTGCCCTACAGACCACCTTTTCCAATTTCTTTGTTTTAAAGGTCAGGAAAAATAAGTGACTTGCCTGGCATCACACCACTAGTTAGTGGCAGAGACAGGACAGCGGGGTCAAAGACATTAGGATCCGGACTCCCAGTCCAGTGCTTCTCATTTCCAACAATTTAGAAAGATTTGGCTGAATAGTTGGGAAGGCATAGATAGAATTGTTAGAAAGATAAGAAAAATCACAGAAAGAAAAACAAGAGTTTCCATTTAATTGGGATAATCTGGATGTCAGAATAATGCTTGGCTGAGTTGAAGGAGAAGAGGTCAGCAACACATGCTCCAGCTTTCTGTTGATGAGGTAGGCAAGGCTGCTTGGGTTACAATATTGGGATTGTGTACAAGCCCACGGGAAAAAGAAAAATTTTCCTACGAATGCATTTTCTATGTGTTGGGACCACATTTGGACTAACCAGCTTACTCCAGAGTCCCTACAGGTAATGCCTGGCAGGGGCCCACGTAAGGACCACACGTAATTTCCAACTGTGGCCTCCTCTTGCCTTGGTTTTAACTTCCCTCCATCCCTCATCCCAAAACGCTCTCTTCCTCCTGCTCACTGAAGGGTAAAGATATTTTCTTGGACAAATTCCGTCAAAAAGGAGCAGTTGAAAACCAATTGAATTTTTTCCATGGGTTAGGCAAGAGAGAGGAAGTGCAGCATTTGGTAACTAAGTTGGTTATCAAATAAATTGATGATAAAAGCAACCATGCAGAACTGCTGGTACATCGACCAGGAGTCTATCTTCGGAAATAGTAAAGCGGGTCTTCATCCCTGTTGGGATTCTCCAGGGGGTCGTAGGCAAGTGACCAAAATGAATTTGACTTTGAGAACACAGGTGTATGTGTGTCTATTTTTTTTCTTCCCTTAGAACTTTAACTGTTTGTCAGGCAAAGCCATGCCAAGAGCCATCATCAGTTCAGTCTAACGGAGCCGTGACTGACAGCACCCTCTCAACTCAGCTCTTACCTGCTTCTAATTGAGTTATTGTTAGGGCTCCTGGGAGTTTGACCTGGATCCTCCCAGCTTACTATTCTAGTCTCTCAATCAGAGAGAGAAATGGTTTATCAGACAAGGAACACATTTTCTAGAAATGAAGATGCTTTAATTCAAGTTCAGTATCATACTCTGTTGCTGCTGGAAATAAATGTATTCACTTGGACCACGGCATCATTTAAATCCCTTCTTTCTAGAAAGCCAAGGGCTCTCTCTGGCTGATCTAAGTCCAATGTAGTATTATCTCCACAACATCAGATAGTTGTGAATTCTATGAATTCTGATGTCTGTGAATTCTGTGAATAACACAGGTAATCAGAAAACTGGGTAAATCACTGTATTAGGCAATGTGCTACCTCATGTAATTCTATAAAAGAGGCAATGTTTTGGGATGTCTCCATTTCTTCAAGACTCTCCATTGAGCTAATTAATACACTTGAGTTTCAAAACCTGAAACTCTAGTATCATATCTAACATTGCAAAGATGTCTCTGTTTACCCCCTCAAAAAAACCTCCAACACTCCATATTACCCAATACACAAAATTACCAATAATAATTCAAAAATCTTTGGTTTCTGTGTTTTATGTTAGTGTTGTCTTTCATGTTTAATCAGCAGAGTCTGAAACCATCTCCTAAAATGACAAAACTAGGGGCCACTGCATTAAATAAATGTGTCCTTTTCCCTGAGTTCTAATCATTGGGACTTACTTGGTGCCGCTAAGCCAGCACATGTTCCATTTGTGCCTTGAACTACAGTGACCTCTTTACCTCTGTCCTCGGTCTATTTGTTAAACTTAGATGCTGTGAAAAGCGTATTTCAAATAAGAGATAAAGTTTTCTACAGGGTGAAATGTAAATACCATGGTTCAAAATGGATTATTCCATAAAGGGGAAAATACTCAGTATAAGGCGATAGAGAAGCAAAACTGTATTTCAGAGTTAGGTGTAAAGTATGTCATATATCACCACAAATTTTTAGGAAAAGGCAAAGGTAGCGTAAGAGGAGAGGCCCGTGGGCCGGGGTTCACCACCACCCCAAGTTTCACAGGGCATTGCTTGCTCTGCTCTCCACTGGGAGTTGCAATTCTTGAAAAATGTTTTATCTGAACTCTTCCCCACAGAATACGTTTTAAGGAGAAAGGGCTCAACCAGAGATAAGAGACCATGTATGGTGACAAAAATGAAGACTATTTCCCCCCAAAATTTCTAGAAACACTCTGACCTAATCCCACGACCAGTTTTTCCATACACAGATCCTCCTTTTTATACGGAGTTTCAGTTACTGAACTGAGATCCCTGCCTTCCCTTAATAGATTCTTACTTAGGTGGATGAGCAAATTTGAGAGACGCTCTGATGAGGGAAAAAGTGTTAAGGAACCACGTTCTGTTTCATTACCCAGCCTAAGTCTGACTGCAAAGTTACTACACACTACTGAATTTTTAAAATACACTGTTGAAGCATTTAACGCTGAACCAGCAGTGTTAAACACCTCAATGACACATACTGGCGGTGAATTATATAAGGTTGTTATGAGTATGACATATATAGCAATTCTATGACGAGGTATTTTTCCCCGTTTTACAGATGGGAACCCCAGGGCTCACAGATATTAAGTAACTCGCCCCACCTCACAAAGCTGCTAAGTGACAGGGATTCAAGGATTGCCTGACCCCCTGTCAGTGCCCTAAACCACCCTGCTGAGCTACCATTGCAGCAGTCCTAAACTGAATGCCAAAAACATCACTTGCTCTCTTCATTTCTAGACTCCAGACCATTACTGAGAAGAAAGAAAAACAAAAGATTTTACCTCGAAAGGTAATTGTGGGGGAAAAAAAAAACTAGTAGGCTTAAGATTGGAGTTCTAACAAAATCACCACCCAACCAGCCATGTGATTTCAGAAAATCATTTTGCCTCTCTGAAAATCAGAGAAATGAAGACAATTAAACTTCTAATACAGGATGGTAAGGACAAAAGGAAATCAGGCATACATACTTAAAGCACTCTACAAATTGTTCAGCGCTATAAAAATGTATGATGCTATAATTACTGTTAGTAAGAGTTAGTAGTGTTTCTTTAAAGGCAAGTACACATTTCCTCTTTTCTAGAAAAATCCGTAATGTTTTGGCTGAAAGAGGATAAGATGCTTATTAATAACTCTCATCACCTAAAGGTAAAAGGGCCAACAAAGCTGAGTGTATTTTGGTACCGTATTCATAAAATCAACCTTTACACATCACAATAACCTGGACAAGATAACTAACATGACATGTCTATACTGTGAAGTTTTTTACGCCAGCTCAGTATTCAGTGCCTGCAGCATTGAGTAGATAAAGACAAGAATTTACCTTAAATTAAGGTGCTCTAAATTCCGATTTGGGGATGAAATCCATAAATCTCTTATGATTTACCATAATGAACACACATTTCTAGTGATTGCAGAAGTTCTGGAGACTAGGGTTCCATGAATCACCAAACCTCACATTTAGGTCAGCATTTCTTTTCTTTTCTTTTTTTTTTTTCAAAATTCTTATCTTCTTTTTCATCATTTCAGAATGTGTACTTTTCTAAAGAAAGAAAACATTATATTCACTTGATAAGTCTGTGCTGACATTATTGCTTTGGCTGAGAAACGTTACTCTTGGTTTTCTTTTTCCATGGAAAAGAGAAGCACATGTGATTTGTCCTAGTTAAATCTCAGCCTGCCCTTCGACTCGCTGAGTGTATTAATTAGTTTGCTAGGGCTGCCATAACAAAGAGCCCCAGACTGGGTGGCTTAACAACAGACATTTATTTTCTCAGAATTCTGGAAGCTAAAATCCAAGAGTAGGGTGCTGGCAGGTTTGGTTTCTTCTGACGCCCTTAGCTTATAGACAGCTGTCTTCTCTCTGTGCCTTCAACATGGCCTTCCCCTCTGTGTTTGTGTCTATGTTCTAATCTCCTCTTCTTATAAAGACGGCAGTTATATTAAATTAGGGCCCACCTTTATGACCTCATTTTTATTTAATTGCTTCTTTAAAACCTTATCTCTAAATATAGTCACATTCTGAGGTGTTAGAGGTTAGGGCTTTAACATATGAATTTGTGGGGGGGTAGTATTCAGCCCATAACAAAGAGGAATAGAAATTGTCTCTATTTGCATTCAGTAACTGGCTCCTCTTATTAAAAATTCCTACCTGGTACACTTACATGGAGCTAAAGGCTTTGGTAGGGCACAACAAAGACAGCACAACTCAGAGAAGTCATACAGTAAGAGTGGAATCAGAGATGGCTGGAAAGCAGATGTCATTTTGAGATAAAACATCCAGGATAAAAGTGTCCTTAAATTCTGAGCAATTACATAGGACTCTAAGAAAAAAGAGAAAAAAAGCAGGAAGTTTCACAGACTTTGATAGGAAAAGAAAAAGCTCTTGTTAAAATGCTATTTACGAAGTAGAGGCTCCCCCTCAAAGATACATGTAAAATTAATTGTTTAAAGTAACCCAGGACAGACAAGAAAGTGTAAAAAAAATTAATGCTAAAGAAGAGGAACATAAACGTTGAAACATATAAGATTTTAAAAGATCCAGAGAATACAAAATAGCCAGACTAGGGAAAAATCGCTTCTTCAGTATCAACAGAATTTCCCGAAGAGGATGAAAAAAAAATTAAACTCAAAAATTACAAAAGGCTTTCAAACTGTAGTGTCTTTTGACTAAGCACAGTGATCATATTTCACATCCATAATAACTCTGTCAAATATTCGACAGAGGAAACAAATTGTTATAGGCTAAAAGTAATATTTTTCACCTATCAAATTAACAAAATTATCTAAAGTCTAATACCCCGTGCTGGTATTAGTGCAATGACAAGAGCACTATCCTTCATTTGTACCAACTGGCGTTGATGGGAGCGTAAATTGGTTCTACTTTCTAAAATTTAGCAAAATGTAACAGAGGTTTGAAATATTCACATACTTTGAAAGCAAACACAAAAATAAGGAAGAGAAAGAGCTCCAATATTACCACTACAGAAAACCACCAAACCACAATGATAAACAATAATAAACAAAGAAAAACACCCACAAGTGTTAGACAAAACAAACAGAAATCAGTTAATAAAATGACAGAAATAAGCCCTCACAGATCCATAATACCTTGAATGTAAACAAACTAAACTTTCCACTTAAAGATTTAGACTGGCTGAATGGATAAAAAAATATGACCCAACTATATGCTGCCTGCAAAGAAACTTATCTCATCTATAAGGACACATAGACTGAAAGTAAAGTGATGGAAAAGACAGCCCATGCAAACAGAAACCAAAGGTGAACAGTAGTAGCTACATGTGTGTCAGATAAAACAGACTTAATAGTAAAAAGAGACAAAGAGGCCAGGCATGGTGGCTCACACCTATAATCCCAGCATTTTGGCAGGAGGATCACTTGAGCCCAGGAGTCTGAGGCTGCAGTGACCTATGATCACACCACTGAAGCCCAGCTTGGGCAACAAAGTGAGACCCTGTCTCAAAAAAAAAAGAAAGAAAGAGATAAAGAAGGCCATTATATAACAATAATGGGATCATTTCAGCAAGAGGATATAACAATTCTAAACATATATATGCACCCAACACTGGAGCCCCAGACAAATAAAGCAAAATATTATTAGATCTAAAAGGAGAGAAAGACACCAATACAATAATAGTTGGGTATTTTGACATCCATTCTCAGCATGAGACAGATCATCTAAACAGAAAATTTACAAAGAAACACTGTATTTAAACTGCACTTCGGATCAAATGGACCTGATAGATACTTAAAAGAACATTTCATCCAACAGCTATGGAATACACATTCTTTGCATCAGCCCATGAAACATTCTCCCAGACACACCACACTTTAGGACACAAAAAAGTCTCAGCCAATTTTTAAAAACTGAAATCATATTAAGTATTTTCTCAGACCACAATGTAATGAAACTAGAGATCATTAACAAAAGGAATTTAAACATGCTCTTGCATAACCATTGGGTCAAGGAAGAAATTAAGCACAAAATAAAACAATTTCTTCCAAAACATGAAAATCAAAACCCAACATACCAAAACCTATTGGGTACAGTACAAGCAGTACTAAGAGGGATGTTTATAGCAGTAAA
>CM052454.1:2396454-2412534 GCA_028533085.1 Varecia variegata
ACCCTGCCTCAGGGCCTTTGCACCTGTTGCCTCTTCATGGAACACTTTTCGCCTAAATGCCTGCATAGCTGGCACCCCTACCTCCTCCAGGTCTTTGATCAAATGGCTTCTGATCAAGTTAGGTTTTCTCCAGCCATGCTATTAAAATGGTCCTCCTCTCAGCCTGTCTCTTTTTAACATCTAACTCTATTTTTGATTTAGAATATTAATCACTACTTAACATTGTATTATTTATTTATCTTCTATCTTCTTTCACTAGAATAGTCAACTCCATGAAGTCATGGGGATTGTCCCTTCTCATCTATATCCTCGAGATTTGCACACTGCGTGGCACACATTAGGTGCTTTGATGAATGAATGAATGAATGAATGAGCATATTGAAGGGGCAATGCCCTGTCAATAAATAAGTCAACATCACCAGGCTGGGCCAGCCACAGAAGCAGAGAACATGATGAAAATATCTGAATTCCATTAGCAAGCTGAATCCTTCAGACTACTAACTTAACCTCCATGGACCACAGTTTGCTTACCCATGGCAGATGAAGTCTGAAATACTTTTCCTTCCAGCTCTAACATTCTATGAACTATGGTTTGAGTGCTTTGAATTTAAAGATGATGCTGTAACATGGTGCCAATTTCAGGAGTCCGGACCCTGAGTCTGCCAGAAGGGGTCGGGCAGTGATAGTTAAAAGAGATGTATCATGACTGTATTTTGAATTCCAGATTTCTTCAAGTTAAAACATCAGCTTGGAGCTACCCCAACGCCCTCAACACAATGGTCCCTAAAATTTCATGATGCTTTTTTCTGAGCCTAATCCAGTGTTTTCTCTAGATATTCACCTTCTTTGTCTTTGGTAAAAAAACAATCATTTTATCATATATTAATCAAAGGAATAAGCTCAACCTAAAATTCTACATGCACAAAATGAGCAGGAGTAAAGGGAGAAAATAAAACCAAACAAAGAACTTCCCTGGAAATATTCCACATGGTGAAAAGGGCATTAAAAAGATCAATATGGGTGGCACATCTTAGCTCAAAGAATACCTTAGGCTACTATAAGAGTGTAACTGAGTTGCTGATGTCACTTCTGGTCATACTACTTGAAGTATCATAGCCAAGAGAATGTTATTAAAATGATCGCCAAAGTTTTTGTTTGCTTATTTAAGCCCATTGACTTAAACACTCTGGGCAAAGGTACAAAACACTCATTTGAATTACAAATTAATTCCATCAGCTTAAGTTACATATTTTTTAAGTTCAATTTGGAATCCCCAAGCCATTAATTCATAAATAGTCTTCTGTAGAGTATATGAATTAGCCCATCGCAAAGAAAATACTATGACATTGTTGAACAACATAAAATAACTTCCCTTTATTTTCCCATCACGTCTGAGTTCCGGGGTTCCTGGCTCTCTCCCGATGCCTAATGGTGCCACAGGGAAAATATGTGTGAATTGCCGTCACCATATGAAAAGTGACTCCGGAAGAGGCGTGCTAGGGTTTTTGAGCCGATCCCTGTCGACAGCCTCTACGTCAAACTGCCTCCGTGTCTGGGTCGAGCCCTGCTTGTCATAGATGCCGGCACCGTCGGGTCAACACAAGATCTGAACACGGAGATGCGTGTACTTTGCCTCTTAAATCAGCCCCAGGAACAATAATTTCGGGGGGTGATGGAAAGGGGGGAGCTGATCGGATTTTACTTTATCATGCACATGTGCAATCCTGACTGCCTTGCACAGAGGAAAAGTGAGCCACACGAGGACTGAGTCTGGGATTACCCTACCTGTATGGAAAATGACCATGTCCCGTCTGCCTCCCCTCTTGGTGCTATGACAACAGACTCCAAGAGGTTTGAGCTGACAACAGCTGATGGAGTCAGAGAAGTGATTATGCACGAAAGCATGGCTACTTCAAAGATAACTTTGCCTATTTGCAAGGAAGTCTTGCAGCCCTGAAGGAGCAAAGCCGATTTTGACAGTCTCTATACTCTCAATTCAGTTAGAGCAAAATTGTCAAGCTGTTTGACACTATGTAGCCTCCGAATTAAATAAAGCAGGGAGGACTGAGGTTCTCACTTTCAGTAGCATAAATAAGCCTGGTACATGCATAGAGTAGACATCTAAGACATTTGGATTATCAGCTTTACAATGTATTTGTTATACGAGCTTGATCCTTTGTCTAGGGCTGAGTTCTTTATGCCAGAATAAACAATTGGAAAGTGAAAATTCGGGTTAATCAACTTATTTTTCTGTTTGATGCCAAACAATTAACGTGACTGGATATTTGACTGAATTGACACAGGCATCTGATGTCATATTGACATAGCCATTATCCCCTACCTTGACTTATCCATTAGGAAAATAAAGATTATCAGTGATGGCCAAGTTTTTGCTCAGCTATATGACATCTATGATGCCTACAATCACTTTCAAAATTCATCCTTTCACAGGCATTAATTTTCTCAGATATTGAAAGACAAGAGAAGTTGGGTAGGAGAAAGGGCTGTGAAGTCAACCACATCTGAGTTTAGATACTGGCTCTGCCACTAAGCAGGTATATAACCTGGTTCAAGCTACCCACCCTATTGGAGACTCAGCTTCCTCATTTCTGATATGAAACGATAACAGCTGCATCATACGACTGCTGTGAGAAATAAACAGGATAACGCACAGAAAGCACTTAGCATGGTACTGCACACAGAATAAGGGCTTAATAAATGTTAACTATGTTAATTAACTAAAAGGTCTTTAAAATGACAACATCCATCCAAAAAAATATCACCTTCAAGTCTTAGTTCACAAGTTTATATTTCCCCTTGAAAAGAGAAATAATGTTCAAAGAAATTATATTGACTACATGAGCAGACTTCCATGAAACATTAATATTTCTATGAGATGAAAGAATTAAAGTCTATAAAATTTTCCTTCTGTGAAAACATCAGAAAGTTTCTTCTGTCTGTTATGCTTCAATCTCAGTCAGGAAAAATTTTACATTTCCAATTACAGCAACTATTAAAGGGATGAATCTGCTTATTCCCAGGGAAGCTAACTATGATAAGAGCATTAAAATCACTTCATACGGTCCTCTCCTCCCGAGAGCTAACGGGACAGTGTTTCTAGATCCTGCCGGCAGGATGATGCCAGATGCCTGCAACACAACAACTCTAGGTTTGTGAAGTGAGTAGTTCTTGTTTTGTGCTACTTTGTCTTGTTTTATTTTGCTTTCCAGTGTGATGAGAAAGTTTGGCTCAAACATGATCCTGTTGGGAATTTTTAACGCTTTCCACTGTGCAAGGCAAGATGGCTCCCGGACGCGCTGGCTTTTAACTCATTCCTGCCAGTGGTCGTGGCACGGTGGTGCACCAGGCATGCTCAGTGGGCAAGTGGGAAAGCTGGGTCGTGACTGAGAACACTCCCAGTGACTCTTTTTACCCCCGGTGTTTTCTGCAATGCTCAGAGTCAACAGACAGAACATTCGACTTGATAAAACTCTCACTTTACGGGATATATTGGAACACTTCTAACTCTCTCGCTTTGCTTATTAAATAAAACAGCTGTGATATGGGCTTTCCTTGCATTGTGGCGAGGTACAAGGTTGGAGTCCAGAAGACCTAGGTTCAAATCCTGGCTCAGGCCACTCTCTAGCAATATACACCGGGCGTGTGATTTCTCTCTCGCTGAGCCTCAGTTTCCTGAGATAATACATATAAACCTTCGCATAGTGCATAGTTACAGCAAACATTGAAGAGATATTTGCTTCTGCCACCATCACTACTACCACTATCCCATCTAAAAAGAAACGTAAAGTCAACTTGTCTGACCCATTTACAAGCACAGTGCCAAGTAAGCTTTCATATGGCTTATGATGTTTTTTTTCAGGTTGGTCTTAATTAAAAAGGTTCTTTTCTTGGAGATGGCACTCAGAGATTGGTGTAAGGAAGAACCACAGAGATTCACTCTCACATACGTCTTTATGGCTCCATCACCATAACACCTCGGCATTCACAACATGGTGTCATCATAAACGAGAAGGTCGCGCTATTGAACTGTAATCCATCCATTGATTCGTGGTCCCAGGTCCCCCCCAGGATTTTCACAAATGCCTGTGACGTTTCCTAGCGCTGGACTTTGCATTTGGATCTGTGACTTAGATGACAGATGTGTGAAATCGTATGGAGCCAGACAAATCCCTGGTGATAACACATGGGAGGGGGCTCAAGCAGTGATGGATTAAGGCCCAATCAACCAGATCAGCTAATCTGAGCCCTCTTCAGTGACACTGGCCCCTGATGCCTTAAAGGGACACCCCAAATAAATTACTTTCCAGAAATAATACTTTCTGCTCTGCATCTCACCCTGTGGTACTTCCTTTTCCACAATAAGCTCAGATACCACAAAAGAAGCCCTGCCTGTTTCTAGAGAATAGATTATTACGTCTGGGATTAACATTTGCCTCAATGGACCGATTAACTTTACTTCTAAAACCTCATATTCCGCGTAGTAATGGGATTATTAATAGGATCAATTTGACCAGAACAATAACTGTTTTGAAAGTCAGACAATGTAGAAGCTGCAAAGTCAAAGACTCGATAATGGCTTTTTCTACGCTAAAGAGTTCGTGCCAAAGAAACCCAGCGACTCACAAGCAGAAGATATCAAAAATCAAGGTTTTTCCGGGGAAGCAAGTACAGTAACATAAGAACTAGACCCTGAAGCTTTACCCAAGAGTGACCCCAATCATACCATGTAGAGACTTACTTTCAAATCGGTTATCTCACATATGTTTTTATGGAAACAAGAAGGAAGCAAGAAAAATTATACTTCAACATAGGAGTAGAGGAATAGAACACAAGACAAAGGGCTCTACTAAAACGAAGAATGCTCTGACGTCTTCCACAGGGTCTCGCTAATGCTGTGCAACTCCTGCTCCACTTCACGGAGCTCCCCTTTAATTTCATCAAAGGCGAGAATAGAATAGTTTCATAATAAAACTCACCTACCTATGTTTCATATGGGAAAAAATGTGTGTGTGTGTGTGTGTGTGTGTGTGTACGTGAACACAAATTTGGGGGGTGCCCCAAAATGAAATATAAGACACACTTGCTATGAGAACTTCCGGAATAATCAGAGGTTTAGCATATGCAGAGAGTCAGCTGTAGTCTAATACTGGAAAGATTCAGATCAAAACCAAGAGATAGAAGATACAGTCCCAGCTGTACCACCTTGGACAAGTCATTTAGGTTCCATTTCCTCATCTTTCCAATGGGAATCCTGTGGTCTCCCTCTCAGGGTTGTGGAAATTAAATGAAATCATCTAGGTGCAAATCCTTTGTTAAACCGTGAATTACCCAAGTACAAGCTGTGGTCATACAGCGCCCTGTGTGCTTTCCCTAGAAACGGCATTCTGAGCTGGAATGTCACAGTCCACTGACGCACGTGGTTACAACCCACCCCCTCCCCACGAGCTTTTCCATGTGGCACCAAAGCACCATGGGCAGAGGAGGCATCATTTAGAATTAAGAACTCTGAGACCAGGATCAACACCTAAGATGCCGGAGTCCGGGTCCACAGCTGGAGTAATTCCAAATCATCTTCCTGCAAGTTTGCCATTTTCTCCTGCCTGTCATCTGTGGTCCCTCTCGTGGCATTTCTATACCTGACATTTCTCTCTTGGCTGTCTGCAGCTCCGTTCTGTTCATCTGTGTGTGCTCCTACCTGTCTCTCTTCACTCCTTCTCTCCCGCTCTCTCCACTGTCCTCTTTTATCCCCGACCCGGGCCCCTTGGATCCTGTCCTCATTTCTAATTCCGAAGGCTCTCCAAGAAAGGGGGAGGGGAGGAAAACAAAAGGTTAATTTTCTCCAGCCTGCCCAGGCCGACTTAATGTAACAGAAGGCAGCAAATTGTATTGATTTAGTGACATGCAACTGTCCAGAAAGAGCTATTTATACATTATTCAGGACAAACACTGTCATAATGGACAAACAGCAGCAGCATCTGGGATGTTAATGTCTACAAATAAGATTATTCTTTGAAAGGATTAGGATGAAGCATTTTGTGTAATTAGATTTCTCCGTTTCAGGAATGAATTGCCTTTTAGCAGTAAAAGCTGTCACTGAGGGAGCCATTAGCTCCTTATAACTGAATTAAATGCATAATTAGTGACATGATCACATCAGGATTGGTTTCATTTTTAACTAATCTGGGGGGGGGGGCGGAGAGTTGGGGAGCAGAGGCGGTGCCACTTCCAGGTCACCGCGGCCTCCCTCGGCTGGGACGGGCCTCAGCTGGCGTGCTCAAGTTGGTAAAAGTCAGGCGTGTGTGAATCAGAGCCCGGGCCTCGCCACGGCAACGGCCGGGCTATTCATCACTGGGTGGTGGGTGACAGTGACTGATGGGCTGGGCCCAGGCCTGGCACTTCACCAGTACAAGAATCATACGAGCCAGGGAACAGAATGACAGCTGGAGCGCTGTGTCAAGTGGTGGAGAGACCAGAGCTATTAATAATGTGTGCCACATGATCTGGGCCTCGAGAAAACAATGATTTAGACATTGGTGAGAATAAAGATTTTACATTTAGTCCGGGGCTGACTCTTCTCTTTGGCACTTGTAGAATAAATCGCTATGCAATCAGCATGTATGGAAATCAGGCGATGCATACATTAGAGCCTAGCTCGGGAGGGATGGGGCATGGGTGGGGATTTTCAAACCCTCATGTTGGCTAGACGTGCTGCTGAGTCCCTCCTCCTGACATTCCTGCAAATGCCTCTAGGTAGCGGGAGAGAGGAAGACGACAATGGGGAGGGCTCCTGCATGCACTCACTCACTGGATTGTTCAGCACTTATCAGAACATCTACTCCCTGTCAGTGCTGCCTTGGGTCCCACAGAGAAATGAAGGGGTGTGGGACATTGTCTTGAGCCTCAAGGAACTTACCAGAACTGAGTGAGACCGAGAAACAGGACCTCATGAGACAGGAGCGGTGTCACAAAGAAAGCTGGGCGAGGATGCTCGTGTGCAAAGTGCCCCAAATTAGGCAAGACCTATACCAGTAGAGGCAGCACCAGGGGAGGTAATGGGGTCGCTGAGCTTAGCAGAGGGGCTCCCTCTCCCCGTGGCCTGAATTCTCTGTTACTACGAGAACTGGAAGTTTGGGGACATTAAGTTCTAGATGGTTTGAAGTTCCCGGCAACAGTGACGGGGACTTCTCCAAGGAACAGAGGGATGAAGAAGCAATTACGTTCTGCTCCTTGAAAGAGCCATCCTTTCTGGTCCACCACGGGAGCCTACGGAAAACGTTATTTAGAGATTCCAGACAACCAGGGCTGACTGGGCCAGGGCCATCTTTTGATAGAGTGCAGCTTAAATTCGGGAAATAAATTAGAATCGAGTGATGAGATGAGTACCCTTGCAGGCTTAAAATCTCAGGACTCCATGATTAAGATGTGTTGTTCCAGAAAGATTGGAAGTCGTGACCGACAACGATAGTCATGAGAAAATGTCACTGGTAACCGTGACGGTTCGGTAAGATGGTCCCTGTGCCCTCCCCTAAGGGATGGCTTGAGTTCCATTAAACTCTTGTTAACCTTTGCTGTCCCACGATCAGACCCCATCAAATTCTCTCGCCTGATGGCTCAGCAAAAGTCAACAACGGGGAAGAGAGGAGCAATTCTTACTACTTAAAGCTGCCATCGGTAGGAAACTCAAACTTTCAAAACAGACTTTTGTGCATCGCTTGAGAAAACATAGAGCTTTCATAATGTGATGCCAGGAAAATGTATGTAAAAATTCACATATAACCTTTATATATTGGTGAGCATTAAGATTGCCTGTTCTTTGAGGCAAATATTGACCTTGACTTCACCCTCGGTCAATATTTACCTCTCGGGTCAATAGATCTTGATGTTCACCTCAACAGAAGTCAATATCTACTTATTATCTCATTTCTATCTGTCAGGGACCAGTGTGTAATCAGTAATGTGAATTTCCTTCCCTTATGCATTTCCCGGGGTTAAGACGGGATTAATTTTGGACCTTATACTTTCTGTTTGTTAAATACCTTCTCCCCACGGGCGCTCAGGGCAGTTTCAGGCAGAATATTAATTATGTCTTTTCATTTTCCATGGCTTCCGCTCATCCCAAATTAAGGTAACACGTGGGCAGCATAAAGTTGCTTTAAAATGAAAACTTCACTCATTAAGTCAACAAACATTTACTGTCCTTCGCACGTCTGGCCGTCTGGCACCAGACTACACGCTGCGGACATGGTAGGAATCTAGGCAGACGTGGTCCCTGCCCGCAGGAAGCTTGTGATCGAGGTGCAGTCCTGCCACATCTCAGTGTGTGGCAGGTGCCAAGAAGGCTGCAATAGCATCACTACAAGAGCATTTGCATTTTTCCTTCATTTTTAGTTTGGTTTGGGGTGGAGGGAGTAATTGCTACAAAGAGCACCCATACACCCCATAGTGTGCTAGTGAACAAGCTCGTGGGGAGCAGGAGCCCTTCTTTTTTGCATTTGCCGACTTCTGTGGGATAAATGCTCCCACCATGGACGAATTTAAGCTACCGATGTGAAGTCACTGACGTGGAATGAGAAGATATAGCGAGACCCATGAGCAAATTCATGCCAGCTCGAGCACCACTGACACGCTTCGCCTAGGTTTGCAGCTGTCAGCATTTACCCTGTTTGATTTATTATTTGTGCTTTGTTTCCCTTTTTCTCCTCTTCTTCTCCTCCTCCTCCCCTTCTTCTCTCTCTCTCTCTCTCTCTCCCCCCTGCATAATATTTTGAGGGGGAGGGACTTTTTAAACATATGATTCCAAATCCCCAGATCAATGTATCTACAGAGATTCAGGGTGTGTTAAAATTTGCACAGGTGATGCTAATGCACGGCCAAGCTAAGGAATCCTGGCCTAGACTTCATATGATATTACTTAGGAGACTTTGAACGTCAGAGTCTCATAGATTCCACTTTGGCTTTTACATAAGGAAGAACCGCAGGACCTCCCTAGACTTTCATCAGTGCCGTGGAACCCCAGCCTTCCAAGCCACCTGGTTTTAATGTTTGGTTTTGCATGACCTATCCCTCCCTTGGTCATTCTCTATAAAATCCAATTGGCACTTTTTCCTCTTCATTCTCGGCATGTAGAAAAATTACTCCAAAAGGTTTTGTAACTACTCAGAATAACTAGACTCTAACCATGAACTGCAAGTAGTACAAAGGGAACAAGATATCTTGTACCATTTAAATGATCATGAGATGCCTTTTAAGTCACTGATAAAAAAAAAAAAAAAAAAAAAAAAAAAAAAAAAAACTTTAGGTGGACCGACATTTTAAATGCATGGTAATTTATTCCTGGGACTGTTTTTCTAACTTCTGGATAAATTTGGCTGCTAAGTTCTGGCTTAATTTACATAGTTGCAGTGACATCTGTTTACTAGATAGCTCAAACTATAACTTTCGGTTGAAAAACATCAACTGTAGACTTTCTCCACGAGAGCACTCAACCACATCCTAGTGATGCATACACTGTTGTCATGAAGCCCCTGGAACACGGAGCAATGATGATCTGGAAACATCTTTACCCTGCTAGGTAGATACATTCTTTGAATGCCAGGACTGGACCATCACAGGTACTTGAACTGCCCTGCAGGTATACCTGGGAGCAGCACGGTTTTGAGGAAGAACAGAAGTTTATTACTCCAAAAGACTTGCACTGAGAATCCACTTAGTAGCTATGTCTCCTCAAACAAGTTACTTAGCCTATTTGAATCTCCATTTCTTCATCAATAAACTGGGAATAATAATGTACATTTTACATTTTTGTTGTAAAGATTAGGAGATATATCGTAACTAAATCACCTGCAAGAGTGTGAGTATAAAAGGAACATGACAGATTTTGGTTCCCTCACCTCTGTCCACCACGGCTACAACCACCACACAATGACAATAGCGATGGCGGTATTTTGTCTATGTGTTAATGCATCACATATACTCACATGCACACATACACAAACACACAGATACCTTTTATAAATTAGGGACAAAAATGGGCATGATGAAGAAGTGATGGTGATGATGACCATGACAAAGAAGAACATGAGTAGAAAAGGAAGACACAGCACCAAAAAGCCACAGTTTGTAATTGGCACAATAATTTTATCACCTGGACAAAAATGTGTTGGAAAGTTAACACAATGGCTTGTGATTGGAATGCTATAGAAAATAGCACTCAAATTCTTGAGAAAAGTTGTTAATTCTATTTGTTCACTTTCAAAAACCAACAAGATAAATATTTTCTTTAGATAAAAGATTGACTTTAAGAAAATTTAAATCTCTAGCAAACAACCCGAAAAAGTCTTCTCAAGTGGCTAGACTAAGAATGGCCAATTTTGAACACATCCTAATTGAAGAGATTGCAAGTCTTTTTCACTCTGCCATTTCCCGAGAAAAAGGACTAAGGTAGAAATTTAATTTTTATGAATGAAATTTAGGTTCATTTAAAAACATCATAATATTACTTATACTTTCCAGAAATAGTCTTATATATATGTACATTCGCTTGTTGCATTTGTTTAACTTTCAATATTAAGCTCCAAACCAAATTCTGCCAAGAACCTCCCTAAAACCCACAACTCTGAGATGTCTGTTCCAGCCACCCCAAGAAGGCGCTTCCTTTCTGCAAACACTCAACCGCGAGATCAGCTGCAGTGTTTACAAAAATCATCTGGGCCACATAGACTGATCTGCTGGTGACTTAGGTGAATTGCTTTCACTCAGGGAAGACTCAGGTATTGTGGGCATTTCTGCAAACTAACTAACTGCTGTCCCATCCTGGCCACTTCATTTACCTGGAGAGGTAAATAACACCTCCCCCCCTAGAATTTCCCAGCTGCTTTTCACTGTCTTATTACTTTATTTTCCATCTAAGATGTACCATGTAGAATTCAGTCAAAAGAAAAACAGCTCCCAGTGGCAACGGTGCTCATTCCCAACAGATCTGTTTGGTCTGACGCGGTTAAAATGGCGATCATTTCAGTTTTAAACTGACTGTGACGAAAATCAATAGATCTCTTTCACCTCTGAAAAACTGGGTTCAGATCTGAATTTGCTCTCCAGCGAAATCAATTTGGTGGCCTCTTAACCCAGTGTCTGGGAACCACCGGTCCCATCACACAATCACCCTGTTGCTTGTCACCTTCAGCCTGGTCACCTTTATTCCCGAGAGACCAGAGAGCGTGAATAAGAGACAAAAGCCAAGACAGGGTTGGGAATGAAAGTTGACTTAGGGGGAATCTGACGACCACCACCCAGGTGACAGTGTTTCTGCACCAGGTGGGGGCTTGGATGGGAAGAGGGGGGAGGATAAGAGAGTCCGTAACTTGGACGGGGAGCTTTTCCCGTTCACAGCTAATTCTGGGTGTGTTGCCCATTTCCTTTCTCTTTTGAAAATGAAATGAAATTTACACTTAAAATTCTCAGTGAAAGTAAAACTAGGTATCGGAAAGTGCAAATTTTCTAGATCTATTGATGTTATTTGAAATGTTAACTCTTAAAGAACCAAAAAGTTTAAACATACCCCAACTCCAAATTTTAACCAGGTTTTCATGTGACAAAGATGTTCTGACTTGATTTCTTCATTACTGATGTGCTGAGTGTTTTTATAAAAGGGTGGGACGGGGAATGTATATATATATAGAGAGAGAGAGAGAGAGAGAGAGAGAGACTAAGGTAATTTTTTTCCTTTATGACAACATTATCAACCAGCATCATCAGTGTGGAACAAGTAGATATTTTCCATCAAGTCATTCTTTAAAATTTTTTATTCCTGCCCCTTTTTGAATTTTAGGAATTCAATTTTCAGTACAGTAAATAGTTTAATGTTACTTCTTATGAAAATTATGCTTTGGATGTTCATAATTAATAGCTAAACCAATAGAGATCACTTTTCTCTTTCAAAACAATAAAATACTAACTGAAACTCACAGGTATAGTTCCACAGTTATAACTCGTGAGTTTTCTTTGGTGCTCTGTGTTGTCTTTGCATTTTCTTAATGGTTCCTTTTTGAAGCACAAAAGATTTTAATTGTAGTAAAATCCAATGTATCAGTTATCTTCTATGAATTATACTTTTGTGCTGTATCTAAGAATTCTTTGCCTAACCCAAAATCCTGAAGGTTTCCTATTTCATCCTAGTCATTTCCTATTTTCATCGATTCTTTCTATTGTTTTCCTGTTTTCCATTTTATTGGTATCTGTTTCCTTCATTAAAAGTTTTATAGTTTTATCTCTTACATTTAGGTCTATGAACCAGTTTGAGCTGATATTTTTTTTTGTATGGTGCATTGAATGTAAGATCCTAAATTCATTTTTTTTGCATACAGACATGCAATTATTTCACCATCATTTGTTGAAAGACTATCTGTGTTTGTCCATTCTGCATTGCTATAAAGAAAATACCTGAGGTTGGGTAAGTCATTAATATAAAGGAGAGAGGTTTATTTGGCTCGTGGGTCTGCAGACTGTCCCAGAAGCATATTGCCAGCATGTGCTTCTGGTGAGGATTTCTGGGAGCTTCCAATCAAGAGGGAGGGCAGTGCGGGAGCAGGTGTGACACATGGCTAGAGAAGGAGCAAAGAGAGAGAGAGGTGCCAGTCTCCTTTAAACAACCAGCTCTCATTAATAAAGTGAGAAGTCTCTCATTATAGTAGGGAGGGCCCCAAGCCATTCATGCAGGGGTTCTGCCTCCACGACCTAAACACCTCCCGCCACGCCCCACGCTCCATGAGTGGGTGGCTTGATTTTGTCAACTTATTTTTCCACATCTATTTAGATAACTGTGTCACTTTTGCTCATTATTCTGCTAATATAGTATATTATAATAATTGATTTTTGGATGTGAAATCAGCCTTGCATTCCTGGCATGAATTCCACTTGGCCACCGTACATAATCCTTTACGTCTATTGCTGTATTCAGTTTGCTATTTTGATGAGGACTTTGGTGTCTACATTCCTGAAGGACAATGATTGACAGTTTCTTTTTCTTGTGATGTCTTTCTCTGGCTTTGATATCAGAGAATGAGTTGGGAAGTGTTCTCTCTCCTTCTATATTCTGGAAGAGTTCGTGAAGGATTGGTATTATTTAGTCTTTATATGTTTGATAAAATTTTTCTGTAACGCCAACAGGGCTTGGATGAATATTTTTAATCTAATTTAACTTCTTTACTTTTTCTTGATCTATTCAAATTTTTCATTTTTTCTTTAGTCAGTTTTTGTCGAATTTTTCATCTTTTTAAAGAACCAACTTTTGGTTCCATTGATTCTTTCTGTTGTTTTCCTGTTTTCCATTTTATTGATATCTGTTTCTGTTTCCTTCCTTCAACTTGCTTTGAGTTTAGTTGACTCTTCTTTTTCTATATTCTTCAGATTGAAACTCAGGATATTTATTTGTGATCTTTCATTTTTGCTAATATAGGCATGTAAACCTGTAAATTTCCCTCTGAGCACCGTTTTAGCTCATGATTCTGAGGGCTAGGAAGTCACTGTCATCTGCTGAGGGTCTTTTCGCTGTGTCATACATGGCGGAGAGCGTCACATGACAAGAGAGCAAGAACACGCCAGCTCAGGTCTCTCTTCCTCTTCTTATAAAGCCACCAGTCACATTATGGGTACCCCACCCTAACGACCTTATCTAATCCTAATTACCTTCAAATGCCATCAACCTGTGAATTGGGAGATTACAGTTTTCAACACACAAAATTTGGGGGTCAAATTCAAACCACTGTATTTCCCAAAGGCCCTACCTCCTAATCTCATCACCTTGGGGGATAAAATTTCAACATATAAACTAGTGTAAGGAGGTAACATAAGCATTCTGTCCATTGCATTTGCAAACTATGAAATGCTTATAAAGTTGGATATTATATATGGTTGCTGCCTTTCAGCAACCTGTGGTTTCAAAGGTAGGTTAGCACAAGAAACACATATATACCACATAAACATTTCAAGCTCTTTGCCATTGATCCTTAAATTTTTCTTTACAAAAAAATTTTTTTTTTTTTTTCTGTTGGAGACATTTGTAGAATCCACTGAGGTTGGTCCATTTTGGTGCAGAGACTAGTCTGCTTCACCTCCTAAATGTTCTGCTTCCCTGATAAAATAAGCTCCAGGAACAGAGTTATGCAGCCCAAGATATTATCACAAAACAATTTCCTTCTGTATAAAACAGAAAGAGTTGGAGTTTTTTTTTATTAAAACATCATGATTCCATTCTGTCTTTCACGTCACAATGGCACCAGTTATGGAGGGGAAAGTCCTGTTTAAATGTAGTTTTATCTCACTCCCCAGCGCTTTAAGAGAAGAAAAACAAGCATCCCTGATCTTCATTATTCTGATAATAAAGAATGGTCTCTTAATTTCCTATTGTTGTGTGCAAGATTTAGTGCTTACCCTTTAATTTCAGTGTCAGAATGTGAACTGTAATTAATTTTCATAAAATGGAAAGCAATAAAGTCAGATATAGTAAATGCTGGCTGTAGAGGTTGAGATCGTATAATTTACAATTAGGGGTGGTGGGGGCAGAGACAGCCCACACATTAAATGAGTGATAACTCATCTTGGCTTCGGCTCCAGAGATTAGAAAGTGGTCAACAAAACCGCTCAAACAAAAACTCCAGATCTGCGGGGTATTTGAAACCTTCTCAAGAAAGTCTATCAAGCTTGGTGTCACTTCTCCCGATTCCAACATTTGGATTGTTTTTATTATCATTAATTAACAATAATAATATGCATGGACCTAAATTACCACCTAATGAATCACTTAAAACCTTTCCTGGGCATTATTTGCAGCAAACTATAGATAATAGACCATAATTCTATATCAACCATAAAAAAATCAGCTGCCTACCGATTAAAAATGCATGTCCCTTTCATCTTACCATCCGAATTTCCATAGAAAAGGTATGCTTAAAATTGGGGAATATTTGTATAGGGATTATTTATAAATTTTAGGCGATATACTAAAACAAAGGAAGCTATATACAAAATTATGAATAGGATTTTGCTAGATAAAGTATTGTCATATTGGAGGCATTAACATGAGTATACTTTCTATCCTCTGTCACATTTGGTTCAGGACACGCTTCCTAGGGAATGTCACTCTGGAAGTGGTCATGAAAGAAACAGAGAGAAAAAAAGGAAGGAGAGAAGCAGTGATTTCTCATTTGGATGGAAGCTTATCCTAGAAATTAGTGGTACAAACGTTAGAATTTACAAAGCTCTTTCACACACACTACCTCACAGAGCCCCTACAGGGAAGAAAAGCAAACTCTGACAACTTGTGTTTCAAAGAGGACAGACTGAGAAGCGAAGTGGTCTGTAAATGACTGAGCCAGAAATTGAATCTAAGTTTAGGACCCTCTAACTTGAGTCCTGGGGCCAACCACAGTTGACGAAAACAAAAGAGGATTCATTAATTAGTGTGGACCATACTCATAGAACTGGCCCGAAGTGTGCTCACGGATACATAGGGAGAGAAGACGGGGTCCCCAGGATTAAAAGGGGGACAAGCAACCTCAGACATAATTTGAAAAGAAAGAAGACCCTTCAGGGAAGGGAACAATAACTGAGTTGCAATCCTTTCCAAGCTATTAGATTTTTTTTTTCCAGAATGTTACAGGGGTACGAACACTTTGGTTACATATAGTGTCTTTGCACCACCCGAGTCAGAGCTAGGAGCATGCCCATCCCCCAGAAAGTGCACGCCACACCTATTAGGTGTGAATTTACCCATCCCCTCCTCCCCCCTCCCACCTGCCCGACACCCGATGAATGTTACTACTGTAAGTGCACTTAAGTGTTGATCAGTTAATACCAATTTGACGGTGAGTACATGTGGTGCTTGTTTTTCCATTCTTGTGATACTTCACTTAGTAGAATGGGCTCCAGCTTCATCCAGGATAATACAAAAGGTCCTAGTTCACCATTGTTTTTTATGGCTGAGTAGTACTCCATGGTATACATATACCACATTTTATTAGTCTACTCATGTATTGATGAGCACTTGGGTTGATTCCACATTTT
>CM052454.1:2413034-2437376 GCA_028533085.1 Varecia variegata
TTCTGCAAAAGCCGAAGGGAGGAAAGGAGCCGGCCTGTTGAGTGAGGAAGAGGATGTGTGATACAGTCAAAATATAAGATACACAGTACTTAAATACGGGAGGCTTGGAGAGGAGATGTCAAGGTGTGGAACAGAGGAAGGACAAGGCTAAGAAACTGCTTTCTTGGCACACAGGACTAGAGACTGAAGGGAGGAGGGGACACGATCATGCTTTGGGGACACCAGTTCAGAGAGAAAAGAAGACGACCTCAAATACCCAATTTCCTAACCTAACCCCCAAACACACCAGCCCTTTGCTTTTCTCATGACTTCATTATTTCCAATTTTTTCAAGGGCCGTTTGAAATTCTAAATGCATCCAACGTCACCAACAGTCCAAAACGTGCTCTCCTTTTTGTTGTTTCACGAATTTTTCTCCCTTTCCTATCCCTCTACTTTTTATTTATGTTTAATAAGGACAGTGGGCCAGCAAGACTCGCTCGAGGGCTGGAGCCAGCTTTGTGCTCCGTGTGAGCGTGTATGTGTGTGTTAAACAATTTCATGGACATCTGTCATGCACAGTTAACTTTGCATTGCTGCATTTTAAGTGGTGGGCCCGGGCTTGGCCGGCAGTGATAAAGTAGCTGGCAGTTTTCAAAAAGCCACAGGATAACAGAGCATGAATCATAAAACACACTACTGTGTAGCAATATCCAAGTTCATTCAACGCAATGAAACCATGCAGAGGCCCTTTATCCCCAGCTAATTATGTGGAAACGTCTAAGACAATAAAGCATCTGGTGGTCTTTCTTCCCCATTTCAATTTTTCTCAATATTGTGACAGGGGAAAGTATTGTGCCTTTCCCAGGGTAGTTGCAGTGAAGAGGAGTAAAAGCAAGGGTCAGGGAAGAGCAAATAGATGAATTTATAACTTTCTTTTTATTTATTCCTCGCCCATTGTTTCTCTGCAAGTCTTCCTCCAGGGCTGTATTTTGGGCTCACTATTCTCATTGCACCCCTGCTTGAATTCCCCTTTTTTCCTCTTAAAAAAAAAAATACCACCCAAACCGCCAGACCTTCTATGATTCCCTGCTGCTGGCCGGGCTTCCCCGCCAATGGGTATCTAGGAATACACGTCTGAGATTTATAATCGCTCTCCAGACTCAGGTTAAGGGAAGAGTTCATCCTTCCAGAATGAAAGCTAATCTGTGATTTCCTTTTCAGAAGGAGGTGATGAGAATGGTCACTGTGATTAAGGTTTTCCCAGAGAGATTTCCTTGTAATTGCCTCGCACATGGTTCTTTCTGCCATTCTCTTGACAACGCACACGAATGCCATGCGTTGCACTCCCGGGGGTTTGCGTGAAAGCCCCTTTATAGCCGCACACTGTGCCATGAGACCCCAGCCAGAGTCTGATGAGCTGACTAATTGGTACCACTAGCTTAAAAAGCTAATAAGTTAATTAGATTAACTTTGTTCCTGTTTGCACAGGGCTTTGAAGAGGAAAACACCACAGGAGTGCTAAGCTTCTCTGAATTAAGATCCAATGCGGCCGGGTAGAAGCTTTCCTTTGGAACAATGACATGAGTCTATTGTAGTTATGTTCTATTTCGTTCTGTTCTATTATCCAATCCCTCAGCCTCCTCCCAGGGATTCTCAAAAGCCAAACACAAGGGACGTAATATGCCTTTCGTAGCTTCCAGTGCAACATTTTTCGTCATACATCTGAATTCCGTTTGAAACCACGATGGAATGTTTTTATTTTCCAGCTTTCTCTGGGTCGTATTGGGTCATAACATCTCGGTCATTTAAGTGCCAAGTTAAGAATCAAACCAGATTCTTTTCTATCCAAAGGCAGAAATAATTGCAAGAAACTTATCTGAGTGGTATTAACATTCTCTTTGGTTTGTTTAATTTTCCCACACCTTAAAAATGCAGAGAGATCCAGAGCCACTGTATAATTATTTTTGTAGGATCTTAGCATTAAGTAAATTTTGTATGCATTATTGGTGCCCATTTTACCAATCAATCCATCAATCCATCCATCCATCCATCCATCCATCTACCTCTCTCTCACGTATTCAGCAAACACTGAGCAAGACGCTAATATAAAGCCCAGGGGACACAAAGATGACGGAGACTGAGCACAGCCCCCAAGGAACTTTGAATCCGGGACGCACGACGTGTCCTCTGGGTTAGGTGCCCTAAAAGCAGAGCCAGGAGAGAGCAGAGTGAGCGAGAGGACTCAGGGGAGGTTCCAAGGACAAGGTGGATTTTGAGCTAAACCTTAAGGAGTTTTGACGAGTGGAAATGGAGGAAAGGACGTTCCCTGGGTGAAAGAGACAGCACAAACAAAGGTTCTGACAAAGGAGAGGGCACATGGCACGTCCAATCAGCACAAGATACTCCCGCGCTGGGAGGTCCCCGCGCTGGGGGCAGGGGGGGCTGGGGCTGAGAAAGCCGGGTGGGGTCAGAGCATCAGTGATGGTTCTCAGGTTTGGGGTTTGGATTTTGTTAGTCTGATCGGGAAAAGTAACATGAAAAGAAGCAGGCAGGGAAAGACAAGGAGGAGATCAGTGAAGGCATTTGAAAATTGTCCTTTAAAAGGCAATAAAGGGTCTGAACCAAAGTGGTATAGCAAAAGGTAACAAAAAAGAAAGGGAAAGAAAAATACAGGTCAAATATTCATGAGCTTTTTAAGTGAAAAAATAAAAAGCAGATTACAATCAAAATGAATAATCATGTAAAATCATAGTTTTTATTTATGAAGTTTTAACATCTCTGGGTGGTAGTTTAAAAGTATTTGCTTAGGACTCTTATGACTTGCTTAGTTTTCTTACTAATGGATATATATTACTAGTAAAATAAAACATTTTAAATGTTATCAACTAATGTTAAGACAGTAGCATCCCTAAGGGAAAGACTCAGTAAGTAATTCAGATAGAGTAGGTGCTTTGCTGCAACAAAAACACAGCGTTGAGACTCAGGGTTAAAGAGGAGACTACCTGAGTTTTAATTTCAGCTTCATGATATAACGAAGCATAACTCTAGGCAAGTAGATTAACTTCTCCAACCCTCAGTTTTCTCATATATAAAATGGGATAAAACAAAAAAGTATCTGCCCTCCACGGTTCATGTTAGGATTTCGTGAGACAGCTCACATAAAGGGCCTGGCGTGTGGTAGACACTCAGCAAATGTTCCTCTCCAACCTTTCTCACTGCCAATGTCAGAACCCAGAAGAGCGTCGTACAAAGGCACAGAGAGAAGCCATCACGACACAATCTCTCATCTTTCAGGTCACCTGACCTTGGGGAGCCAGAGTCCTCAGGGAATACAGACAGGACTGGTCAGCCCTCCCTGTTCTCCAAGCAGATTGCATCCTCCCTCTAACCAGTCTCTTCCTCCTCCTTTTCAGCCCTCAGACATGGACGTTCTCTGCTGCCTGGAGGTTTAGCACATCAACTGCCATGTGAGTTGTATTTAACTCATGCTGGTTTGGAGCCCAGGGCCTCGTGAAGCATATTTAACTCACGTCTCTTTAACCACGGGAACTATTTTTCAAGTTGCATATAACTCATGCACAGAAAGCAATAAAAATATTTTTTTCATTAAATTAGAAAAGATTATTTTGTTTTCGAACTTTGTATTCTATTTTTGTGATAAAACATCACGGCCCCAAGGAAAAACATTTTTTTCTCCTAGTGTGGCAATCAGTGTGTTAGGGAAAGATGTAGACAGGTATTCTCTTTGCCTGTAAGTTTCCTGTGTTAGTTTCCTAGGGGGCCATAACCAAGGACCAGAAACTCGGTCACAAAACAACAGAAATATATTCTCTCACGGTTCTAAGGACCAAAACTCCAAAATCAAGGTGTCCGCGGGGCCATGTTTCCTCAGAAGCCTCTAAGGGAGAATCTTCTCTCTCCCACTCCAGGTGCTGGTGTTCTGTGGCTGTGGCAGTGCAACCTTGTGTCCCTTTCATCTTTTATAAGGACACTGTCATTGGATTTAGGGCCCGATCTAATCCAATCATCTCAATCCTTATTTTAATTATTCCTGCAAAGACCCTATTTGTAAATAGGTCACATTCTGAGGTTCTAGGTGCCTAGGAATGGGGGGGAGGCACACTGTTCAACCCACTCTGGTACCTAAAATCAAACTGGTTTCTCCGCTGGCTGAGAGGCTGTCAAAGAAATGACATCCCTGTGGCAATGAGCACACCGAGTGGCCTTGTCTTGGTTTCTAACACCATTCTCCAGCTAGAGGAACTGGGGCTCCTTAGAGAGGTGGCTGGTTCTATAACCAGGGTAGGAAACATACAACATGATCTTGGAAAATCCTACAGTACCAGAAAGTAAGAAAGTGCTAACACACATGTACATACACACACTGATGGAAACATGTCAGAGGAGCAAAGCAGGGAGATAAGTCGTGGGCACACAGGGGCACACACAGTGGTATAATGGACATTAGAGATTCAGAAAGGGGGAGGTAGGGAGAGGGTGAAGAAGGAAAAACTACCTGTTGGGTACAATGTACACTGTTCAGGTGACAGGTGCACTTAAAGCCCAGACTTCACCACTATACAATTCATCCATGTAACCAAAAACCACCTGTACCCCTACATCTATTGAAATTAAAAAAAGTAAATAAAATAAAATTTAAAAAAGAAAAAAAGGAGCACAGGAGCCAATTGAAAGTTCCCAATGACCAAAAATAGAACAATTGAGCAACAAGGTAAATAAAGCGGTATTGAATTATAACTCGAAGTATAAAATAAACATCCGTGAATCCATACTGATATAAATAAATGAGTAAATTAATAAACAGGAGAAAAGAGACAAATTTCCATTGCAGAATTCTAAATAATTTATGTAGCTATTCCACTCTCAAAAAAGGGGACATGACTCCCACTCCTTAGGCGTGGGCTGCACACAGTGGCTTCTTTACCAAGTGTGGAGTACGGAAAGAGTAACTTTCCAGTGGAGAAAACTGACACACACGACATCAGCCAGGTGGCCAGACCAACGTCAACAGTCGTAAATCATGTTGACAGCATATACCCTTGATACGATGTGATAAAAATGGCACTTTGCGTGTGTGAGCTTCCTTCCAGTGGCCCATAACCTCAGTCTAATGAGAAAAACATCAGACCAATTCCAACCGTGGGCATCCTACGAACTACCTGGGCAGCGCACCTCACAACTGTCAAGATCATCAAAAACAATGGAAGCCTGGGAAACTTCTACAGCCAAGAGACATGACGACTACATGTCCTGTGGGATCCTGGAGCAGAAAACGCACATTTGGGAAACACTAAGAAAGATAAATAAACTATGTGTGTCAGTTAATAATAATGTATGACACCAAAGATGTAACATTAAAAATAATAATAATAATAATGTATCAATATTGGCTCATTAATTGTTGCAAATGTATCATACAAATGAAAGATAGTAATAACAGGAGAAATTGGCATGGAGTATGTGAAAACTCTCTGAACTATCTTTTTTATTTTTTTTATTTTTATTTTTTTTTTTTTTTTGGAGATCTAAAACTGTTTTAAGAAAAAAGAAAAAAAGTCAATTTAAAAAATGTCACTGCAGAAAGGCAGTGGAGCTCCATGGCCATATGGAAACCTCCAGCGATCGTCCTTCTGCATGAACACCTGATTCAACAGCTATCCACGCAAACACACGCCTTCGGAAGAACTCAGGTGTGTGATCACACCACCTGGCTTGCACACTGTGTCAAGGACAGAGGTGCTGCGGAGGGCAGAGAAGACCATCCCGCATTGCCCAGGCCGCCTTCCCCAACCCCGGGCAGTGCCGGGCCAGCACCTGTGTGGAGATGGAATCTATGTGCCCCAGGGAGGGAGGGTGAAGTGACTGTGGGACTTTGCATTGAAACCAGGGCCCCTGGCACAGGGGACACAGCACAGGGCAGAATCCTGCCAGTGCCCACGATGGGGGCATTTAGACCAGGCTGGCCAGAGAGAAATCCTCCCACCCGAAACCTGAGTTCTGTCCGGCCCCACCACCCGCTGACAAAAAGCAGCCTGGGGCCTGGACGAAATTCGCAAGGCAGTCAGGCCACAAAGGCCACAATTCCCATGGCTGTGCTGGCTCGGAGCCAGTGGGCGTGGAGTGCACGTGACCAACTGAGACACCAGCAGCTGCAGCCAACCCAGGGCCTGTGTCACCCCTGTCCCAACTACAAGCCGCCGAGCCCAGGGGAGAGTCTCCCTCCACTTGAGGCAAGGAAAGGGAAGAGCTCAAAGGACTTTGTTTTGCACCTTGGGTACCAGCTCAGCTGATAAAAAAAAGATAAAGTCCAAGCAGCCTTCTGAGGCCTCTGAGTCCAGGCCTTGGTTCCTGGAAGACGTTTCTGGAGCCACCGTGGGCCAGAAGGAAACACGCTGCCTTCAGGAGAAGGACCCAGCGCTGGCAGGACTCGATACCTGCTGACTAAGAGACCCTGGGCTTTGAATAAACATCGGAGGTAGCCGGGCAACAGGCGCCACTGGCTTCAGGTGTGACCTGGCGCTGGTGGCAGAAGGCAGTGCCCATGTCACTCCTTCTCCAACTGCAGCCACCCTGCACGGGGAGTGAGGAAAGGGAGGGAGAGACTTTACCTGGCAATCCGGGGAATCTGCTTGTATCTTTCCCAAGTCCACCAAGGTGGCATCGCCGGGAGAGAATATTGCAATTAGACCTTCTAGAAGAAGCAACTCGAGAGGAAGGAAAAGTTGGTGACGTGAGTATCACAGAAGGAGCCAAGGAGAAGGAGAAATTTCTGGAAGGAGCACGTGGTCGACCGGGTCAAACGCACCCGTGTCAGAGGATGCTGAGAAAAGGTGAGAAAAAGCTGTCTGCCCTCGTACGGAGCAAGTTCCAGAGCTTCTAGAGGCACCGTGGTCACTGGGAAAGGCCAAGGCATCCAAAAGTCTTAAGAAGATGAAGACAGTGGGCAGGGACCGCCTTCAAAATTAGGAGCTGTAGAGAAAGGACTTCACCTGTGTTTGTGGTACGAATGAATGAACAGGTGAAGTGATGAAATGGATGGGCCCAATCAGGTGTGGATGAACTGAAGCTACGAGAGAGAAAAGACTGAGACGGACCATCAGACATATCCCCTGGGAGGGACCCTCTGCAGAGCATAAAGTTCAACACTCCAGTGATAACTAGGAGGAAACTCAGAGTGGTTAAGTAACTAGTTCAACGTCACCCAGCATCAGGACAGAGAGTCAAATGAAGGTCCCCGTTCTCCCACGTGGACAGTCTTTCCATTTTACTGCCTTTGCAACGTGAACATCATGCCCAGAAAACAAGAAACAAAAAGAAAAGAAACAGTTTTTACCTTTTCTTGTTCTGTCTAGTTACTTCTTTTTAGCCAATCTATCCTCCCTCGTGAAGACACAGTGCTCATCCGTTTCCAGTTTGTCTGGAATAAACTATTATTTTCCGTGGGAAAGCTGGCTTTCCACTGCGTCCAAGGTTACTGGATGAAAACCTCAAGTTTTTCCCTATCAAACTTACACTAACCCTGCCACGAATACGCAAGGCCCCACGAGGCCAAGTTCACACGTACAGGCAGAAGTTAGCAGGGTCGGCACTGGTGGGGAAACAGCTTTTCCTCTTAGTTTCACACAGGCAGAGTCTGCACAGCCGAAGGGGCTAAAAGGAAGGACCGAGTGATGATCTGGCAAACCTAGGCAATGTAAATATCCAATCCAGCAACTTGGGCCTCGGGGCAAAGGAAAACATTTTCCCTGCCCCTCCCAAGCTCTCCTCTCATGCATGTTTGAAAACTGCTCCAGGACCCAGGCCTGAGGGACTCAAGCGTCCCAAATGGTGGCACTGCCAAGTTGGCATGAAATTATATGCGGCCTCTGTCCAATAGCATATTGGACTCCATTCTCCACCCTCCAACCCAGCCCCTTCCCCCCATACCCTCCCACCTCCCCACCTTAGTCCTCCAAGGTGCTAGAAGGATATTCAGATATTTAGGAAGAAACACTCCGTCTGTGCTGCATTAGTGACGCAGTGTCTGGGGGCTGGTTAATGCAGATTCCCTGGCAAAGGGGCCCAGATGCTACGGCGGTGGGTGATTTAGCCAGGCATGGCTGGCTACAGGGCCAACCTTTTTGTTACTCCATGTGTTGGCTTCCATTACCGATTGGCTTCAACCAGTTCTAGTGGAAGAAGATCATTGTCATCAGCACGTCATGTCATGCTTTGCTTGGACCGCCTCTTCCAAGAATCTGAGTCCAGACTTTCAAATTAAAATGGAAGAATGATTATCCGTATTTCCTCCACATAAAAAAGGACCCGGAGTATCAGGCATTGCCGTCTCTTCATGTCCGAGTCCCTGGGTAGATCGTTGACTATCTAACTCCTTCAGATCAGGAGGAAACTTGGAAATTCAGAATCATTTATTTAAAATACTTACTTTCTTAAGTTTCTTTGGCCCTTCCTATACCCTGCTACACCTACTCCAGGTGGGAACAGAGACACAATAATCCATTTTCAACACGATTAAATCTATTCCGGCAGGAATAAGGTCTTTCGGGGCTGCTCACACCGAGCTGCAAGACTAGGTTATGCCCAAGTGTTCGTTCTTGTTCTCCTTTTGATTTTCCACCACAACCCCTCTGAGGAAAAAAAAACGTAACAGTATTGGAGACAAGCTGGGAAATTCTGCCTCTTCACAAAGCTGACACCAACCCTGCCAGACTAATAATGTCTTCGGCAGCTACCTCGTCAGCAATGCAGAATGGTCCCCAAGTTCAAGGCTATGATACATCAGAATATAATTTGGCTGGAGTTTCTCTCTTAGGGAGAACAAATGCATTTTCGAATGACTTGAAGAAGAGATCATGCTATTACTTATTTTTTTTTTTTAATTAAGTGGGAAATTCTTTTTTTTTTTTTTTTTTGAGACAGAGTCTCGCTTTGTTGCCCGGGCTAGAGTGAGTGCCGTGGTGTCAGCCTCGCTCACAGCAACCTCACACTCCTGGGCTTAAGTGATCCTCCTGCCTCAGCCTCCCAAGTAGCTGGGACTACAGGCATGCACCACCATGCCCGGCTAATTTTTTCTATATATATTTTTAGTTGGCCGGATAATTTCTTTCTATTTTTAGTAGAGACGGGGTCTCGCTCTTGCTCAGGCTGGTCTCAAACTCCTGAGCTCAAACAATCCGCCCGCCTCGGCCTCCCAAGTTCTAGGATTACAGGCCTGAGCCACCGCGCCCGGCCCATGCTATTACTTATGATGGGTAAACTCAAAAAGGGTCAGAAAAACAAAAAAACAAAGTTCAGATAAGCCCCTGGGAAGTATGTATGTTCTTTCAAATCTAATCTCATTTTTTTAGGTCTCTCTCTTCACTTGCAGGGCAGGAAACCTGGCTGCCACGTGGGGCTCTATTTTGAACTTGTGAGATTTCAGACAACTGCTAGATGTCTCCTGCCCCACTCACTCCAGGTCTGGAGTATGGAAGATGCTACCTAACTCTGGCTACAGTGAAAAGTTGTTGTTGTTGTTGTTGCTGTTGTGATGGGAATCTGGCCAGTTTCCAAGAGCTTTGAGATGTCTGGGTGACAATGGGCTTTCTCCTAAGCAAACCATGTTTAAAAAAATGCCTTTGTGCTTAAAGCTTTTTCATATTTTCTGTCCCTTCCCTTGTCTGTTTCCTACACAGGCTCTTGTCAACAAGAAAACCAATTGAAGTTCTTTACCGAGGAGCTCAAGTTCCCCCTTCTCACCGCCAATTAGGCAGGATATTTGGAGAGAGCGCAAATACGCCTCAGATAGTCTTCACCAAACCCTACAAAGGAAATGGCTCAGCACTGCATTCTATTTGCAGTCCACCCTTTCCCAATTAAACTAGGTACAAGGAGGCTTGAAAAACCTGTACAATTACATGAAAAATCAATCTTGCTCATTTTGACAGGCTTTGAGTACACCGCGAGAAATCATGACAAATAATGAACTTTTTTGCGTGTGTTCACGTACTTTCGTGCATGCACACTATAGGCTGAGCCAGGGTCCGAGCCATAGCAGCTCTCGTGGGCGTCCACCAGGAGGAACCTGGGCTTGCTGTGCGAGGGCTGGGTTCAGCCCTGTCCACGAACAGTCCCACAGTCATCGGAGCAGGTCTTGGCCGTGCACCCTGCAGCCTGCACCAAGTCACTTTTGCTCAAGAAACAGTCACAGTCCATCGGCTGTGCAAATACACACACGCAAAACCATCGCCCGTTCCGCGAGGAATCGGTCCCCACCAGGATACAACAGCCCTTTCTCCTCCGAGATGAGGAATGAATGTTGCAATTGTCGGCCGGGCTCCTTTTCTGGGCAACAAACGGAGTCTGCCTGGGCTCCGGGAAGCCACGGGGCCAGTGGACCCCAGGGAGTTCTGTGCCCAGTGCCAAAATGGCATATGCCGATTCTCAGCCTGCCGTCTGTTACACGCCCAGCGATCCGTTTTCTACAACACGGGTGCTCACACTCGGCAGTGACAATGAAGACTTGAGTGGAGGTGAGATCACTCACCCCTTCCAAATATCCCGCACCTCCGTCCCCGTCCCCAGCAAGTAAGCTGTCCCTCCACATCACCCTCAAGGCTGATGTTTCCACACTTAGTTTGTAAACCATGAACATCCTGAAGTGTCAGGCTGACTTCACAGAGTTCTGTATCGTTCCTAATTTTTTAATAATGATCAAGTATCACTTTTGTCACCAAGAAAAAAAACAAGAAAGAATTGAATGCTCTGGCATTTTACACGACTCTGCTCCGGGCTTGCACAGGACTAAAGGGATTCAAGAAGAGTGAAATTTAAAACCTGAGTCTCATGCATATGCATAAGATATCTCTGGAAGGGTCTAAAAAAAAAACCCCGTAACGGTGATTGTCTCTGGGAAGAGAATTGGATGTCAGAGAAAGGGATGCCTCTAAAATGTCCACCAGCAGCGCTGGAGGAAGAAGAAGATGAAAAGGAGGCCAGTACTGTCATTTGGAGAGAGACACCCATTTGTTTTACATAGAAAACAAAGACACACCTCTAATTCAGATGTAGGCAAAACTTTCCTAGTTGCATTTTTTTTTTTTTTTTAGAAAATCAATCTCCATTGAGATGGCTATTGGAAAAGGTCAATTTTAATAGTCTAGAATGCAGAGCTTTAAATGTCTCATCAACCTCGTTTATTTTCTCCTTCTCTGCCATGATCTTGAATAGTTTTCTCTTTCTCTAGTGGACACACGAACAGAGAAGACACAAGATCCACACTTGCCCTGATGGTCGTCCAAATGCGATCTTTCCTTCCTTCGCCCTGTCCCTCCTTCCTTTAAGTATGTATTCTCTTACATCACCTTCTCAGTCCTTCTTAGGGTTTTCATTCATTTAATTTATCTATTTTTCCCTTCTTCTCTAATGATATTTATTGAGTACTTACTATATCCTCTCTCTCTTTTATTCATTTACTGAGTGCTTATGAGACACCAGAAACTCTCCTAAGCACTTCATGTGCAATATCTCGTTAATCTTCAGAGCAACCTTATAAAGTACCATCATGTTCCCTATTTTGCAAATGAGAAAGTCAAATATTACACAGGTGACCTGCCCGATACCACACAGCTAACCCAGATCTGCCCACTAAGAGCCCCCCCCATTTGGGGTTGTAGAAATGCTATTCTTACCTCACCCCTTAATCTTTTCATTCAATTACAGTTTTTTCAAATCCCTGTTTACTATCTAATGCCCTCATATTATTTACCTTTCCCTCTTTTCTTCGGTATTCATCACTTATCCCTGACCTTGTGGTGCCACCATTTGTTTTCTTTGCTCATGTCCAAGGTACAACAGGGGGTTAATGTTGAAGTTCAAGGTCATCTTTCCTGCCACTGAGACTCACGCTGAGGCTACGGCCACATGTTTGGAAGCGAAGCGATTTCTTACTTATTTTCAATCATGATATTTAGTTAAATGCTCAGCCTTGTCTGTGCTTAAAAATGGTGCTTATCCCAAGAGAGCAGTGACTATTATCAAATATCTTTATAAGGTAGCAGGAAGAGAGGGGATGTATTTGACTATACTCTAGTGTCTCGCTGGTGTTGGTAAGTCAGCAGAACACACACTTTTTTTCCCATGGAATATAACTTTCATACTTGGGAGACATGCAAACAATATCCTTTCATGAACAAATGTTTTTATTTTCAACTTCAAAATGTTAAACTTTGCACAAGTGTTAAGTATAAAACCGCATTCCGCTACAGAGTTGCTCTTGTTCTATTACCATCACTGTGTTTTTGAAAGGGTTATCATTGTTATTATTATTACTGGCATCATTATTATTTTTTTTTTTTTTGAGACAGAGTCTCATTCTGTTGCCCTGGCTAGAGTGAGTGCCGTGGCGTCAGCCTAGCTCACAGCAACCTCAAACTCCTGGGCTTAAGCGATCCTCCTGCCTCAGCCTCCCGAGTAGCTGGGACTACAGGCATGCGCCACCATGCCCAGCTAATTTTTTCTATATATATTTTTAGTTGTCCAGATAATTTCTTTGTATTTTTAGTAGAGACGGGGGTCTCGCTCTTGCTCGGGCTGGTCTCGAACTCCTGACCTCGAGCAATCTTCCCGCCTCGGCCTCCCAGAGTGCTAGGATTACAGGCGTGAGCCACCGCGCCCAGCCACTGGCATCGTTATTAAATAGCCAGTGGAGGAGGAGGAGGAGAACTTGGAGGAAGAATATCAAGGTTCTGAAAATAAAACCTTGTAAGATTTCCAAGCTTTAAAATATGCAAGTTTTGCTCCCACTCTTCCACCTCATGAACTAAGATAGAAAGCAGTTGGCCCTGGAACAAGAGAAAAAGCACATGTAGCTAGAATTCAAGTTCAAAAGGCCAAACTAAATGGGCAAAAAGTATTTCTGTCTAACGACAGATGTGCGTGTGGACATGGACACACACACACTAACATCCATGACATCAGACGCCTCGGCCCAGCACAGCCTACAGCAGCGACTCAGCTGCAAGACGTCACCGCATCCCAGCTAGCGTGTAGAGAATTCACCGCGTGGGATCTATGACCAGACATTCGTCCCTGTCCCTGCCCACCCTCTTGCAACAACCGAGTTTGTGCAGCACGGCGCTGCTCAGCCCGTGTGCCTGATGCATTCATTACACAGAGAGATTGGTTGGCAACCGTTTCCTATGTTTCTCATTATTTAAAAGAACAAGTTAATCTCCCCTTTGGGGGGCAGTAGGGGAACTGCAAAACCACACGATCCTCTTAAAGAGTGCTTTGCTCGGTCCTCTTGTCGACAGGTCTGCTTTCATAATTTTATTGTCGTGGCTCTGGAGCAAATTTTAGAGAGGCAGAGTCGGTTGATGGGTGGAAATGAGAAGGAAGACGAGGCTGGAAAAATCCTAGGGGTGTGGGGGAAAGAAATCAAGGCAGCTGATGGATGGCAAGGCTTTTATCAGATATATTGCCTTTCCTCTTCCAGTGCCTATCATATCACACAAACTGCTCCTGAAGAGTCCTCCATTTACCCTCTCCCCTAATTAAATGTGCACTTCATTAATGTAAATTGGGGGTTTAATGCTCTTGTTGAGATTCTGAAGAAAGTGCTATGGTCTTGCGAAATGCTTAAGCATCATTGCAAATTAGATTAGGGACCAAGAAAGGCAGTAAAATTAGAATGATAATGGCTGATGTGGCTTCCTGACAGGCATGACTATTCAAGGATCAATGGAACGGAGAACAGTTTCCCCGAGCCCCGGAGTGAAAGGCAGGGACAAACGTCAGCCTACAGATGTGGCTTTTGGAAGCACTTTCAATTAGTTTAATTTGGTAAATGGCGGGGATTTAGAGGCTCTCAGCCAGTCATACAAGACAAGAATACATTGAAATGTTTTTCACTTTTTAACATAAAATAGGATTGGCTTTAGATTTGCATTTCTCCGAACAAGAGGACGGAGCGGGGTGGACTGGGGGTGGGGGGGTGGGGGGAGGGTTGGTGCAGGGAAAGTTTCCAAAGTGTTTTTTTTTTTTTTTTAACCAACTCTGCTTTTGAAAATGGAAATGACTTTGATAAGCTTGGACTGGAACGTTGCAAAGAGTGGCAAAGGAGAGAGTAAATGGACCCCTGCTGGTTCTCAGGGAGGACTTAAATCCTGAGCACATCTAGAGCCCAAATGTGCGCTGGGACGTGTTGTCCAGAGCCGCTGCGACGGTGGGGGAGGGGAGCAGGCAGTGCAACACGCTCCAACCCATCCGTCACGTCTTACCAGAAATGTGTTTTTCATCTTTAAAAAAAAAAAATGCTATTTCTCAGCTACACCACCTCTTTTACTCCCCCTGCTCAAAAAAAAAAAAAAAAAAAAAAAAAAAACGGAATCACATTTTTACATGTGTCACGAAAAAGGCAAATTCATAACCCTGTCCCACAAACACGCACCCAGGCGCAGGTGCTTGCGGCTGCATTTACCAGCATCAGCAACGCGCACGTCAGCGCACACTCAGGGCCAGACCGTGTCGCTAGTGCTAAGTGCGCCTTTTCCTTTTTGTTCCCTCCTGTGGACTCCGCTCCACCTCCAGACCCCTGGTGTCTTCACTGGAAAATAAATGGGCACTAATCTGGTG
This sequence comes from Varecia variegata, assembly GCA_028533085.1. Taxonomy (NCBI): domain Eukaryota; kingdom Metazoa; phylum Chordata; class Mammalia; order Primates; family Lemuridae; genus Varecia; species Varecia variegata. The sequence goes on from CM052454.1 coordinate 2,427,650, forward strand.
ACTGGGGACGTCTGCAGGCAGGACAGCTTCTGTGCACAAAGACCTCCTTCAGATGTGCACATGTTGACTACAGGTCCCCCCTTGTGCTCCCAGAATGCTGTCAAGCTCGACTTGGACTGCCTCCCTCAAGGCGTCTGCATCTTCCCTGGGTGCAGAGGAAGATGATGCATCAGAAACAGCGGCCGTGGGGGTTCGTGCCCCCACGTGCACACGCTGCTCCCTTTGCAGACGCACCGGGCGTTGGCTCACAGGCTCACCCTTGCTGGGCTAACAGCACGAACAGACAAAACCATACTGGAACCATGTGCCCATAAAAGAGGGTACACTCCACAACCAGTGAAAATAAGCCAGGGCCACTGTAGGCTCGGAAAACAGTTCGCCCTACTAATGATCTGGTGGCTAGGAGTCAGCTCCATGGTGAGGATGGTGGCAGGTCATGGGTATCACAAGCAAATCCACGATTTCTGGGCTTCAGAAGGCCCCGTTCACAAAGGCTGCTTGTCTCCCACTAAACATCCAGATGAGAGGTAGGAAAAAAGAATTCCAAATACATTATTCCAATTAAGTTAATAATAATATCTAATATTTGTACAGTGCTTTGCAGTTTTCCAAGCACATGGACAAATATAGTATTGACTCATTCGATCTGTAGCAAAATCTTCAGAGATAGAAAAGAAATGAATAATGCTTCATATTTTATAGATGAGGAAAACAAGGGTTCAGGGGGGCAAAGGCAATATACGTAACCTAAATTTTTGTACCCCATAATATGCTGAAATAAAAAAAAAAAAGAAAGAAAACAAGGTACAGAGCTAACCAGTTACTTTTCCAAAGACACAGGGTTAGTAAAGTGGCAGAGGAGGAATTCAAAGTCTTTTTTTTCCTAATACCTTTAGCCTTGTTACACAATTGAGAGATGATTATTGTGAAAAGTCTGCAAATGATACAGAAATGTACAAAGAAGAAAGTACATAACAATAATTACAGAAAATATTTTTGCAAACAGTCCTTGATATATCTTTCTTTGCATATAGACAGATAATATTAATAGTAATCATAATAAAATAAGAGCTAACACATATGGACTTCTTAACCGTGTGCCAGGTGTCTTGGATATTGTTTGCATTTACTCCTCAGAACAACCCTGTGAGGTAGATGTAGCCTACAGATGAGGGAAGGGAGGCGGGGAAAAGTTAAGTAATTTGGCCAAATTCACACAAATATGAATTCATTACTTACAAAAACATCATAGTGATCAGGTACGTAGGTAACTTGCTTTTTCACACAACAATACGTCATGAATATTTTTGCATGTATCTACCTCATCATGTTTCATGGCTACATATATTCATTGTATATAAGTTAATTAATAAGTCCTCTAGTGATGGACTTTTAGTGCTTTTTTTAATGCTGTTAATTTTTTCTTTTGTAAACAATACTATGATGAAAATTATGAGCATGCCTTCTTTCACATTTAGCTGGTGATCTCCTTAGGATTAATTCTGGACAGGAGCTATAGAGCAAAACTCAGTTCTCCACTCCTACTGCTTCACTTGACTAGCCAAAAAAAAAAAAACCACAAAAACCTCAGGTCTTCTGATTCCTGGTTTCACGCCCTCGCCTTGCTCCCTCTCATGCAGCCCAGACAAAGCCTAGACAATGGGTATCATATAAACTCAACAGCTGATGGGCTGGAGGCTTCCAGGCATTGCACAGAGAGTTGGCAAAGTATGTTCCCAATGTGTGATCCTTGCTCCAAGTAAACCCATATCTAGAATTTTCTGCCTCTCTGGGCAGAGAATTGCCTGTAACTATCGTCCAGGTCTCCAAACAATAATGGCGGGACAGAGCCATGAGATGAGACAGAACCATCATTCCAGAGACATCTGACTGGATAGACACTATGGAAACCAGCCCCCCAAAACAGACTCTATGCTCTCAAGAAGCACACAGGCAGGGGAGAGAGACAGAGAAGAGAAGAGGCAAGTACAAAACACACCCTGTAGAAATCATCGCATGATTTGCACATCCTGGACCAAACTCTGCACTCAGCCGAGCCTGGTGCACTGCGGGAGCCCTTCCCAGCAAAGAGGACACCAGAGAAATCCCAGAGGAAGAGCTGGAGCTGCTCAGCCAGAGGAGGGTGGGTGGACTCTGGACGCTGCAGACCCCGGTTCTGTTTAGGAAGCCCTGGACGTAGAGCTGCTTTCTCCAGACCCTATGACTGCTCCCCCTCCTCGCCCCTTCAGGCCAACGGGGTGGGTTGATGGTAATGATTCCCCACCTAGTAGCCTCAGGCTACTACACTATCCCTTTTTTATTTGCAAAAATCCTTCCCTGCCCTTTGTTAAACTGTCTTCAGATTGCCCAGTTTGAGAGTGAGTTCTGTTTCCTGCCAGGACCTCGACTGATTCAACACATGTACGTGAGATTTCGGAAACAATTCTGCAGACCTCACAGCGCTCCCTGCCGTTGCCCCAGCCCAAGCCCACAGTAGGAATCCCAGCCGAGGAAGGGAGGCACAGCACTGGAGATTGGCCCCGTTCCCTGGTTGGCACAATGATCGGGACAGGACATTTCTCTTCTGGCGCCAAGTTAGAAATGTTCAATTCCATTTCACTTTAATTTGCAATAAATGTGCCTAATTTTATTTTTAATTTCCTAAATAGATTGATTTGGCAAAGCCACTTCACCAGCTCAAAGGTTAAGTCCCTGATTGAAAATGCTAATATCGAATTCATTTTCTCAAATGCTGATTCTTTAATTTTATGAAATTAAACTTTTTTTTTTTAGATAAAAATCAGAGAACTGTAGAGATGGGAGATTTGGTAGACATGAAGCCAATAGGTCTAATAAGGTTAAAGGTTTTACCCAACAAGACACAGACTGCTAATAACATCCTTTTACTCCACTGGAACCTGGAATTCCTAAATCAAGGCAACTGTTATTTGTCCTAGAAAAAATATCGTCTGCTAAGAATGATTCTTCCTAGTTTGTGAGACTCCGTCTCCTTTGACATTTAAACCACTCTTAGATACGATCTCAATTTTACTCACTATGTCCTGTAAGGATAAAAAAAAAAAAAGAAAGAACAGAAAAGAGTAACACAAGAAACCAGAAAGAGTAGTTGGAGGGAAAATGAGTGACAAGGAGAAGGAGTGGGAAGGAGAATTACATTTTATGAGTAAGTAACTTTATGAGTCAATTTGCAACTTGTGACGTGTATAACATTTGAATTCATTAGCTGTTTGGAAAATAAATAATTTTATTTGCAACTTAGGGAGAAAAAATACCATTTGAATTCTGTGCAGCAAAGAGACATTGTCCACCTACCACATGTGATGGAACATCCTGGGCTCTGGAGGGGACAGAAAGGCAAAGTTCCAGACCCAGTGCAGACTCCATGAGTGTCTTGTCTGGGGGAGGGGACGGAAAAGTACAGAAACAGTGACAAGGCGTCAAGGCACGTGTGAAGCTTCAGAAGAAAGAGTAATCACAAAAGAGATGGAAGGAGAGTCGTTTCAAGTTGGCGTATCTGGGTTGCATAGTAACAGATGGTTAGAACTGGGGAAGGTTCTGCCAAGTGCAGGGAACTGTGTCACCAAAGGCTTGCTGAGGAAGATGAAGGACATGAACCGCCGGCCTCTGCTCACACCACAGCGAGCGTGGACAGGCCATAACCCTCAGCCCCAATGCCCAGCATGAGGATACCCTGTATTTTTCACAAAAGTCCTGTTTGTAATAATTCTGCCTTATGTGAGTATGACATCTTAGTCTTTAAAAGGTAATAGTTTATTACTTATCCCCATTATATAGTTGGAGAAAACAGCTAAGAGCAGACAGCAGAATTTAATGGAATTTTAAGGGTAACTCAGTCCTTTTACAGATGAGGAAACTGAGGCCACCGAGGACATGTGACGTTGAGTCAGGAACACTCTAAGAGGCCTCAGAGTTCTGTTTGCCCCACACACGCAGGGAACAAGACCAAACCTGTCCTCTCACCCAACTGACTCCAATGGAATGGAATAATTCAGAGGGCACAATAAATCAGCATTTGACTTGTATATACTCATTTTCTGCCTAAATTCAGAAAATTCCAATGTCCCTATGCTGCTAGCCATCACCTGTAAATGCATTAGAAAAAAAAAAAAAGATACTTTCTTGACAACCCTGAGTGGTTACCAAGTTGGTTTTTTGTTTGTTGGTTTTTTGTCCTACGTCTACTGTTATTCACCCAGAAACTCCACACCTTCAGTGTGACGGTGCCCCTAAGTCTGGAACTGGAGAGAGGAAAGGGGACTGTCACCATGGGGCAGGTCAGAGGTCTGCCTGGCCACTGCGTCATCTACCATCCGTCCAGAGAACCCTTTGATGGAAGAGGCTATTAAATGTTTGGAGGTGCTGTGTTTAAAAGAGAAGAATCAAATCCACGTTAGAAGATAATGGATAAGATAAAGCTGTAAAGTTCTAAGGCAGGCACGGCTGCCATAGATAGCCAGCACCATGCGCAAGAGATGCAAAGAGAAAAGAAGGCACATGGACATTCAGTCTGGAGTTTCCTACGTGGACTGTCGAAGTAATTCCATCTCCTCCTCCTCCTCACTGCTCGCTCACTAAATGTGTGCCCGGCTCCCCTCCGCCAGCCCCTCACACACACTCCCCCATGCCTCAGCTGGACCTGAATGATTAGGTGTGGCCCTAGAGCTCACTCTCACTTATTCAGCTGTTAAAGCAGCTTAAACCCTCATAAGAACATTAACATTTGGGTGCCAATAATGGATTGACCTCTATTCATAAAGTGCAAATAGTTGGAAGTTGAACAGATTGGTTGCCAGCGATTGCCTTTTATGTGCCGTTTAAGGCTTTGATTTCTCTCCCCTTTCTTCCTTTAATCTGACATCACTGGCTTGAATAGGGGTTCGCACTCTAAGTAAACAGGGCCGGGGAGGCCTCCGCTTTTGTAGCTGTGGTTTTGCTTGTGCCCAGGGAAAGGGAGACGGCAGGGTGACTTTAAAAGATTTGCCTTTGGAATTAAACAATTTAAGAATGGATTGGAAAACCCCAAAACTGAATGGAACTGTTGGAAGAGCTCTGAACTGAACTCCTCGCACAAGAGTCTTTTGCGTAGGGGACCATTTATCCAAAATTACTCGTGTAGGCGGTGAATGAGAATGTAAGGATTTATATTAACTCTCTTGAAAGTTTACTCTGTGTCATGCACAAAAGGGAAACTCAGAGACCCACAGAGCCTATGGATTTAAAATGGGACCACACGGCACTGCTTTGTCACCCTCCTCTAGACAGCTGGGGGCATTTCCATGCTTAGGTTGCAGAGCGTGGCTGAAGTCCTTTAAACAAGTTGTGTTTCTTTAAAGCATTCCAAGGAAATATCTCGTAAGCACAGGCTCTCTAAGATACTCTTCAAAATAGCATTCAGTTCTGGGTTATTTTTTCCCTGATTTATCTCGACAATACTTTACTTTCAACAGCACAGCCTGGAGAATCTTTACAGCATTTTCATAGACAGCATGTGCACATGGAAAGCTTCCCCACGATCAATTTTGCCCATTTAGAAATAATAAAGTGAGTCAACAGAACGAACACAGGAAATAGGCAAGTACAAAGCTCTCATGAATGAGCTTTGGCTGCAAGCAGAAGGCAGTTTTATGTGGATCCTGGTTCTGCTAGAGCTTTTGAACTGCCTTTTTAAAAATTCTTAAATGTCTGTGTTTTAGGACTATAGGGATAGTTCTTTTTAATCCAGGCAATTTAGCATTGCCTTGTGTATTAACAAGGTTGGCTTTAGAATTAGTCAGTTCCACGTTTGGGTCCCAGCCCTTTTTGGATGCCTATTAACTATGTGACTTAGACATAGAACTGGTCTCAAAGCTGCATTTTCTCTAACTTGTGGGTCACTATAGCCCCAGTCTCAGAGCGTCTCTATGAAGCACTTAACACAGCTCCCAACCTCTTAGTACTCAGTAAAACTTAGTTATTGTTTTTTCTATCAATTTTTAATTTTAGGCCGGGCACGGTGGCTCACGCCTGTAATCCTGGCACTCTGGGAGGCTGAGGTGGGAGGATTGCTTGAGGTCAGGAGTTCGAGACCAGCCTGAGCAAGAGTGAGACCCTCGTCCCTACCGAAAATAGAAAGAAATTAGCTGGACAACTAAAAATAGATATAGAAAAAAATTAGCCGGGCATGGTGGCGCATGCCTGTAGTCCCAGCTACTCGGGAGGCTGAGGCAGGAGGATCACTTGAGCCCAGGAGGTTGAGGTTGCTGTGAGCGAGGCTGACGCCATGGCACTCTAGCCCGGGCAACAGAGCGAGACTCTGTCTCAAAAAAAAAAAAAAAAAAATTTAATTTTACATCGTGTTGCTGTCATAGGTCTGCATGGAGAATATGGCAAAAAGAATAGAAAGTGCTTAGCAATGGACCCACCCCCAACCAACCTCAATAAATAGAAACTGCTATTATTATTGTCATTATTAGTATATACTTTTTTAAATTTTTTTATTATTATTTTTTATTTCAGCTTATTATGGGAGTACAAAAGTTCAGTATATTGCAGTATATACTTTCTTGTGCACAGATTGTTTCACTATCTCAAAAAACTATGGTGCATCTTTCTTGTGGCAGAAAACAGGTCTTCCATTTCTTTCATAAGCCCTTCTGCTCTGAGCACAATATTAGATGCAGAGTGGATGCTCAGTAAATTCCTTCTTGGTTAACTCTTCCTCTCCTTGATTGGGAACTCCTTGCTCCAAAGTTAAAAACATAGGCATCATCTTTCACCACTTCTTCAGTCCTTCCATCTAATCTGTTACTGAGTCCAATCATTTCTTGGTTTAAAAATCAGCTCCCCTAGTCCCCATTCCTGCCGTCACTGTGCTAACCCAGGCTCGTGGCGGCCTGCGAGTGGAGAACCCACGGGCACTGCCCACCCCTCCCCACGGCTCCCACGCACGCTGCAAACGGATCCCCAGCAAATATTCCCCCAGCTTCTTCCGTGTCCCTCCCCAGCTCCTCACGCTTCAACCTTTCCCCTCCTCCAGACTTTCCGTGATAGTGACATGGGAAGTTGCATGGATGGGAAGAATTTAAGCAAGAAATAAGAATATTATCCACAGTGCTTTGATTCCTAAACTCGGCATATCCTAAGTTAGGATATTTGCTAACTGGTCAACCGTCAACCGAGGGATCAATTAGAGGCTATGGATGGATCAGAGTTACTACTGGGGGGAAAAGCAAAAGTCCTTCAACCCCCCTCAGCTACTGTCAGTGCTGTCACCTTACAAATCACAAAAAAAAGAGTGCCTTTCCTCTAAAATGTCAGACTACCAATGTCAACGTTAGAACTCTAACGATGACTTTAGAACGCTGTTTTGGAATCTCAAAACAAAGGGCAGAAAACCAAGGAACAGTTAAAAATGACACCCCAGTATACAAACACGCATAAAAACGGTCACACGGAAGGCAAAAAGAGAAAATGAGGAAGAGCGCAAAGAGATAGTAAATTCCAGATTCCTGGGACAAGTCCCCACGCTTTCACGTCCTTGGAGTTGGAAGGACTTGGAAGTTCTCTTCCTCCAGAGAAGGGACAAGAGCCAGGGGCAACAACACCCGTGCTCTCTCCCAGGTTTCACACCCTCCCACGTGCAAATCCAATGCTTCCCCAAGACAGGGCAAAGCGTTTGTCCTCAATGGCGACCCATTTCTCTGTTTTTTTTTTTTTCAGAGCCTTTTCTCCCATCACCAGAGACTGTAATGCCAACTCGCTCTCAAGCCAAGACATTTTAACAAGGGAAAGATTTCAAAAAGATGATGGATGGGATTTTAAACGTCTACTGCAATAACACACAGAAGAGTCTTCATTGTAAAGGAGAAAATGCCTTAAAAAGTATCTTTAAATAAATCCTCAATAGCAGAGACTTGGCAGGCCCAGAGTCGCTCCGGGCCATCCCGGGAGAGTGGGCTTTTTATGGATTCCGATCTCAGCGTCAGCGCTGACAGCGGCCCCTAATCTATAGGATTGTTCCGTGCTTGCGAGAGTCTCATTAATTAGTAGCTGATGAGGTACAAAAGGAGTAAATTTTGTTTCCATTTAACGATGACCTTCATTTTAATTCCATTTCCTTTGTGAAAACCTGGAAATTATATGCCGATCCCCAAATAGCAGAGTTTTTAAAAGCTCCTCTAATCAGGCAAATTGCTTTAATTTCTTGCCCCAGTTACTGAATGCAAATCCACGGGAAACCTAATGTGCTTCTGGAAACAGAACGGACTGGGGAAAATTTAGGATTTTGGATGGTTGGGGAAATTTTGGCAGGGGATAGATAGGGAAAACAATGGAAGGTTTCGGTTTGCATTTATGATGAGGAACAAATCACATAAAAACTCTGAGGATGACAAAAATAAATGGTTGCCATCAACACTAAAAGCACTTAACGCACCTAGGACATCTTAAATAACCTGGAGATCAATGCCTGGCGCAAAGTATATGCTCAGTAAATTTTTGTTGAAAGAATGAATGAATGAATGAATGAATTTGCCTGGTGTCACTTTATTCTCAGTCAACACTGGTATTTTCGGCTGTGACTTTCCTCAGTTCAGTTCAGCAGTGGGTTCCATACACTGCAACTGCTAAAAAATGCAACTATTAAGTTGTCAAAGCTGCCCATGGCCACCCAGCAGGAAATAGGATCTCAGTTGTGCTCAGGGATACAGGGACAAGTTGAACAGGCAGCTGCCGCGTCACCAGCCCTGTGACTTGTCAGAGCCCAGCATCAGGGGTCCTACAGCAGCAGCCCGGCGGGGGGCCGACCCGCGGAAACTACGTGGAACCAACGTAGGCAGCAGGACTCTGCCACCCAGCTTTCCTGACACAGCCATTTGAAAACAGTAACGAGAGTAGTGGCATGTTCTTTTCTTGCTTTCTTTTTTTTCTCTTTTTAATTCCAAGTCATCTTGGCCAAAGACACCTTTCGGCCTCATGGCATCCTGGACCCCATCTTCAGAGAGGGAGTGAGTCTTAGAGATGTGTTGAAGATACCTGCTTCGTACCGTACTTGGAAGTTTTCCAAAACCAAAAGTTAAATTATCTGGCCGGGCGCGGTGGGTGGCTCACGCCTGTAATCCTAGCACTCTGGGAGGCCGAGGCGGGAGGATCGCTCGAGGTCAGGAGTTCGAGACCAGCCTGAGCAAGAGCGAGACCCCGTCTCTACTAAAAATAGAAAGAAATTATCTGGACAACTAAAATATATATATAGAAAAAATTGGCCAGGCATGCTGGTGCATGCCTGTAGCCCAGCTACTCGGGAGGCTGAGGCAGGAGGATCGCTTGAGCCCAGGAGTTTGAGGTTGCTGTGAGCTAGGTTGACACCACGGGCACTCACTCTAGCCCGGGTAACAGAGCGAGACTCTGTCTCAAAAAAAACAAAAAACAAACAAAAAAAAAAACGAAAGTTAAATTATCTAAAGGCCACGTCAAAGCTCCTGTTATCCACAGTAACCCCCTCCCCGCCCCTGTCCCCACACACACACACACACGCACACACAGACCTGCCGGACTGCTCACAGAGTGACTAGATGACTGAATGGCAGCTCCAGTGAACTATAATTAGGCCCGGAGTTCATGTAATTAAGTACCCCTAGTATTTACCCAAACTGATATTTCTAGAGTTAGATGGTGGGTTGAGGGAGAAGTGAGCCGTGCAGAACAAGAC
>CM052454.1:2437876-2458538 GCA_028533085.1 Varecia variegata
GGAGGGGCCAGCCTTCCCAACCGTCCGCCTGAGAGAGTCAAAGGTGCTCACAGGGGGCTGGGCTAACACTCAGGCTATCTTGGGGCTGCGGTGTCCCCTCTTCACTGCAGGAGAGAGGGACAGATGGGGTGGCCATGGCGATGTGGAAACAGAGCCAATTCCCCCCCACACGCCTCTGGGAACTAGAAGCCATAACCCTTATTTTCTTTTCATCCCAACGCCATCCTCATCTCTCTTAGTAACAGATCCAGAATTATTCCACGGGATTCCAGGACAGATTACTCTTTTACCTAATTTTCTTTTAGTTCTAGAAACCCCAAATGATTCCACTCACACCCCCATTTTCCCTCTTAGGGTCAGCTTTACACACAAAAAGAAATAAGAACAAAGGGCCTCACGGGTGTGATTTAAGAAAAAGAATCTTTTCCTGCTGTCGGGCTCTGTTCAAGAGTTAAAGACTCATTTGCATTAACAGGTAAACATCACTGAGAAGAGTAAGAGAAGTCTATCAATCATTCACACTCTAGTGCAAATTACTAAAATTCAATTGCTTCCCTCCCTTATAGCTATCTGAAACTTCTGGAGGGAGTTTCTCATGGATGAGCTCTGAGTGCACACCTGCATAGCTACTCTCAGTAAACAGCATGTGTGTATAGAGATTATTAGAGATTATGGATGTGGCGTAGAGCCTATACCCAATGAGTTTAGCAGAAATTCTATTTGCTAGAACTCTAAGAAACTAGAAATAATAACATAAGCACATATAATGGTTTTATAACTTCTTGCATCATTTTATTTAATTTCACAACTCTGTGAGGCTGTATTATTACCACCCTGTTTAATAGGTGAGAGAAAAAAAACATCTTGTCTAATAAAAAGGAGAACTGGACTTTGACACCAGGTTAAAGATCCCAAACCTGGGTATCTTTGCACTATGGGAAAGGCATCCCTGTTGGTGTGTTTTAAGGTATCTGCTACCACCACATCACAAAATTTGGAAAATGACTCAAAATCTCTTAATCAAAAAGGGGAAAATGCTTTCCATGCAACTAGAAATTGTGAGGGTGAACAGGTATGGCTAGATCCAGGTGTTAAGATGATGTCATCAGCAATCTGTCTCTTTTTCTCCATCTCTTGACTCAGCTTCCCTGTCCGCATTGTTCTCAGGCAGAGTTTCCCCTGTTGGACAGAGATGTCACCACTAGTTCTAGGCTTACATCATCCGCACAGTTGCCAATCCCTCTGGAAACCCACAGAAATTAGCAGTTAATTCTGCTGATTGGCACAGGGTGGAGAAATCTAGGTGGAGGTGGTGACATTTATGTATATCTTGATGATATGTAGGATTTCTAGGCAAAGGACAATGGGATGGGATGGGCTTTCCTGTATTTGAGGGACTGTTCCATATTGCTCAAGCATCTTGGAACATGTGCAGAAGCAGAGAGAGATGAGGACGGCTGCCCAATTCACTGAAAGCCACTTTGTCAAATGACCAACGTAACATACAGAATGGCCAATTCACTGAAAATATCACTATGCCAGATGTTCAATTTATAATTAATCAAATTTACTGATTTATCAAAAAAATTTTTTTTTTTTACTATTTATATAAAGTTTACAGCAATCTGTACTAGATTGGTGGCCTTGGTTGAACAGCTTTTTTTGTTTTGTTTCTGGAGCAGCATTTTAAGGGAAATCCAGTCTCTTGAGACCTAAGATCATACGGTGGGTTTAGTCTCCTTAGGATTATATTTAATATTCGAAAAAGTGTATTTTAATCAGTGATCAAATGTCAGTGTTTCACGTGGGAATTTTTCGGTTTCTACTGATTTCTTTCGACCTTTTCTCACTCTTCTAAACGTTTCACTGCATCTTGCCAAGCCTTATGAAAGACCTTTCTCTTGGGAGGAAGTTTTCACCTCTCTGCTCGGACCTCATAGTTCTAACACTTTAGACCTTACTGTTCAACGTGATAGTCGCTAGCCACATGTGGCTATCTGAATTTAAATTAAATACAACCAAAGAGAATTAAAATTTCAGTTCCTCAGTCACACTAGCCACCTTTCAAGAGATCAACAGCCACGTGGTGATAGTTAGCGGCTATCATGATGGGCTGAGAACATTTCAGTCATCACAGAAAGTTCTACTGGACAGCATTGCTTTAAATCAGCCTATGACTCCTGAGCCTGCCTTTTCCCTCCGATTCTGTCTTTGATTCCCTGAGCTGTGGGCCCCACAGCAGCTAAGGAGCCAGACTTCACTCCTGCCTCTGGTCTCGACTCCCTTGGAGAAGGGAATTTAGAAAGCAAGCTCATGGCTGATCATTGTTTCGATTTTGTTCGTTTTGTAGCCTAGCAATAGAATGAGTTGTCTTAATATTTTAAAGTCCTCTGTGCAAAATTTTCTAGGGAATGACCTGCCTTAATTAAATACAATTAAATGCTGTTTTATTCTGCCATGTCCTCTCCTTCCTCAAACTCCACTGCCCTCCAGAGAAGGAGGGAGGGTGGGAAGAAAAGACAGAGGGAGGGAGAAAGGAAAGGAGGAAGGGAATGGGGGTGAGAGAGAGAAAGAGATCCTCTTGTCAGCAAACTCCTTACTAAAAATATTAATTCCACTAAAAGCATCGAAAGGGCTTTTTTTCCCTTAGAATGGGGAGAAAAAAAATACAGCCGCATAGCAAAATGGAAGGCTGAATGAACATTTCAAGTTCTACCTGTCACAAGCCATTAGCTGAATTGCCTAAAGAAATCCCTTGACAAGTATAAGTGCTGTTTTTATGTTAGAGCGCTTCATAATGTTGCCCGCAAGAAGAAATTTCTCCACAAAAGCTCCTTCTGTTTAATAAAGTGATTTGTTCCAGGAACAGTGATAATAAAATTGCTGAATTGAAACAGGATTGTTCAATGAAGACCTGAATCCAATTTGCTGGACTAGTCTGATTACACTTTTATCTCTGTGTTTACTCATTTGTAGAATTGCTACCAGTCTTTTGATATGCAATTAATAGGATTAATGGTTTGCAGGACCGGAAGGCAGTAGCACCCGTGTGCACGTGGCACGGCAGTCGTGTGTCGACCTAGTTAGGCCCGTGCACCTTGTTGGCTGAGCAACTACACAATGACAGGTTGATTGCCCTTCCTTGTCTTTTAGAATGGGATTTCTTTTTCCAATGAAAATTATTTTGCATAATTATATCTATGTTAACTTAAATCCCTCCTGTCTGTGAGTTTCTCAGGCAGCTGAGGGTGGAGCCTCGTGGCCCAGGAAAAGAAAAGGTAAAGACAGAAATAGCAGCAATGATTTTCTAAAATTTAACTTTTAGAGTGATCTATCTTCCTCGCCTAATAATTCTTATGATCATTATTTGGTGGCTTTAATAATGGAAGGAAAGATTTGGGCAAACCATTTCATTTATTAGCTGGGAATTTTCGAAGGCTTGGGTATACTCATGTTTAAGTTATTTTTGTGATAATTTGCATGTGCTTATAGTTTTTTCTAATCAACATTGCCTTGGGGATAGTGCTATCTCAGACCCTCCAGTATAGCCATATGGGACACAAAGTAAGATTACTAAAAACATACTGCGTTTTTTGTGTTAGAGTGTTTGTCCGAGGAAAGGAGGGTGAGCAAGGGTCCTTCATTAGTGTCTTAACCCCCTCCATGTTTGCCAGTTGAGATGCATAAACCAGGTCTAGCACAACTGGCAAGTTGAATCTATTCTGAAGAGCTCTTTCTACAGATAAAGAGGAACATTTTCCCCAGGATTCGGTCGTATGTAAAAATTAGCAAAATAGTTGTTGAATCTTCCACAATGGCATCTCCTAAACACCCCTCTGCATTAGGTGGAGTATCTGTGTAATTGTAGCTGGGGGTTGCCTGCTATAGTTTCAAATTTGTGATCCGTGTAGTCAAGAGACCCTTCCAGGAAAAAAATACAGGAGACTGAGTTATTCACCTGTGACCTCAGGGCTTTGAATGTGGCAGAAACGACTGAGAGAAATTATTGGTTGAATGAATGATGATGAACAGTCAGCCAAGGAGCCCAAGACACCTACTCCAACAGCCACACCCTGTCCCAGCTCTGCCTGAGTTCACTGAAAATGATCAAGACACTATGAATGTAACTTCACCTTAAAAAAATATTCTGAAACCTAACAGTGGCATTTCTATTCTCATATTTTAGTGGAGATAGAATCAAATATTCTCCGCTGGACTCGAGTTCCTTCCCAAGTCACTTGGCAAGTTTGCTTCTTTAATTGCCACACCTTGAGTAGTAATTTTGGTATCAGAATATTAGCAGGAAAAAATCTTTGATATACAGGTTGAATATTCCTTACCCAAAAAGGCTTGGGACCAGAAAGTGTTTCGAATTTTGGATATTTTTTGGATTTTGGAATATTTGCATACATATAATGAGATATCTTTGGGATAGGACCCAAGTCTAAACACGAAATTCATTTGTGTTTCATATACCCCTTATATCAACTTAGCCTGAAGGTAAGTTTATACCATATTTTTAATAATTTTGTGCATGAAACAAAGTTTTGACTGCATTTTGATGTGACCCATCACATGCGATCAGGTGTGGAATTTTCCACTTGTAGGATCAGGTCATCATAGGATCATTTCAGATTTTCAGATTAGGGATGCTCACGCTGTATTATGCACCTTCCTATAGAGTCCCTCTTGTGCCATGTATCTGATTTCCATCAGCCACTGAACAATTTCAAAACATTTTTTTTTTTTTCAGAATATTCTTTCAATGTCTTTTCCAGTTGGTGAAGTCCTTTACTACAACTCTGCATAGGAAATATCACACAGATATTGATCGTAGTTTTCCATTTAAAGTGAGAGTTAGTGTATGCAAGTCTTCATAATACGGGCATCTTTGTTTATATGCCACAGTCCTCACTTTGCATGGTGGTTTGAGACAATAAAAAAGATCTTACAAGTTGAAATCATGCAAAGCAATCTTAATAATAAAGAAGAAAAATTGTGACGGTTCCATGACATATAAAAAACTTTGTCAAGAAAAACTATGATGGTTCCATGACATATAAAAAACTTTGTCAAAATGCTAAAAATTCTTATTGTGCTACAAACGTATCATGAAATGAAAAATAGTAAAACTAATATTTATTAGAATGCTATAACTTAGAAACATCAATGTGTTTTGTTCCTCTTTCAAAAAAACTCATTAAGTATAACAGCACTTGTCTTCTTTTCATATACACATGGGCATCTTGTCTATGCACTGACAAATCATCACTTCTTTCTAAGGATAGAGCAGCTTCCAACATTTCCAAAAGGATAGTTTCCTATGTATTAATGATGCCAATGTTGTGAAATATCTATGAAAGTTCTTTTCATGTTAAATTTTTTGCTAATGTCACTTCATCTGGGACGTTCATCCTTTGCCTCACGACCACTTCCCTTATTTATGTTGACGAGTTTGCTTTTGCTAAGCTCCTCTGGCTGCACACTGAGTCTCTTGAACGGTAGCAGTGTCAATCTTCTCTCAGTCGGTTGTTTCTTCCATAACTCCACTGAAGTCTGATTTGAATTTCATGTCCTGCATTATCACTTTTCATTTTTTTTGCTACAACTTTATCTTTGTTGGCTGATGCCCTCTTTTGATTATCCATTTTTATAAAATGACACATGAATTTATTAGTCTCCCAAACCACACATCTGCCACTCTGAGGGTGCCTGGTACACCACTTGATGTGTGCCACTCAGCATGGGGAGTGTGCACTAAATACTTGGTGAACGAAAAACATACAGACCACGAGGCAGCACAACTACATAGTTTGCTGAATAACAGATGCTCAGAGACCAATCACTGAAAGATTTTGAAAGAAGTGATGTGATTGGTCACTGATCATAATGCACCTTTTATTTACCTAGTGATTAGTGGACTGAAGAGCTAGCATAAAAGTTCATACTTTATGTAATTATTCACAATTAATATATCATAATAATTTAAATTTGAACCATGTTGAGGAGCTGGTGTTGCTTAAGTAAACCACAGTAACTGAAACTTACTCACGTCAGAACCTTGCAGAGTGAGGATAGCCTGTATTTGATGTACAGTGCTTTCTGGATTTGGTACAAGAACTTAGCTAACAAACACAGGATGAAAAGAATCCAGCACCATCTTGGCCAAGAGATACTGATAGAAACAAAAGAACATATGTGATTTCTTATATATACAATGTGTATATACACGCTCCAGGGACCATGCCTAAATTCTTGGATCACGGTGGTTAAGTGTGTATGTTTTGGAATCTTACAGAACTGAGTTCAAATGTTATTTAATCTCTCACAAACTCAATTTCCTCATATGCAAAAGCCTATCTCAAAAAATTGTTGTGAAGATTAAAAGATATAACTGAAGACTAAGAGAGATAATATATGTAATATTTTGGGTATAGTGCCTGGTTCATAGTAGGGTTCATTAAACAGTGTTGATGGTGGTAGAAGTGATGATGGTGGCCATGTCATGGTGGTATGCTGTTGGGTACCCCAAAGAGAAATGAAATACTGAACTTTGAAAAGGAATAGAACTAGAATACTCAATTGGAATCCCTGAGCTTCCCAGAAGGTTATCATAGCACAGATTTATAATGAACTCACAGAACAGTGACTCTGAGAATCTAGAACTTTAAATGGATTATAATGCTTTCAGTTCAGGGGAAAAATGAGCAAATAAGCTTCGACGTCTATCCATGCCAAGTCATGGTGCCAAGAAGCATTTATGTCTCCATTGTAAGCTTTATCCAACACCCATTTACCAGTTCCTGGTTTGCAAATCCAATTGCTCTAGAATAGGGATTTGAACAGCAAAATTGGCAATATCTTAAGCTGGCTGGGATGCATCTTATCATCAAAAAAGTGTCCCTTCCTCTGGTGAAAAAGGACCTTCCATCCATCCAGCTGCCCTGGAATCTGTGTCTAGAGAGAAAGCAATGTCTTGCTTCATAGAATCTGTTAATTTTGTGTTACTGTTTTGGTGATGTTTTCCCATCATAGAGGTTGCCATTTGCATCCAAAAGAATTGTCTCCTTAATGATTTAAAAAAAAAAAAAAGGCAACCATAAAATTGCCTTGCAGGGTTTCATTTCCAACCCACATTTTATCAACTTTAATTTGCTGAATAGAAGCAAGAAAATATATTTCCTTAATAAGTGGGAATCATTCTGCAAATCTTAAAGATTACTTTTGGAAAAGTATTATAATTATTGCATCATCTGTTGTTTTTGTTACTTTTACAGTGTGTTTCTCTACCATGGTTCGCTCCTACAATTGGTCATAACGTAGGCTTCCGTATTTAGACCCTCTCTTCACACATAAAATAAAATTAGGACATTGTGGCCAAAACCAGTGTAACCCCCAAAACTTCATTTCAAACAAAGTGAGAACTAAATATTAGCAATTCTCCACCCTGAGAAGTGTCAGACTTATAATGAGCCTTAGAGAGGAGTAGCGGCTTGACACATGCACATTTTACGACAGGTAGCCAGCTCAGCTCTTTAGGTCTTGTCACGCTGCCAGGGTTTTCGCTTGGCACGACTTCAAGGGCCTTGTGTGTCCAACCCAAGGCAGCCCCCTTCAGGATACGTGAGCCAAGCTGACTGCATGCAAACCAGGCTGGCTCTTGGCATCAGTTTACGTGGGCTTGTTGTCAGAGAAGGATGTTGATGTGTGTGAGAGTCTTAAAGGGCTGAATAGAAAGATCAGAAGCAAGGTTAAGCAGAATGGTGCTGGGAAGAATCCCACATGTCCTTAGAGGACAGGCAGAGGATAAAAGGAGGTACAGTAGGGAGGCCAAAACAGAAGTGCATTCTTCACAGTCTGGCTGGCAAGCCCCGCCAACAGTGCCATGCTTCAAACAAAACCTCTCTTGGCCTCAGATCCTCCAACTGGCCATGCCAGCTCCATTGATTTACACAAAACCTTCAAGACTTTGATCAGCTACCAAAATGCAAACATTTTAAGCAATGCCCCAAAGACGCTTGCTTAAAAAACAGTTGATGTAACAGTTTCCAACAGTCCATTACAGTCTCGTGTAGAAATATGTATACACATATGCCCATCCATGCATGCTTCTTTGCACAAGAACATTTCGATACAGTCTATTAACAATGCCACATACTTGTTACACGGATTCGCTTCAAGTCCAAGGAAACGTCACTTACAAACGTAAAGCCAAAAATACAAAATTAAACTCTCCTCTTACTGAACCTCACACTCTCCCCCGCTCAAACAGGGAAAAAGGAAATCATACTCGTACCCATCCGTCAGACACCAAAAGGGTGATTTATGGTTGCGTTTATTCAGACCATAAACACTTTCACAGGGTAGAACTTTAGGATATGAATTGATCGCGTAATTTTAAAGGCCTCAAGATATCGAAATGATCATTTCCAACTTTTTTACCGCTTGTTGACTGTTCCAATGCTTGTCAACCTGATAAATACCCAGCACATTATAGCCATCCAATGGCTGCTAAAAGTAAAACCCCGCTAAACACACGAAACGCCAGCCCCTGTGGTCCCTGAGAGCTTGCCCAACCTGCAGCCCTGACTCCGGGCGCCAGTGTTGGAGAGCAGCTGGCAAGACTTCTAACTACGCAAGAGGCAGCCAGGAGGGTTAATGGCGTGGGGCTCCTGTACTTTAAAGAAATTGCTAAATAATATTTGTCTGCCTTGAGTCATTTGGACTCTATTTCTGGACTTGGTGAGTGTGAAGAGCGCCATTTTATAAAAATATGCACTTAATCCATTCTAATAGAATAACAGCACCCTGACTCCAAACTACGCCTTTAAAAAAAAAAAAAATTTGGCTCAGTAGTCCAGAGATAAGAATTTTGTCTACAAATTGAAATATCTGTGTACTGATCCTCAACACAACCAGTAAAATCTCAATTATAAAGGAATTAAAACAATCGTCCAGAGGTAAGTTTTCCCTTCACAAAGTCATGACGCCTATACTGGCTCATGGCAGGGTACAATAGTGACCAAAGGCGGTCCCCTGACTTTTAGCCACGGCTTCTTCTAGCTGCAGAGTCAGACAGGAGGAGAGCAACTTCCTAAGGGACAGGGACACCTTGCCTGAGGAGATGGGGCGAGAGGCAGCAGAATTTCAGTTCTTTAGTCCTTGGAAGAAGAATTCCAAACACGGTTCTAGTTGAGCAATTTCTAGCCTTTAGGTTCTCATTGATCCTCAGCCCAGTGTGTTCTGCACTGAAGCTCAAGGCTCAAGGGTGCTAAGAAACTTTAAAACACATACCATCTCTGGGCTACCAATACTGCAGTCCTTTCCCAACTCCTTACTGACTAAAACGCTTCTAGAATGAGTCAAGCCTTCTCTGAAACCCACACGGAAGACAAGTAGCCTCCAGATTTACAAACACTAAAGATCCAACCATGGTCTCCCCTTTTGTGGTTCAAATTCTCCTACCCTGATTCAACCACAAGACTCTTCATTCACTCTCTTTCCTCCCAACTCAGCGAACGTCCTCAACGCCCCCTTCCTTTTCTTCTGTGCCTTCTGATGCTATCACCCCTGCTTAGGAGAGAATCAGGAGGCACGATGTCCCCCTCGACTTCATGTTAGCGTTGACGAAGCCTTCCCCCGACCTCATGCAAATGCATTATTGCGTATCCTATTCAATTCGTTTCTTATGCAAGCCCGTCTAAAAATACGTGGACGGAGTGAGCCATTGAGCAAGGCAATGCTGTAGGGTGTTAAAGACGCCACCTTCAGAATCAGGCAGATCTAGGTTTCTGGTGCAGCTTGACTTGTGCCAGCTGGGTGGCTCCTGGCAATACCGTCCATGTCCAAGCTCACGTGTTTTCATCTACAAAACGTGAAGGGAGCACAGAACTGTACAGATTGAATGAAACGCCATGTAAAGAAAGAGTCTAGCACATCTCCCTTCTCACGACTGTGGAACGAAGAGACTCTGATGTACAGAAATTGCCTCAAGCAGATGAATCTGTCCAAGGTAGAGGTTATGCAGAGAGTTGTTTAATTAAATGGCCGGGATTGGAGTCCCAGTTTTAGCACTGACACTCCGGAGGTCCTCTATAGTCCTCAGTTTCCTCATCTTCCTCATTTCCAAAACAGAGTTCCTACTACCAGCTACCGCATACAGTTGTCCAGAGGATGAGATGAGAGAGCGCTGCGAAGTGCTCAGCCAAGGTACGCAGACTCAAGGCACGAACGCAGAGCACGGCTGGCCACCAAGGTAGTTACCACCTATTGCAAAGATGCTGGACAGGAGCAACAAAGCAACGGGAGGTGGGAGGAAGCAGCGTCATCAGCCTCAGGTACCAAGAGTTCCGTGTGTCCATTGAGGCAAACTCCCTTACATCACACGATGAATGTCTGCTTGTGCACACAGGGTGACTTACAAAACATTAACTGGGCTTCTTTGCTGTTTTCTCCCATGGAGATTCATTCCTGCCACTCGTTCTTCCCAGCAGGTATTTAAAAGAATCTTAAAGGAGAAGATGATTCATCCTCATATTTTTTTTTCTTTTGAGACAGAGTCTCGCTTTGTTGCCCAGGCTAGAGTGAGTGCCGTGGCATCAGCCTAGCTCACAGCAACCTCAAACTCCTGGGCTCAAGCGATCCTCCTGCCTCAGCCTCCCGAGTAGCTGGGACTACAGGCATGCGCCACCATGCTCGGCTAATTTTTTCTGTATATATTTTAGTTGGCCAGATAATTTCTTTCTATTTTTGGTAGAGACGAGGTCTCGCTCTTGCTCAGGCTGGTCTCGAACTCCTGACCTGGAGCGATCCTCCCAGAGTGCTCCTGGGAGCGATCCTCCCAGAGTGCTCCTGGGAGCGATCCTCCCAGAGTGCTAGGATTACAGGCGTGAGCCACCGTGCCCGGCCCATCCTCATATTTTTAAAAAGTACATCGGTGCCCTGTGCTGACTACAGCTGGTGCAGTCGGGGTCTGGACGTCACTGGAGCTCTGCCGAGGAATCCCGCCCAGCTGACCCGCCAGGTCCCCTGCCACCACCTCCCTCACTCCCTCACTGGCCGCGGCAGTTACAGTCCTGAAGCACAGCTGACTCCTATGCCCAAAGTCTTGAAATTTTATACAAATTCAATTGCAATTTTATACAACTCCAACAACTGATCTTGTTACAATGCCGTACGTGACACAAAATAATGTGTAAATTCTGAAGTTTTAAAACTGCCCCCAAAATGTGCACCATGAGTTTCTCTCTGATCCCATTTCTGATCTGCATCGATTGCTGTGACCTGTGTCAATCTTTCCGTCTCTCTGAGCGTTACTTTTCTCCTCTAAAAAATGAAGGGGCAGACAGTTAGACCTAAGCTCTGACATATTTTTGGTGCACAATTCCACTCTCCCTGACCCCAGCAACCGATAAAGAAAACAGACATTTCTGGTTTGGGTTTGAAGTCCCTGTGTCCTGCTTAGTCTTGAAAAGGCAGTAGAGGCAGAGCTCAAAGACACTGTGGGTTCGGTTCCAGACTATTACGCTAAAGCCACTCACACACATTTCTTTGGTTCCCAGTGCATATAAAATTTATATCTACACTATACTGCAGTCTATTAAGTGTGTGATAACATTGTGCCAAAAAAACAAGGTCATACTTAAATTTAAAAATACACGATTGCCGAATTTGTAAAAAACACAAAGCTGCAAAGCACAATAAAGCAAAGTAATACAAGTCATAACCTGTACAGCGTAGTGCTGGAGCAGGGAGCGCTCAGTCCTCCGGGACTTGAGTCCCGAGTTCCGCTTCTGCTGTCCCCACCTGCAGGCTCAGCAGGACACAGTGGTCAGGCAGGGGGACCAGGTGCAGGGACTGGAAGCGGTAAGGGCGGTGGGGTGAGGAGGTGAGAGCAGAGGGCACAGGGCAGGATGCTTGCAGCTGTGCCACCCCCCTACACCCATGGGGCTGCTGTAAGGACTAAATAAGTTAATCTACAAAGGGGGTAGAGCAGTGCCAGGTGCAGAGTGAGCACTCCTTGAGCTTTAGCTGTTATTACTGGGACATAGCGGAAGCGCTCAATAAATGCTCAGCGTGCTGAAGGGAACATCCGCTATGAGTCAGGCCCTTGACACACGTCGTGCATGTAATTCTCACGACAACCCTGAGAAGAAGAAATGACCCCATTTTATACAATAAATGAGCAAACAGACTCAGGGAGGCACCATAATAGAGTGAGGAAGCAGAATGAACGGACATTCAATGCCAAAAATCCGTGCTAAAATGCAGCGTTATCTAATAACAACAATACATATTAAATATTATTTTCTATGCAATAAACAATAGAGAAAGAATCAACACTTTTATTTTCATTTTCACTCTAATATTGGGCATCACGCCAGGGAATTGTGAATAATGTTTATTTACCTATTTTTTTGTGTGTGAACTTGGAAGTCTCCAAGAATATCCTCATGAAGCTACTAGGAATAGGAATCTAAGATAATATGATTATTTTAATTAAGTCTCATATCATCATAGAGTCCAATCAACATTATTCTCTGGGGATCAAAGTTCTCTGGGTGAAAGTAATAGAAACACCAAACTTGCTTAAACAAAAAAGAGGGATGTATTATAAGAAAACGGAGTCAGAGGACCCCAGGGAGGGAAGACAGTCAGGTCTCGGGGGACCAGACCCCGGCAGAGAGAGACAGCAGCCACTCTCTCGGGCCGCCCTCCCCTTAGGGAATCTCAGAGTCTGCATCCCTCCTCTCTTCCTCATCCTTCTGTGCTGATCAACTTCCTCTGCTTCTCCAAGCACATCACCTCCCACAGCTCCTCCAAGCACTCATGCAACCGACCCAGGCTGAGACTGGCACCTCTCAGTCCCAATGCAAAACTCCCAAAAGTAGCTACATACAATAGGAATACCAAGATGTCACTGTCTCTCCTTCTCTCTCTCACGCACACACACACACACACACACACACACACACAATAAACCTAGACAATATCATGAGCGTCTAGCAAAATGAATTGGTGCTACTTCTTCACATCTCTGCCAATTATTCCACCAGAATACCCAGGAAATTCTTAGTGTACTCGAAGGAGAGCCCAGTCCCAGGGAAGCTCGGCCGAAAGAGAAATAGAGAAAAGATATTCTGAAATTGGGCATGTGTGAGCTGCCAGGAGATTGCCTAGAAGCACAGCTGAGCAGGGTGGGGAGGGGGGGCCTTGATGTGATGCTCGATCAGATGGGGATGAGGGAGGGCCCCCCCCCAGCCACCAAGCCAGCCGCCCACCCGAGCCCCGGGGATAGGCGGCCGCCTGCCGCAGAATCCTCTCACAATGGCCTGGCAGAAATGGATGGTCCACGCAGGGCAGGATCAATTGTAAAAAGTGGAATTAGTCATTCTAAATCATGCAGCTGTGGTCGAAGGGAGCTCTTCTAAAAATCATTAAACAATCATGTATTCCTATTGATTTATTCAAAATACCTTGAGGGAAAGCAGATTAAACACAAGGTAAAAGTAAGCTAATGCAGATTAAATGGATGAAGGATGGGCCAAGAGTTCCCTGGGTAGTTTTTGTACTAATGAGAGGAAAATTATATGTACACTATTACCAGGATAAAAGGGTCTATTAGAGGTCTTTTGCTTGACATATTTATGTATTTCAAATACTAAGTAGCATAGTGAATTAGGTTTACTCTGGACATTTGTTATTTTTATTGCATCTCCAAAGTGATAAACAGAGTTCTCTGTTGAGGGCGGCATGCTGCCTCGCTCCGGGAAGCTCTGCCTGCAAAGGCACATCCCGATGCCAGGGCCTTTCCCTGGATGTCATTTATTAACAAGCCCAGTGCAACTGGACGGCAAAGACCAAGCCTTTAAAATCCAAGAGCAACACGCATAATCCAGGGGTAGAAACAAGCTGCAGTGTTTACGGTGTCTGTTCCACAGTCATATTTAAAGACGCCCTTTCTTCCTCCAGTGGAATATATCCAAGCCCCTTATCACATCAGGAAACCAGACATGCGATGCATGTGTTACACATTATTCTCACACGTCTGGCAGAAGCAGGTGTGATGATCCTCAGAGAAAGAAACGGAAGCAGAGAAATCATGAATGGGGATCCAAGAACATGCGACTAGTGAGGATTAGCATCAAGACCTCAGATTTTTCTCTCCCTAGTTTAGGCTCTTTCTGCCACGCTACTTGCTGGTGAGACTTGCATTCACGAGCCATGATTTTACAAAAGGTATCACTCAATGTCTTGGATATTTAAAACCAAACTCACTGTTCTCCCCAAGCCAGTTCCATCGTCTACACCCTGACTGCCATCACTGTCCCCAGTTTAAACTAGGAACTCAAGTGCCCTCACAGCCATTCTGCACCCCACTGCCAGCTTAATCTTTCTGAAATGTTGCTTTCCTCATGCTACGCCCTATTCACAAAATCCAGAGAGGTACCTTGGCAGGTATCCACGTTTCTCTTTCTACCTGGTCTGGAAAGGTGTCATAGAAGGGAGAGATTTCAGCTGGTTTAAAGAGAGATCACTTGTGAAGGAAGCGTTTCTGGTTGATAGAGCCTGGGATGGCCTCAGTGATGAGCGGGTGGATGGAAGGGAACGTCAAGAAGGTTGTGTGGTCAGAGCAGGAGCCGAAAGATCAGGACGCAGGAGGAAAGGAAGATTAACCCAGTGAGATGCGAGCTGAGAAGAATGTGAGAGTGAGGACGTCGGTGTTCATGAAGACTCATGCAGTGTCGTGACATCATTAGCAAAATCCAGCTACGACCGATAGAAACATTAACCTCACTGCATTCCACAGTAATGACTTTAACCAGTGACTACAGAGACACAGAAGTGGTTCTCAACTCTGCAAAAGTCCAGACCCTACTCAGACCTCTGGATCAAAAATCTCCAGGGGAAGCATCCGTGAGAGTGTAGTTTTGGAAAGTTCCACATGTTTTGATGCACAACCAGGTTGAAAACATCTACATACTACGTTAGACTCCTTCCACTGGCCGTCTGTACTTGGAAGATTGGCAGCACTGTTTGACAGAACTCAACTAAATCATAGACATCCTCGTAGACTCTCTATACACTTCCGAGTGGCTCCTCTTATCAGAACAGATATGACCATATGCCTCTCCACAGTCCAGCCAGAAAACTAGGGAAATAGTCTCTTCTTGCTACAAGGATAAACTTTGCCCCTCAATATAACATTTTGATAAAGCATTAAAAAGAGTTAAAAACCACAGGTTGCATATATGTATAAAGAACTAACGGTGTTAGGACTTCACCCGTTTCCATCTCTGTTGCATGCTCTGGAGATCTCAGCGGCATGCACACACACATGCACACACATGCACACACAGGCACACACAGGCACACACATGCATGTATGTGCATGCAGTTTTAACACTGCTTAAATACCACAGAACTCATAGAGCAGAAATACTGTCCTCATACACATTGTCAATGCTGCAAAGCATACATTCTAGTCCCTTCTGGTCTGTTTCAGAGAACATTCTTTATTCCCAAAATCACCAGATCACCATCTGGGCTGCATTCTAATCAAAAAGATAAGAAGTATGGCTTCCGCTCTCATTTTTCAGTTGAGAACAAGCTTTCCAATGGTCCAAGATAGGAAGAGGCATCAGAGAACTTCCTAGTTCAGGAGGCCCCACCCAGCTGACAGTGTCTTTTGTCCTCTTTTCTTGGGGAGGGGGGCGGTGGGGATGGGGGAGCAGT
This sequence comes from Varecia variegata, assembly GCA_028533085.1. Taxonomy (NCBI): domain Eukaryota; kingdom Metazoa; phylum Chordata; class Mammalia; order Primates; family Lemuridae; genus Varecia; species Varecia variegata. Next base: position 2,453,612 of record CM052454.1, read on the forward strand.
GTCACTCTGGCCATGTAGGTCCGGGACAGGAAAGGTCTTTCTGCTTACTGAAAATGAGTTCTATTCACCACTGTGCTTTTGCAGAGTTTGGCTGTTCCCATTTTCTTGGACGCTGTTAGAGTTATAAAATAAACACTTCCAAGATTGTTTTCTTAAAAGCCAGTCCAACATAAAATAAAATGAAAAGAACTTTTCTGAGTCTTCAGTTCAACATGGGTGCATTTAACTAGGAACATACCTTTTTCTGCCTCTCTTTGAACTTCTTCAGACTGATCTTTGTTTTTCAAAGTCTCAACACTGGCTCACATTCCACTAGGGACTTCTGTTTGAGGGCTGGCTCCATCCTAAACTCCGGGACTACATTTAGATGTCAGTTATTTATTTAAGATCTGAATTCAGGCAAAAACTGGGACAGGTGTTTAGGAACTTGAGCAGTAGTTGAGTAATTATAGAACTTAAACCTAGAAGAAAACTCAGGGGCTATGATCTAGCAAGAAGCTTCCAAGAAGATCAGGTACTATTGTCCCATTTTACAGCTGACACCCCTGAGGTGTAGGAGAATTAGGTCATTTGTTAATGGATGCGTAATTATTTATTTAAGGTTATCATTTTATTTAGGAGGCTGAGGCAGTAGGATCGCTTGAGCCCAGGAGTTTGAGGTTGCTGTGAGCTAGGCTGACGCCACGGCACTCACTCTAGCCTGGGCAACAGAGCGAGACTCTGTCTCAAAAAAAAAAATAAAACAAATAAACAATTAAATGGCACTCAAACAGTATAGTTGATTATCCAAATTGGCTAGACCTGAGTCCAAATTCTGGTTCTACCTGCATAATCTTTGGCAAGTTACCTCTCTAACCTCCAATTTCCTTATATGTAAACGGTCTTAAACTAGTGTCTACTGCATAGGATTGTTGAAGGGTTGAATGTATTTATACATATAAAACAGTGCTTGGAACACAGTAAATCATAAATGTTAGCAATTATAATGTTATAGAGAAATTTGCAACTTGACAATCTTTCCCTTTACCAATAAATTGCATGTGAAAACTGACATCATGTAAGTATTCCTTTATTAGTTTACTCATCCTACAAATTTTAATGTGCACATCCTAAGTGCCAGGGCTACAGCATGAAGCAGGCAGACCCAGTCCTTGCTTTCTAAGGGCTCAGGGTCTAAAGCAGTCTTTATTCCATCTAAAATGAAAAAAAAATTTGAGTCACTCGTTTATTTTTGTAGTGTTGTTACTAATAGATTTCTTTATTATGACTCCTCTAGTTGGTGGCACTACTTGCTTATAAAGCACCCAGTAGATCTCTGCTCACTTCAAAAGGATCGTTGATAAGGATGTATAGGCTAGCTCAGCAGGGTGCAAGCTGCAGGCAATTATTTCTCAGTTAATCCCTTTAGAGATGAGTCCACTTGTTAAGTGTCAGGATAGAGACTAACACGGCGAGGGAAAGCCCCCACTCATGTTGGTTCGTGTGTTTCATATTGCCTGGTGAGACTCAGCTCTTCATTTTCAGGAAAGTGTCATTGAAGAGACATCTTTGTGTCATCTAACATGTGTTTAGTGATTACTTTATCTGTAAGTGGTGAAGATCATACTAAACGATCGCTCCCTCCGCCTAGTTAAAGCTGACAGGGTTGTCACTACTTCAGTGATGGATTCAATACCCAGCTTCTTTTCACAAACGTGTCTTATCCTGTATCCGAGAAATACGGACAGTTTGAAAATGGACGAAGCCAGCCCATGGATTCAATATCATATTCTTAGGGTCGGTAACAGAAAAGGAAGCTTTATTTAAAGTTTGCCCTTCCTCTATCCCAAACCCTACACCTTGTTCTCTGCTTTCAATATGGAAATAATTAATTTGGTCAACTATTTAATGCTAACTTTTTGAAGGTGTGTTCACGGAAGACAACTCTTCCTCTTCTCTGCCTAATTCCTCTGGCCCTTCCTGATAACAGATATATATTCCAGCAATGGCATCTAGGGTAAATAGTCCTACCTTAGTGAGTAAGAATGACTCCAGTGGTGGGAATTTCTACTCAGGATAGATAGGAAATCTAGTCGTCGAAGAAATTATTTGCATAAATGGAGCCTTAAAGAATTTCTTAAGTAACAAGTAGGTATATAGCCAGAGCTACTGCTGCTAACAGCAATGGAAATGCTTGAAAAATATTTGAAAGGGGCATGGTTTTTATTTTACATCTCCCCTTCTTGTTTGGAATGAGTTGGAATCCAATCATTCCTCCACAAAGTCATCTTCATTACCTATCCTATTTGGAGACAAGGACAATGCCCACCTTTGGATGCAAGCTAGCCTGTCATATAGTTCCTTTCGGTTGATGAGAGGGTAATTTTGGATACTGGCATGCATTGATTTTGACTTTTCTGCTAAGCTTTAATTCCATCATTTCGTCCTCACCCTGAGAAAAATACTCATGGGCTAAAGGAAGATGAACAAGATCTTGGCAAAGAAATATACTAGAAAAAAAAAAGCCAGGGTCTCAGGAGAATTCTGTACCTGGTGCTAAGAGGCAAGGAGACAAGGAAGTTGCTGAAGGATGGAATGGAGAATAGGAATGGTCAGTCAACCAATCAGCAATGAACAAAAGGTCAGGCCACTCCTGAACATTACCATGTCTTTCACAGGCTAAAGTGAGCATTAAAACGCTGAAGTCTTGCTGGCTTCCCAAAGTTGAGCAAGAATAGAAAATGGCACACCAAGACCGTGTTGATATTTAGAAACGGTGTGAACATCCGGGGGTAGATACGAGGTCACCTTTGGAGCACCACCGGCAACCTGGTCCCATGTGCCACCCCCACCCCACCCCCGATCCTTCCCGCCTCAATTCATGCATGTCGGTGGGGCAGCTGCCTGATAAATCAGACAGAATTCTTCAAAAGGCTGATAATCACGATAAATATTACCAGTTTGTCCTCACACGGACCTTTCTGCAGAACCCAGTTTGATCATTACTGCTGCTCTTTTTTCTCTCATGTGGGATTGATGAAGCACGGTGGCTTCCCTGAGGTCACCCAGCAGGACGGGTTCCCTACCAGAAGTTTCCACACTGCCTGGAGAATCAGTGATATTGCAGAACAGAGCTCTGTAGGAGCCAACAAAAATATGTCAGCCGATTTCACAAAGGACTTTTTAATAAAATGGCAAAATCCGTTTCTGTCCCAGCTCATTTTAGTGGGCTATGCTATGCTATTTCAGTGGGCTCTACCAACACCAAAAGCAACCAAATGGGGTAGATGTTGCAGTATCTGGTGGTATGGCCAATCCCAGGTGGATTAACTGTATTTTAAAGACATCATATTTTTAAAGCAGGATCCACTTTACCATTTATTTTCTTTCTGGGCCAATGACAATCTATATGCATTTTCCTAACATAATGGTTCTTAATCGGGGGCAATTTTGTCTACCAGGAAGCATTTGGCAATGTCTAAAGACATTGTTCATTGTCACACCTTGGGGGGAGGGTGCTACCGAATGCACAGGGTGGGGGCCAGGATGCTACCAAACCTCCTACAGTGAACAGGACAGTCCCCTACAACAAAGAATTATCTGGTCCAGAGTGTCAATAGTGCCATGACTGGCACACCAAAAGCCTAGAAGCAGAGGTAAGAATTGGATCAGAAAAGCGAGACTGGTAGAAAGTCATTTATGCAGTTTTTGAATCTCCAGGTTTCTTCCCCAGATCTGGACATCAGGCAACTACTCCACTGCCACTCCGACCTTTGCAGTAAAACCTCCAACTTGTATGACATCTGTCCATGTTTCTAAAGAGCAGGTACATCTATTTTTGTTTTTAATTTGGCAATAATAAAAAGAGTATCTATCACGCTATGTATAATGTTTGGGAGCTTACATTTTTTGCTCCAAGGTATATTGCTGAAATTTATCCATATTTTTGTGTGCAGTTTTAGTTCATTCATTTTGAGTGCAATATAATATTCCATTGTACAAATGAACTACAATTTATTCTGAGAGATATTCAGGTTGTCAGCAGGTGTTGGCTATTATGAATAGCACTCCCATAAACAGCTTATATAAAACTCATAGTGTACATGTATTCTTATTTTTGCATATGTATAAAAATATAAAATATATAAAATAAAATATATTTTATATTATATATGTAATTATGGAATTATATCCATCCAGATATTAACAATGATTAGCTCTATGTTGTGGGATGATTTTTTTCTTTGTATTTGCTACTTTTTTCTACAATAAACATGTATTTTTTTTTGCAGCAAGAAAAACGTGTTTTCTGTAAAGTTGGAAGATTGGCATTGTTTTAAATTATGAGAACCTCCAAATGTATACAAAAATCTGTAAATTTGTAGGAGATGCTATTATAAATTACCTCATTAAGTTTAGCTTGCTCCAACCTATAGACTATTCATGAATTTGTTGTTCTGCTTAACTTAAAGCTAGACTTTAACTAAAAGTAGTAGGCACATCTGGATAAACCCAATTTATGAATTGGCCCACACAATATGCAAACTCAAAAGTAGCCTTAAACTATATACAAACTAAAACCCAACAGCTAGTAGGTTTCAACACCAAGATAGGCGTCGAAAAACCAAAGAAGTGCCACGCTCTGCTTGTTATAGTCCTTACACCTAATTAAAAACTTAATTTTTAACAACAAAAGACAGTTAGGACACCTTGCTAATCCACTGAAAACCTCACAATTTACACCGTAATGTATTCCAGCTGAATTGGGAATTAACCATAAAACATAAAATTATAAAAGCTAGGGAAAAACTTAATTTTTATTCCCTCTCCTCTCTCAAAAAATCCACTAAAAACAACACATAATTTCTCAACCCTGCAGTCCGACCATTCACAATGAAACCTGTTGATCATAAATCATAAGCTATCGCCAGCCTACGGGAACAGCCTA
>CM052454.1:2459038-2497653 GCA_028533085.1 Varecia variegata
GTAATCCTAGCACTCTGGGAGGCCGAGGCGGGTGGATCGCTCAAGGTCAGGAGTTCGAGACCAGCCTGAGCAAGAGCGAGACCCCGTCTCTACTAAAAATAGAAAGAAATTATCTGGCCAACTAAAATATATATAGAAAAAATTAGCCGGGCATGGTGGTGCATGCCTGTAGTCCCAGCTACTCGGGAGGCTGAGGCAGGAGGATCACTTGAGCCCAGGAGTTTGAGGTTGCTGTGAGCTAGGCTGACGCCACGGCACTCACTCTAGCCCGGGCAACAGAGTGAGACTCTGTCTCAAAAAAAAAATAACAAAAAAAAAAAAAAAGAAATGTCATAGCATAAAAGATAATAAAGAGAGGTGCACGGGGACACAGAAAGGAAGAGAGGGGAGTAGCAATGTGACCGACTCGGGCAACCATTCATCTCTGAACCCAGGGAGTCCTCCCTTCAGAGAAGATGCCAGTCCCACTGGGAACCAGGCACTACAGAGTGTGAGCTGTGATCGGTGTGCTTCCTTCTGTCACTGGAGGCACAGACACACAAGTGGCACAGTTCCTGCCCGTGCTTCGGCATGACACGGCCCAACTGTGCACACAGCCACACGCAGGACGCCGGGGAGACGCCGGCAGCTCCCGGTGTTTGCCGGACGTCTTAGGGGAATCTTCTATTCCATCCCGTAGTAATGCCCTTTTTGTTGACAAAAGTAAATTGATGATAGTCAAGAGGGAAGCATTTGGTGGAAAAATTCTGTTGACCCTTCTCTGATTGAATTTGACCACAGGACGGGGTACCAGCAGTTGCAGAAATGACAAATTATTGGAATGACTGCCAGAATGGCCTTTTGGCATGTTTAAATGGCCATAAATTTCGCCAGGAAGAAGGCGATTTTGCTACTCTAGAGCGGTAAGGAAACACGGTGTTTAAGGTGTAAATAAATCGTGGGTCATTAACAGCGAGCATATTCTGTCCACGGCACGATTCTCGATCAGCGGCTATTCATATTTAATTTAATTACGTGGATTTACTTGGCCAATTATGGTTTTTCGTTCCAGGTCACAGACTTCTCGGGCTGACAGTTTTGCCCTCTTCCTGTTTCTCTTACATCCATAAACACAGCGCTGGATTCTCCCTCTTTCTTTCCACAGGTACCATATTTCTTCCATAAATACCATCGGGAAGTTCGGTGACACCAGCTCACTGAGTAGCCTACTGAGATTATCAAATTAGAGACCAATCTGCTCTGTGGTCTTTTTTCTTGGCTCCAAAATCCCCTCTTGTCCCCTGCTCATTAATCCGGCTCGGTCCTTCGCTGAACTCTGCCATTAAAGCAGGCGGCGGGAGGGAGAGGTGTGCAATGAAGTTTGACATTCCCTCAAAAATGATTGTATTAAAACCCACTTACATTTATAGCTCCATCTCATTTGAGAATGTTAATCAGTTGCAATTTCATCAAGGTAAAGGTATCAGGGTCTAATCAAGTCGCAGACTTGCTCACGCTGGTATGGATCGTGCTTCCGAAGCATCGCTTTCAAAGGTCATTTTTAAATACAGCTTAAGGCGATAATTAACAAAGTTCATTAATAACAATCTGCTTACGGACAGTTGAAAGCATTCAAGCTCCATCTGGGTTTCAGGCCAAATTCGCCTCACTCCAAGCTTGTGTCAGCTCTGACCAGAGGAGCAAATTCAGGACACGCTGAAACTCAGGCTGGTCAATGATGCTTTAACAGAACCAAACTGCTGTTGAACTTGGGTTGCCCAAACAAGCACGACCCCTCCAAAAACCTAAGTCTCATTTTATACTGAGCACGGCATGGAATGTCCTTTCTCGATCCCACCGAAAGGACAGCCCGAACGATTAATCCCAAACCTCACTAAAACCGGGCACACGTTTCCTCCTGCTTGCTTCATATTTCCTGGCATGGTTTTTTTTTTTTTTTCTGAGACCACACTGCAAAGCTTTTCTGTTCCTATAATTTTGTAAACTGCTGGGAACCCACCAATAACTCCAACCGACTTCAGGCCAAAAACATCATCTCATTTATCTCAGATCAAGCCCAGGTACTACTGAAACTGTGGGTGGCTACAGGGAGGCGTGGAGGATGTGGGAGGGTGCTCGCCACGCTGAATTACCAACTCTTCCCGACCTGATGCACTTGGCATCCCAGATGGAGACAGAGAAGAAAATACAAGAAGATATTAAATAAAGAAAGCCACCAGAGGAAGTTTAATAAGAGCAAAATTTGAGGGATTCATTTGGAAATATGGGGCACTTATGGTCAAAGGAAAGAATCACTAATGTAGGAGCTGGATAATTTTAGAAAATGATGTTACTGTCTGATTTCACAGAGGAGGAAGTGGAGACTCCAAAAAGCTGAGTGGGTTTCCCCAAGTCCAACGGAATTTGGTGACAAAGTAGAATTAGAACGAAGACTTCTGACTCCTAATTCTACTACTCCAGCAAACAGTATCCCAGGAAGGGCAAGCCATTGAAAGTGGAGAGTCCCCCTCACCCCCTGGCAGGGCTCTGCAGCCCTAAGGAGCAGGAACCTGGGAAAACCTGCAGGTGTCCTCACCTCACCCCTTTCGTGCTGAGGTCCCCGAGTGAGGCACACAGACCCTGAAAACAAAGGTGTCAGTGTGTTTGGGCTGCAGGGATGGGAACGCATGGTTTTCCAAGTCTAGGCGTTGTTTCCAAGGCCCTGGGCTCATTTTGGTCATTCTAGCCAGAGATAAAAGAGAATACTGGGAAGGGCAGGGTATTTTTAGACAACAGGGCAAGGTTATCTGGCTCCGGCTGAGATAAATGCAAAGGGTCAGCACCTTGCCAGTTTTCACTGCAGTCAGTCAAGCTGACCACACGTGAGGGAGACAGAATTCTTAGAGAAGCTGTCGACATTTAAAAGCACACAGTCACGTGCAGCGATAAGTCAAGTCTCTTGTGTTTTTAAGGGACTTGCCTCCCAACCCCACTTCTCCAGCTGATGATAGCCTTATCTCCCAGCGCATGGTCAACTCTTCGACTAGATCTAGCCCCGGTCAGGCAGGCCAAGAGGCAAGGCCTGCCTGGGCTCCTTCTTTGTTTACCATCCCCTGCTAAGCTAGGTGAGCAGAAATAGCCCCAGACTAGGAGTCATCACGATGACAGGGAGGGTAATGGTGTTGGTGACAAGCTGATGCTGCTGATGCCAGCATAGGAGGGTAGCTAGCTGTTGAATAGCTTGCTCTGATTAACGGTGAGGGCTAAACTCTTAAAGCAAACAGCCAGAGATAGGATGTAAACGAAAGAACTTGAGTCGATAAATGACTGTTTACTTCACATCGCAAATAAATACGGTGGCCTTATGACCAAAAAAAAAAAAAAAATGCATTTTCTTTCTGTTTGGTTTCTACTTGGTTGGCTTTATGATTTGCTGATTTTGTCAGGTTGATCAGATACAATTAGCGTGTCTTCCTAACAAAGATTAATAGCTCTTCAGATCAACAAAGGGCAATTAGGTGTGGGGTATATCACACCACTACGGTGTGAAGGAGACATATTTATTTGTTCTTGTGCTGTTGGTCATATGCTTAATGTCACAGACTTCCGTCTACACCACAGCAGTGAGGGTGGAAACGGTTCCTTCTAGTGCAGGTGAGAGATCCTTTAGTTTAGAGCTAATGCCCTTATACGATGCTTCCGCAGAAGGGTTATTAGGAATCACCTCTGCGAAGGTAATACCTACGGAACAATTAACACACGCTAGACACTATGCCAAGTGTTGTGTGTGTATTTTTAATTTAATTCTTACGGCAAGCTTATGAGAGAGGTGCAAAAGAAACTATTTCTTGCTCACTCAATATCTATTCTCCCTTTTTTCCTCAGCAACAGAACTCTCATTTTATTCCTGGTGACAATATTGCTGACTAAGCAGACCGCATTTCTCAGCTTCCTTTATAACGAGGAATGGCCAAGTAAATCAGTTCTAACCAATGAGGTGTTGTTTGGGATGCAGGTGTTGTTTGGGATTTCAGAGATCGTTCCTTAAAGAAAGTTATCGCTGCCTTTACTCTTCCCCACTTTCTCCTTCCTTCTGTCTGAAGAGCAGATGTGATGGCCGGAGCTCCAGCAGCCACCTTGGACCTCGCATTAGGATGGTAGACAGAAGGAGCCTAAATGGTTCTGATGCCAATCTCTTACACAGAGAAAACTCAAGTTCTACCTTCTTAAGCTGCTGATATTTGGGATTTTCCACTATATGTAACCCAACCTAATCTTAGCAAAATAGTCGATATTCTTATCATCTCCATTATACATACTAGGAAACTGAGGTGAGTAAGTGGCAGAGATGAAGTCTGAACTCAGGTTTTCTGACTCTGGAGCCTCTATTGTTGATGCTATATTATTTGTAAGAGCAATGGAAATGGCAACTTCTTGCCATTACCCTTCATATTCATCACTACAGCCATCTAGGATTTGTTTCAATTCTTCAAACCAAACTGGCCCTGCTCTATCTCATCTTAGACCTTCACATATGTTGCTTTCTTTGACTGGAATGCACTTCTCCCCATTCTTTGCACAAATAGCACCTACTCAGATTTCAAAACTTGATTTAGACATCATTTCCTCTGAAAAAACTTCCCTGATCTCTCTGGTATAGTTAATTTTTCCCTCCAATATACCACCATTGTTCTCTGATCACTCAGGATTCATTATTTTAATTCTTAATAGCCTATGAGGGAAGACACTGTCTCTGTCTTGTTTACTGTTTGAGGGAAGATTGTCCAGTGCCCATGCAGGGCCAAGAATAGTGTCTGTTCCTACCAGCCAGACCAGAAATCCCCATAACTCATGCACTGGGCAGAGTATTCAGAAGAATCTTGCTTTAGTAGTGGGGAATAATTAGTCCTAGACTAGGCATGGCTCTGATCCTCCTAACAAGTCTTGAAAATAAGACTCAAATTTAGGGAGGGTGGCTCACACCTGTAATCCTCATACTTTGGCAGGCCGAGGCTCATGACTATAATCCCAATACCTTAGGAGGTGAAGGCGGAAGGATTGCTTGAGTCCAGCAGTTCAAGACCAGCCAGGACAACATAGCAAGACCTCACCTCTACAAAAAGATTTAAAAATTAGCCAGGCATGGTGGTGTGTGCCTGTAGTCTCAGCTACCCAGGAGGCTTAGGCAGGAGGATCACTTCAGACAGAAAGAAAATTATGCACTTAGAAATATGGATCTACAAAAAAAAATAAAGCACATCAAAAATTTTAACCACATGTGTAAATGTATAAAACATTCTTCTTAGTACATAAATCTCTTCAAAAGATAATTGACTATTTACACAAAACATAATATTAATGTATTTTGGGGTGTATGACATATATATAAGTAAAAGGTCTGATAACAATACCATAAAGAAAGGGAGAAATGAAAAAAAAAAAAGAAAGGGAGAAATGGAAGTACTATTGTAAGGTCCTTATACTATACATGAAGTGGTATAGTATCACTTGAAGAGGGACTGTGATAAATTAAAAACATGTATTACAATGCTAAAGCAACCATTAATATAACAAAACAAAGAATTATAACTAATAAACCAACAAAAGAGATAAAATGGAATCTTGAAAAAATAATCCAAAAGTAGTCAGAAAGAAAGAGCAAAAGGCAGCAAAAAGCAGGATATAGAAAACAAATAGTGGTTGCCTTAGTAAAAGATATGAATTAAAAAAAACAGAAATATGGTAGACTTAAACCTGATATTAATAATCACAGTGAACATAAATGGTCTAAACACTGCAGACATTATCAAATTAGGCTTTTTTAAAAAAGGCAAGACCCAACCATACGCTGCCTATAAGAAACACACTTTAAAGATACAAATAGGTTAAAAGAAAAAGATATACTATGCATACACTAATCAAAAGAAAGCTGGAGAGACTCATCAATATCAAGCAAATTACATATCAGAGAAAATAATATTAGACAGAATAAATAAGGTTATTTTATAATGATAAAGGGGGCAATTCATCAGGAGCACATAATAATCCTGTTTATGCATCTAATAACATAGCTTCAAAATGCATAAAGCAAAAACTGATAGAACTACAAGGAGAAATAGACAAATCTACAATTACAGTTGCAGATGTCAGTACCTCTCTGTCAATAATTGATCGATCAAGTGGACAGAAAAATAAGGATATAGAACACCAAACATCATTATCAACCAACTTGACCTAATCTACAATTATAAAACAATCCATTCAATAATAGCTGAATAACCTGATGCACTCAATTATTTACAATAATTGCTCTGTTCACAGAATGTTTACCAGTATAAATGGTACAGGCATGGAGGGATTTAAAAGGGCACAAGGAGCCTTGTGGGTGTGATGGATGTATATCTACATGTTCACTATCTGGATCACAATGATTATTCCATGAGTGCATAATATATGGAAAAATGTATTAAATTGTAAGTTTCAAATATGTGCAGTTTATGGTTGGTCATTATAATTCAATAAATCCACTTTTAAATATATATATGTGTGTATGTATATGTGTGTGTGTATGTGTGTGCGTATGTGTGTGTGTATATATATATGCATATATATATATATAGTCTTTTCTTTAGGCTTGTCCTAAGGTAATGAATAAGACTAATTTTTGTACCTTCAAATTGATCTGTGAATGGAATTCTATATTGAGCCCAGACTCCAGGAGCAATTACTTGAACTGCTTTCTCACTATCACTCTCCATATAATCTTGCTGCAGAATTTGCCTTACAAATCTCCAAAAGTAGATTAGTTTTATAATCTCCCATCTTTATTCTAGCTCTATATTCAGGTGACAGAGTACTCTGTGCACAGACTTCAGATTCCTGATTTTCAATCTTCAACCAACCCTCAATCTTCAGCACAACTCTTTTATTCTTGCATCCACATTCTCCTTCCTCTGCCTGCAGTCGTTACCTAGCAAACTCTTCAGAAGATACATATAACAGCAGCTCTACCGAGAAGACTTCCATGATCTCCTTCCATGCTAGAGGATTTAATCTTCCAGGTTTAGACCACTTCTGCATCTTATACATACCGCTATCAGTCTTGCTATACTATACTGAAAATTTTATATATATATAATTTATATTATTTTATATTATAACATTATGTATAATTTCACATACATATGTATGTATGTGGGTGTATAAAATTATCTGCCGTACTTCTTTCCCTGTGGATCTTGAGAGCCAGGACAGGGTATTATTTTTTCATCTAAGACAATACGTGGCACACAGCAAGTGCTCAATAAATGATTGCTAAATTAATTGCATTGGCTATTTTTTTGCTGCTGCCATATCAAAAGGTTTTTAGGGAAATCAGGTACTAGAAAGTGGAGCACTAAAGATTCATGAATGTTGACTCTACCCGTCAGCGAGGCTACACGTAATAGGTATAATTTTGAAATCTGAATGAATAATCACCAGGAATCCTGAGTAAAGGAGGAAGTATACGCAGCAGAAATAAATTCTTGTTCCAACTTAAAATTAAAAAAAAAAATACAGACAATGCCTTTCTTTCCAAAATTTACTTAACAAAATTCTAAACTTAAATAATTCGTGAATTACATCAAACGTTCTCCTATCCTCCTCATCTTCCATATCACTCCAAGCTCTATTTTCTTTTCTTTCTTTTTTTTTTTTTTTTTTTTTTTTTTTTTGAGACAGAGTCTCACTCTGTTGCCCGGGCTAGAGTGAGTGCCGTGGCGTCAGCCTAGCTCACAGCAACCTCAAACTCCTGGGCTCAAGCGATCCTCCTGCCTCAGCCTCCCGAGCAGCTGGGACTACAGGCATGCACCACCATGCCCGGCTAATTTTTCTGTATATAATTTTAGCTGTCCATATAATTTCTTTCTATTTTTAGTAGAGACGGGGTCTCGCTCTTGCTCAGGCTGGTCTCGAACTCCTGAGCTCAAACAATCCTCCCGCCTCGGCCTCCTAGAGTGCTATCTTTCTTTTTTTTATAAAGAAAGAAAACAGCTTTATGTGAGTGACAACATCCTGTTGATGACCCCTTGTAGTGTCCCATCAGCTGCAGTATCTCATGTCTCCTCCTGGGTGTACGGTGGGTACCTAGAGACAACAGAGTCATGTTCAACCCCTACCAACCCATCACTGGGCTCACACCCACACTGCTCAGTAGGACGAGGGTTAAGAACACTAGCACCGGAGCTGGGTTACCTGGATGTGACTCCTAGGCCTACCATCCAATGGCTGTGTGGCCTTGGACAAGTTACTTGACCTCTCTGTACCTCAGTTTCTTCGTAGTAACGGTACTTACTTCATAGGGCTACTGAGAGTATTAAATTGATCTAATACATGTAAAGCACTTAGAAAACTGGCAGGTTCACAGTAAGTAGCTGATGGATGTTAACCATTAAAATACACACTCAATAAACATGCATGCAATAAATGAGTGACAACTCTCCCCCAAAAGAAATATACTATAATTTTAGGCAAGACTAGGTAGGTCCTATAGAATTGATGGGAGGGATTTGGTAGGTTTTCCTACTCCAAAAAATATTTCACAATTAAAAATCATTATTTTTAATAAGGTCTTTTTAACTATTAGTTCTTTTTCAACTATTAGGAGTGACACATCATCATTCTCACCATCATTCTGTCCATCATTACTGCTACGTTATGTCTATCCTCACAACCATCCCATGAGCTCAGGACTCCGATTATTCCCATTTTATAGACAAGGAAAATGGGATGCAAGAGGAAACTTTGTCCAAGGACAGAAAGCAAGAAGGTAGTGGAGCTAAGCGTTTGAACCCAGGCATTCTGGCCCCTGAGCCCAGACTCGAGGCACCGTGATGACCAAGCTCACTCATTCATTCATGAAATAAACAGATATCTGTTGCATGTCTTCAATGCCAGGCTCCAAACATGAGAGCCCTGAGCACCTGGGTGGGAGGCAGAGTATACCCCGGAGAGCAGGGGAAGGAAGCAGAAGAGGCAGGCGGTTAGGATGCAGGGAATAAATGCGACGGAGGAATAGAATGCCACCTTTGCTTATCTCATGGCTTTACTGGTGACAAAACTTGTATCTCCCCACAGGATTTGGTTTCTGCTTTAGCCATCTGCTGCTTTCACAGCAGCCTCTGAGCATGAGTTCTGGAGCCTAACTAGGGACAAAAGCCTTCATCACTTACAACCTGGGGCAGTTTCACTTCTAAAACAGGGATGTAAACTCTTCCAGCCCCTCATGAAACTGCTGGGTGAGAATTAAGCAAATGTACCAGGACTTTTCATTCTTCCCCAAAATTTGGTTCGGACAGCCCATTTGGAAAACGATCTGGAAGACTTCTCCCAATCAAGCTAATCCCAAGACTGAAGAAAAGAATTTTCCCTCCTGTTTTCTCTGTGAGTCCCCAAAAGACTCCTTAAAAGACAGATAAAAAAATGTTTGAGCAGGGGATGATGCTTTTAAAAATGAAAACATGTGAACATCTGGTCCCCGTGGTCTAAACCCAACCTCAGCCAAATTCTCTCCCTAGGCAGCTATTTGAAATTACAGTAATAGTTATCTTTGGTTGACCGACCTGAGGAGCTAAGAGCTGTGAGCACCTTCATTTAAAATTAAAAGGAAATTTTAAAAAAACCTAAAATCCTTACTGAACTACTGGTTCTGAAAGACTTCTTAAACGCAAAATCAAGCTCAATTAAAGTTCATACCTAGTTCCATTCCGTCTCAGCTCTGAACTTGTGCTTTATTCATTTATTATTTAGATTGATAATTATTTTGATATTCACTATTTTTATTTCTATTTATTGTTTATTTATAGCTCACTCACCGTGTGGTATTAACCAGGCTATAACACAGGTGCTGATGGAAAGGTGGACTCCTTTTTCATTTACCTTCATAAATATTTCAGACTGGTAGCCAAAATGCACAATTCTTCCATTTTTAGGTGAGCTCTTTGATGTGCTAGGTTATGAAGTACTACAAATTCTTTTGCTACGGGTCCCACAACAAGTGTTTATTATAACTGCCCCAAACTTCTCTGCATTTAAGAAGATGCTCATACATAGAAATGATATATCACTGTTTACGCTGCCACTAAGAACAGGCTTCCCCAAGTCACCTAGAGGGTGTATATGTATGTACATATGGCTGGTATGTTAGAGAAAACCACTGAGTCACAGATTAACTAGAGAAAGTGACTGCCGTGCTAATTTAGAAAATGTGGTTTGCATTTATCTCTATGTTGACTCTAAATCTGGTTTAACAGTGTATTCAATCCAAGCACTACACAGTAGCACTACAGAGATGACAAATGCCATGCCCTTCAGAAAGAAGCAAATTATTGAATATTATATATTATATTACATACTTTTATGAAAATATCCATTTGTGAATTTTTTTCCACTTTTAGAATGTGAAGTTAGTTCTTTGACATTGCGGTCCCCAACCCCTGGGCCACACACTGGTACCACCAGTCCATGGTCTGTTAGGAACCTGGTGGCACAGCAGGAGGTGAGTGGTGGGCAAATGAGAGAAGCTTCATCTGTATTTACAAGCCACTCCCCATCGCTCGCATCACCGCATAAGCTCCGCCTCCTGTCAGATCAGTAACAGCATTAGATTCTCATAGGAGCCTGAGCCCTACTGTAAACTGCACACGTGAGGGATCTAGGTTGCAGCTCCTTATGAGAATCTAATACCTGCTGATCTGAAGTGGAGCTGAGGCAGTGTTGCTAGTGCTGGGGAGCGGCTGCAAATACAGATGATCATTAGCAGAGAGGTTTAATTGCACAATAAAGGTAATGCACTAGAACCATCCCCACCCTGATCCCTGGAAAAATTGTCTTCCATGAAACCAGTTCCTGGTGCCAAAAACATTGGGGACCGCTGCTTTAACACGTAGAATATGCCTAGTTTTTTTAATGAATGAGTCTGGGAGCTAACCAAAGATGCAATCACTAACAGTAGGAGTTGCATGTATGAAAAAAACATCTTGGGGGTGGATCAGAACCATGCAAAGGTTTGTTCTACTCAAAACTACAAAACTATCCGAAAAGAACCAATCTGTCTTTCAACTACAATTACCCTAACATTACTTACAATTACCCTTGATCATTCTGTAGTAACAATATCAGTGTTTATTGGATGAGAGCTTAGTACGTGTAAGGCCTACTGCCAAGTGCATTGCATTTTTGGAAATACGTCGCCATTTAAACTTCACAACCTCCCTGTGCAGTAGATTTTCCCCGTTTTCACATAGGGAAACTACATCTTGCTTTGCAAGTGTTACTTGTTTTACTAAGATATTTATTGTTCTCAATAAATAAACAAGATAAAAGACACCTCAAGATTGCAAACAATTCATGTATGCCCTTCCCCTTGTTCCCTGGAGAAATTACAGAATAGTCCTTTCATGTGGGGGTCTGGGTCTGTGTGAGGTCAGACCTCCGCGTTGCATTATGTTTTTGGCCTGTGGACATTGAAGAATTGTTTTATTCTTACTGCATATAAATACTCTCTCACGCTTTCTCTTTAGTATGTCTCTCGTTTAGTTATCTTCTTCTTACCCAACTCTTGACTCTCTTCGACTTTTTCCTTAGGGGACAGACAGGTAAATAGGAAAAAGTTGAGCCTCACAATTAGCCTTTTCAGATATTTTTCATTGAGTTTCACCTTAATCTCACACCCTTGTTGAACTGTTTGGAACATACCTGGGTCATTTTGACACCAAAGAAGTGTATCCTAGCTGGCATGAGTCCATAATTACAATTGTAGAGTGTACTATTCTAAAAATAATGCTGTTTGTTTAAAACCGCCTGTATGCAATTTAACCAGGAGTTTAGAAAGGAAGCTTTAATAACACCTATGAATTGATGATTATTCTGGATAACCAGTAACTAGCACAGTACCTGGCACAGGTAGGCACTTGGTAAATATTTTTTGAATGAATGAATATTCTATTACCTGTGATTTTAAACATTCCCTGCCAAGGCAGTCTCCCCTTATACGCTAATCAGGACAAATTCCAATCACAGTCCTATTATATGGCCCTTGAATTAGCAAGTGTGTATAAACAACCAGAAAGGATGTCATTGCTTGAAGGAAAAAAGTGGCTGGCCAGCCGGGCACATTACTCGAGCCGTCCTCGGGTAAGTGTCCCCAGGATCACAAATGGCTCACCCTTTGGGATGAGGACAGAGAAAAGAGGTTAGGAAATGTAGTCCCCATTTCATGGATAGGTGATCTAGTAATTTTTTTTTTTTTGCCACAAATCCCTGAGGACAAGCATTAATTAAAAAGGTCACTGCAGGAAAGCTTTCAGGAAAGGACATTAAAATTAGCTATGGGGAGCAAACATTTCCAACCCTGTTGTATTACTTGACCCCAAATGATTCTTCTTCCTATTGTAACAAAAAACTTACAAAAAAAAAAAAAAGAAAAAGAAAAAAAACAAGGCATGGTGCTAAGGACAAGATGGTGTATAAAATTTTATTCTATGTTTATTCTTAGCATTGTCTCTTAAAATTATTATAATAGCACTTCAAATTACCGGTATTTAAATAAATCGTGGTATGATGTCTTTCCTTCAAGCTATCACTTCTCAATAAGTGGCCTTGCCTATCGATAGCCATACATGAAGAACAAGAGGTGTTATCTTATTTGCAAAGCACCCAATTAACTATAAGCTCAGCTGCAAATAAAATACTTCAAAGAGAAGACTCCACTTCTAAGTTTAAAAAAAAAAAAACATGTACACCTATAAACACTGATTTATTCCCTTCTCTCTGATGACAAAAGCTAAATTAGTCTAAAAATTATGAGTATTGCATTTGTAGAGTACCCCTGTGTTATAACTACCCCACCTCTTTAATCAATTTGCCATTCCAAAGCAGAAAATGATTTAGGAAAAGCTGTCAGACAGACGAGAAAGAAAAATCTAACCTGGATAAGTTATTAAGAAATCTGCTTCTTTGAATCTTTACCATTTAAACCATGCACGGAGATTTAGAAATGAAGGTGAGGGCAGGGGACAGGGACAGGGCGGGGGCTCTGAAGATAGAACAGTCGCACCCAGGCGCACTTGTCCAGCTTGCAAGAAGGATGAATGGGAGGCTCCATGGTGAGAGCTAAAGAGAAAAAGAAACAGACAGGTGGCAAAAAAGAACAAGTATGAGGCACAGGCATGAATAAGGGGAGAAGACAAAAGGCAACACGAAAAGTGGAGGCAAAGACAAAAGAGGAGCAGAAAAGGGGTCAGGAAAGAGGGAAGGAGAACAGGGGGCCTGCGGGGAGGAATGAAAAGAAGAGAAACCGAGAGAGAGAAAAAAGAGCAGCTCCTCCATCATTGCCGCCGCCTTCTTCATCTTCATCTCTCTCTTTTTTTTTTTTTTCAGATGGCACACTGACAGAAGATTAATTCAAGTCAGCTGCTGAAAATAATTATTGCATTATGGGAGCAGTAATCATTATTTAGAACATGATTAAATATGTCTGCACCTATTGACTCGGCCTATGATTTATGTATTTGTTTAGTCAATAGTCTAATGTAAATGATGTAATTAATTATAGATGGTGGTGTCAGGTCATTGGTGAAAACAATCCGAGGAGAACAAGGGCTCTGTTTTTTCCCTGACAGATGCAGAGTGGAGGGAATTCCAAGGGAACTTTTTCACGTGTGAATGGCGGCCCCGATCTCCATTTGCATGTTGTCTTTCTCTTGTTCAGCCTTCGTTTAGAAATTGAAATAACTTGTTAAGCAAAGGGGACGGGAGCACATGGTTGCCAAGAGGACACTTGGGACCCGGGGCGGGGTGAGGAGGTAAAAAGCCAGCTGCTCCCGAACACAGGGGAGCGTGCCACCATCATTTACCGCTTCATAAAATTAAATGTTTTCCAAATTAAATCAGGAGGCAGCGTGCAGGAGGCCCACTATCTCTAATAACAATTTTTCAATCAATAGGCAGGGCCTTGCCCGTGCAAGATGGGGGCTGGTGGAGTCAGGGTGGGCCGGGGAGGGGACATCGGGGGAGGGCAGAGGACCAAAGCTTTCAATCAAACCAAAGGTTTAAAGAATATAGATATATATATGTATATGCATGGTGGATCCGCCGTCCCCGCGAGTCTATTCCCCGTAGATTTTTCTCTTAACTGATAATTCGGTCAGTCACATTCCTCAGAGGGAGGTCACGGGTCGCCCCAGCCCCTGTCAGGCCTCGGAGAAACCATTTCCATTTTAATGCCACAGCTATAATCTATCAAAGATGTGATGTACAAGATACAATGAATTTAAGTGGTCTTCATATATCACCCAGCTTTCATGCCTTCACCTGGGTAATAGTCTGAATTACTCTCCCTACCTCACAATCTGTCACCCCCGGTAACATAACTGCCATGCCGGTGTTAATGGCAGATCTGTCCGAATTGGAGCCACAGTGGCCAAAGGCATCCTACATCATAAACTTTAGCATTCAGTGCTTAGCCTGGAAAGGGCCCGTACCTTAAAATCCTTCTGTAAATAATTCTGTGGAGAGGCTCTACTCATGTTTTTATTTATAAGAGCTGAGATAAATCTAGCCGGGGCCGCATGCAGCCTGCCTTGCTCCATTTCTCTGAATCTAGTCCTCTCTCTCTCAGACCCATCCAACCTGGCCTGTCACTTTTGCCCGAAAGGTGTCTAATAGACACAGGTCTCTACCTTAGACAATAAACACAGCGGAGATCACAAGACTCGGCTTACGGTTAGTGACCTCCTCTGCAACTCAGCTGTTAACCCTTCTTACTTTACCGGGAAGTAGTAAAATCCGTCTGTTGCCCACACATATATCTCCCGCCTAAACTGTCCCTGGCCGTGAGACCAGCGCATGGCAGAAACCTCCAGGGATACAGATCTTAAGTGCCCGCCTGATTCAAGTAGGCTCGTGCATCCTTCTCTGTCTCCAGTCTTCTGCAGTTCCAACATCCAATCTACTATTTTATTCACGACCTTTAGATCAAGCGATTAAGAAAAAAAAACAGACATAAAAATACTAAATCAAGAGACAGAGGGCTGGGTTCGAACCGAGTGTCTGAGATTTGGCAATAGTATTATACAGGGATCATATTTGTTCTAACCCAGATAACATTTGCAATGTTACCAATGGATCCAGTATGATAGAAAAGATTGTATAATGGTTGATCATTTACGCGCTAAAACTCCTCGACTGAGACCAAGAAAGACTTAGACCATAGGTCAGTGCCCACAAGCACTCATGACGCCAAAGTTCCTATATGAACGTCTTATAATAGTATCACCTATGTCTCAGAAACGCAAAGTAATTAGGCAATATCGAGAGGGCACCTTGGTTTCTGTGCATCAATCTAATAGGATAAGGATATAGACTCTAAACAAAATCTCATAATACATTATAAATTTTCAGGGAAAGAGTAGTCGTATTTTGTTCATAGCTCACCTAGTATTAGAGTCACCCAATGCTTATAATTAATAATCACCGATAAACATATAAAGAGTGTTAGTTTCTCAGCAGACTCTGCTTTGAAGTCGTTTATAACCTCTCCGTACCTTCTTCTGAACTGGGGCCAGTAGAACTTATAAACATTTTAACTCTCAAGGCTATGATAAGGATTAATGAAGTAAGGTTTGTAAAATATCTTGGGCCACTCACTCTTCCCACAAGCTATGGATTCCTAGAAATGGAGGCAAAGCTGTCTGGAAAGCTGATGGCTTGGTTAAAAGGCCAAAAAAAGTCAATAGAATTGAAATTATTTAGGAAAGGTTCTGACAGAACAAGGAGCAATAATTATTCCTCCAGGTTTCGGGCCACTTGTGTTGAGCAATAATAACAAAAGAGTCTGGTCCTCCTTTTTCTGATAATGCTTTCATTAAGGTAAAGAGTATATTATTAACGCCGAGGGTTTCTCCGGCAGGTTTTGTGTACTTCCACTTTATCTGGCCTTCCTTGCAGTGAATTATAAACTCAGGAGATGTAAATTAGAAATATGCTCCCAGCCAGTCAAAAATCAATGAAAACCCTTAACTTCAGCTGGAAAGAAGCTATAGTAAAATGCAGTTGAAAGAAAGAATGTTCCTTCTATCAATGTTCTTGAACTCACCAGGGACCAGATTTTACTGGACTCTCCCATATGTTTAGGAAGTGTCCTTTTACGCACATGCACATAAACATGTACCATGAAAAGCTGGTCTCACTCCTGCAGAGACACACTTCAGCAGCCCCATGAAGAGAGAGCATCCTGTGGGCACAGGTATCCGAGGGCATCACTTTCTCATAATTCTGCACATCTTTAGGACTGAAAGAGTCTTTGGACTGTTATAGAGATAAAAATCATTTAACCCGATTCTCCTCCAAAAGAAACTAGAACTTGTGCAACAAATTCCAAAAGGCTTTCCTTTCAAAGGTACAGCCTGAATTTACCGAATAATTAACTTCGCTTCCAAAAAAAAAAAAAATGGTTAGACCAAACAAAGAGATGGCAAATTGTGTAGCCCAATATGTAGAAATGTATCATAGACGCCCCAAAAAGGCAATGAAAATGTTCATCTAGGAAATGTCTGTTTGTCCCCCTCCCCGATCATCCTCCTAAAGGACGAGCTTTAAAAAGATAACGGTGTGCGTGCTGATGACACCCAGATTTCCTAAAGTTGTTTTTTCTGTGGGAAAACACCTTGTAAAACAGGGTGGAGCAAGGCTTTGCTGACCTCATGTTTGCACACTTTTGTAGTTTACAAAGCTCTTCCCAGGCATTCAGAGTCAGAGCAGCAAAAGTCCAACCACTTCTCGTCCCCCAAAAAGTTTTTAGCTAGGGCCAGAGCTTTGCACTGGTTCAGAATGCTTGGATATCTTCCTTAAACCAATGTTTCTCAAACTTCAACATGTATAAAATAGGATTTTCAGATAAAAGACAGGATGTTCAGCTCAATTTGAATTGCAGGTAAACAACAAATAGGTTTTTAGTCTAACTATATTCAAATATTTCATGAGATGTATTTATATTTTTAAAATGTGTATCAGAAATTCAGATTTAACTGGGTGTCCTGGGGGTTTTTTGTTTGCTTGTTTTGGTTTGTTTTTTTTTTTTTTCATGTTTTGTTTTGTTTGCTAAATCTGGCAACCCTAGAGTCAGAATTACCTGCGATGTTTACTTTACAAGGTACATTTTCAGTTCCCAAACCCCATACGTTTGGATTTAATATTTCTATCATGGGGTCAGGAAATCTTAACTTTTTAAGTTAGCACCCTGGGTGATTCCAGAGCAGACAGATTTGAAACCACTTTGAGAAACAAATCTTAAGCGGTACAATGTCTCCTGATGTACCTTCATATATATATCAGCAGCAAAATGTTTTGAATTTAAAGGTTCCCGTTATTGTAACTTTGCCATGGGAAGTCTAACCTGTTTGCCCACCCTTCTAAAATCCCACAGATAGACAGCGTCCTTGATCACCCAGATGGGATAAACACAAACAATATGAATTTCTGTCAAGGGATAAATGGGTCCTATTACCTCTTACTTGTAATTTTCCTTTTTTTCACATATAGAATAAACTGATTTCCGTTGCTGTATTTCTTTTGCAACTTGGGTATTATTTACAATAAATTGAATCCTTTCCGTGTTTGACATATTACACTGATCTATGACTTTGCTTTCATTTTGTCCTGTTAACTAGAAACCCACTTCATCATGAAATATGTTCCTCACACTTTCCTCCATAGTGAGTAAAAACATTGATAAAGCGTCATAAATTGTAGGTCATTTCTCAAGTGCTTCCTGTTCCAGTGAGGATTGGGAGAAGGAAGAAGTAAGTACTGATCAATGGCCACTTGATAAAACATATGCTTAATGTATAGACAGAAAAGCAATGGGCGTATTAGAAGCCACACGCAAGGTGCCTGCCTCACATCCAGACCTTGTCCGCGACTCCATCACACCAAAGTAATTCAGTCCTTCTCTCTCTAGTCAATGTCCCACCCCAAAAATAAATTAACTAATGTCAATTTCTAACAGTGGTTTTTGCCTAATCTCCTGGATAATTGAAATAGAATTAATAAACCCAAGACATCAGGATAGTTACCCAGTCCTCCTCTTTATTCTGTGTAAATCTTGGGTACATAAAGTTGCTCAAAGGCCTATTTTGGATGAGAGATGTCAAAAAAAAAAAAAAAACAACAACAAAAAAGAAACGCTCATCCCAACGCACATACCACCAATATAATGAGATTCGCTGATTTACTGTGAGCCAACAAATCTACTCGGCACTTGACAAGCATTATCTCAGGCAGGACATTGCAACAACATTTTACAAATGAGGAATCCATGATTGGGCTCCGACCACAAGGTACGAGATAGACAGAATAAGAGGAAGGGAAAGAAAAAGGGGAGGTGGCAAAAAGGGAGGAGAGAAGGATGATGTCCTTCAAAATCTACTTCCGGTTAGACCAGTTCCCAGTGTTCTTTCTCTAAAACACCCGTAGGACATCGAGTGTCTGAGATCTTTGAATTATTCCAACTCATTGATGCCTTTCTTTGACATAGCACCATATTCACTTTACCAACCTTTCTTCCCTGGAAGCCATGCCTTCATAAAATTGAAATAATCCTTAGAAGTAAATTCAGCTATGAAAATAAGCCCTCACCCATATTCCCTAAGAACACAGGGCTTAGGGGACTCCAATCCCGGCTGCAGTGCCTAGAACTATAGGGGCCTCCCGGCAAGACGCTAAATCTCCCTCTGCCAAGTCTTCTCAGCCGCAGATTGAGGAACATGAACCTGCCTCTCAGGATTGGCATGAAGAATAGCTTATAAAAATGAGTGCGAAACCCTTTGCAAATCCCAAATGCTGCATGAATGCTAAGCAATAATAAAGATCTGTGCGGATGCGGCAAAGCAGCCCGACCTGCAGCTGCTTTTTCAAACTGGACACCAACCATTTAAGATTCATCCATCATTCACCTCCGGGCATCCCTTTCTTTATGAAAAAACAAAATGGGCTGTCTGCATTGCAAGGAAATGGAAAAATTGAATTTCAAAGCATGTAAGGCCCCCTCTCTTGACCATTCAGAGGAATGGGTTCTGTTATTTAGTTGATGAAGATAATGTTCATGAAGAAATGAAGGGGCAACAGTACCAATTGCCATGATGGCTTTGTTTTCTTCTTCGAAGACACAAGATTCTAGCTGCAAGTAGATTTTGAAAACATCGTAAAGACATGTGGTACACAGCCTAATATCATGGGGCAGGGTTTGTGTAGTTATCTATCCCTAACTCCTGCAAGAAGTCACTTGTCAGTAATCCCCAAGCATTGTCTGTCTATATGTTGAAAGACAGGGAGGGGGAGAAATACAGTGTCCACAAGCAACACGACAATGATGACTGTCATCCCCCAGCCCCTTGCAGCATGAAATATACAAAAAAAAGAGAGAGAGGGAGAAAAAAAAACTCTTCCCCAGCAAACCATTTCCTCCAAAGACATGATTCACTAACATTTGATTTGACAAGTTGTAGGCACTCCTAACATTATTTTTTTCCCTTTTGCTGTTCATTTGGGGAGCAAAGATTTATTGCCTCTCCTGAAAAGGACAAGGGATGCACTAGAAATAAGAATCAATAGGGTTTTTTTTTTTTTCTCCCATTGCCCATCTTTATAGAAAAGAACCACTTCTTGACTAGATTCTTAATTCTTTTTGGTTCCAAAATCCAGTGAATCTTTCTCTACAATATTAAGTAAAATTTGAAGACAGAAGCAAACAAGTCCAGTCGTGGGGCAATGGGAGGCGATCCATTTGCAAGTGAAATACTCTCCCCATGTGAAGTTTCCTCGCCCCACTCAGTCAACAGCCCCTGTCATTGTCCTGCCCTTCTCTTTAAATGTAGCATGTGTAAATCTGCCACGCATAGGAGCCGTGTTATATATGGGTTTGCACTGAATGTACACTAAAGAAAACCCACTAGGTAAGATTTCATTCACAAAATGCCAAGCAATTATTGTTTCATAAAACAAAGAAAAAAAAAAAGAGGTGGGTCCCAGTCTGCAAAGATTTTGCTAGGTACCCAGGGAAGTGCTCTATGAAACAGAAATAGAGCCAGGACTGGGCGGCAACGAGTTTTATTCCTGGGTGCAAAAGAAGGACATCATGTTTGTTTCCTTCCTGGTGGTAAGCTGGTGGATCTAAAGAGAGTCAAAGAGGAACAGGTAAAGTTGGTTCAATGCACAGTATATGAAACTAATATTTGCGAGTGTTGTCATGGTCTACCTCTGTTAAGCTAGGGACAACCTGATAGATGCATAGCGTATGCATATGCATCCTTTCCACACAGTCCTGGCTCTGGCTGTTAAAAATGGCAGAGAGCCTCTCAGCATTTCCATTACAGAACCTGATTTTCAGGGATTTATAACTAAACTGAAGATTTCCTTCAGAGCAAAACAAGAATCGCCGGCTCTCAGCTCAAAGCACAATTTTGTTTTCAGTTTTCTGGAAAGTTTGCTTTGGTCATTATCAAGCTATGGAAATGCAAACATAAATAAACCAAAGCTTATGGGGATCTGACTTTTTTTTTTCCCCCTCTTTTTTTTGCAACCCTCGTGAAGCTTTCAAATAGCTTGGTTATCTGAAATGACATTTAGTCCAAAATATGGATTTCTTGCTTAAAATGGCTGCAACTTTGACATTTAAAGATTGGTTATTACACATGCATAGAAGCTGCTTCTCCAAAAGATACTTGGCAATCCTGTGCAATATGGTATGTATCACGCATACTTAATGCCCACCGGCCAAATGACCCGCTCCTATTGCTGGACTGAGAAAATAGATTTTAACAGGAATGACAAATATATTACCAATTCAATTATTGCTTTATCATATTGTGCTCATTAAAGAGTGCTTGAAGAGTAGCATAGATTGTGTAAAAATTACTTAATTTCATGCATCATTCTAAAAGTAATTATTTACTTCCAAATTAATATTGGCTGAAAAACCTGAAGTCCCCTGCCACTGACTACTTCTGGAAAACATCATGGTGATTCTTTACAGGATCCAGAGACATAAAAGAAAATAATTAAGGTCAGGATAATGCCTAATACGCATTCACAAAATGCACCATTATAGTTTTTACCCAAAGATGCAATAATATTCCACATGCTCCAAAAGGTATTTGCAAACACACAGATTTCAATCAAGTCTAAATACGTTCATTGGAAAAAATAAGTTTAATTCATTGTGACTATCAGCTGCATAGTATTTCTTTCCCTTGATGGAAATACTTATGTAATACACTTGTAAAAATATACATATTCTCTCTCTCTATATATATATATATGTATATATAAGGTATGATCAAAAAGCTTTTGCACAGTCATTTGAATATCAACATGATAGCAAATCCACATTCTTTTGAAAGCAGACAAACTTATTCGAAACAAAGACATTACCAGACAAGACTTGTGAGTGAGGCTATCGGCTAGCGTACAAATTTTGGTTTCACCACAGACTAATGAGACTGGGGTGCTTCTCTCTTAATTTTTTTTCCTATGCCCCTTAAGCTTAAGGTGAAAGCAATGTAAAAGGAAGAGTATGCAAAAAGGTTTTGTGCAATGGAAGCGTGATTGAAACATGTGACAGTTTTTGATTCATGCACCAAATATTCATTGCATGCCTATTGCAGGCCACTCAGCTAAGTGCTGTGACCAAGAAGACACCAGTCATGGTCTCAAAGCTCTTTTGCTCCAAAATGAACAAATTTTAATTTTGTTAAGTTAACATTCAGATTCAATCATATGGATGTCTAGCTATTAATATATACTCATGAAACTATAAAAATAAAAGCCAAACAAAAGACACTTCAGTTCTCGTCTCAACAAACAACTGAATGAGTGAGTCTTTGGGAGGGTAGGAACACAGGGAGAAAAGTGCCCATAGAAACAATAAGAAATAATGATAATGAGGCTTGACATGCAAATTTTTCTGAAGTTGAGATGGTCAATAATTCTTTTTTAAATTGTAACGAATTTATATCTTTGTTTCTTCCATTCGATAGCTGAGGCTGTTATTTACCTGCCACAATTACATCGGCCCAAACATGCTGCCATCAATATTTCTGATGATCTTAGATACTAATAGAGTAGGAATCGGTTTAACTTCACCATAAAGACCACTCAGGCATTACAACAACAAAAACTACAGATCAGCTCTGCTGCCGTCTGACTTTTTCTACCATCCAAGTAAATTAAGACCAAGATATTTGCTATGGAGGAAAAGGGAGCGTTTGAGTGCTTGCATCATCCAGAGAGATTATCTACACAGGATAAAAAAATGCTGTTGATAACGTGTCAAATCTCTGTGTCACTCTGTGCACAGCATCACGACACTGTACAGCACAGTGTAACTGACTGTGTAAATGAATTAAAATAATGGAAAGGATCCATTTACCTCTGACTTTTGGTGGTTTTACTCTCTGATCTGTAGGAATAGAGGCAGATCACTTCTCTCTCTAGAAAGGACACGTGGCAGCCTTACACATTTAACATACAGAGATAGAACGAGCATAGATGTACAGAGAGTGTGGTTTACAGTAGACAATGTAGAGCGTTGAAAAAAACATGAGACTTACAGCCACCAAATCCTGGACTCTAGTCTTCCTTCCACCACTTGCTGTATGGCCTTGACAAATCACCTCTCAGCCTTAGTTTCCCTACAGGGGAAAATAAAATGGGATACTAATAACATACCACCATCTCACATGCTTAACAAAAGTGCAAACACTGTGTAAACTACGCAAAGGACCATACACACGTGAGTATCATTTTTAAGATGTTATTATTATTTTCATGACCACAGGGGATTTTTTTTTTTTATTTTATTTTAAATGTCGGTTTTTAAATGCCTGAGAAAATGGGGCAGTCACAGAACCGTGACTTTAAACAAACTTTATTTGGGCGCATGACTGACTGGCAATTGTGTGCCATCATTTTAGCTGTCACAGGCCCGGAGAAATGTGGGAGAGCTCTTCCATGAAATGTTTATATTTCATAAACAAAATGATGTGCTTAACAGTCAGAGCGATGGGAGGGTTCCGGCTAATGCATTTTCCAATGTGTGAGGCAGATTATTAATGCGCTTCAGTAGCTGTTAATTTCAGTTTGCCGGAATGATTTATGGGGAGGTAAAGGAGAGAGACATAATCTAATTGAGATCACAATCACCGTTCTAGCAGCAAAGCACTGGCATGGACCCTTGGCACGGCAGAATGATTAATATCTAATAAGCAAATAATCCGTTAAATTATTATCAACATTCCTTTTGACAACTCTTTTGTTGGCAAATGCAAGAGAGGGAAAAAAAAAAAAGAAGAAAAGAGACACAAAAGATGTAAAAATCACTACTTTCTCTAATAATAATGTAAAGGTAGATTTTGGTCAGAGCAAGGGTGGTGAGTATCATGATAGGCTTAAGTATTAGGATCAACTTGAAGGATGCTAGGGAGGCATTTTTACCATAGTAAGAAGGACAATCGAATGCCCGGAGCAAGATCACTATTCAGACACAAAATTCGGTAATGCTAGTTCTCAACGCCTTAGCATTACCCGGCTAGTGTTAGACCTGTCCCTTGCCACCATGAAGGTAATCAGATATAAAGGCTAAAAAAAACCCTCTTATACCAGCTCCTTTTAGCTTCTTCTGTTTCTTTAATTTTTATTATTTTAACATGATAAATCACAGAGAACGTTAAATTACCATTTCAGCCATTTTTAAGAGTACAGTTTGGGGGTGTTAGATAATTTTGCATTGTTGTGCCACCCCTTACCACCGTCCGTCTCCAGAACTTTTCATATTCCCAAACAGAAACTCTGTCCCCATTAAACAGCAACTCCCCCTTCCCCAGCCCCCAATACCTGGCAACCACAGAGAATTGGGGTTTGCCCAATTCTGGGGTTTCTCTGTGAATCTGACTCCTCTAGTAACACTTACTCATGGAATAATACAGTATTTGTACCTTTGTGGCTGGCTTATTTCATTTCCCGTAAGCCTTCAAGGTGAGTCCATATTGTAACAGGTGTCAGAATTATAAATCTCCCAGCCTCAGGTGTTCCTCCACAGCAACACAAACGGACTCACACACGCATTAGGGCAAGCCTACACCCAGGTGGGTCTGCATCAACTAGCCGAGCAGGCAAAACCACAATGGAAGGAGTAAAGGGCAGATAAAGAAGCCAGTAGATGGTTCCAAAAGGTGTTTGTGCATTTGAGTGGTGCGTACAAGTAGAACTTCTTCCACCACAACCCAGAAATCCCACAGCTATTGTGTGAGAAAAACTCATGCCACTCTGTGAGCTTCACTTCATCTTCCTCTACTTCTTCTCTAACAATTCCCTCTGGACCTCCACGTCTCCAAGATTAATCATGGCTGCTTGAAGCAGGATAGCCCTGCTCACTCCATCCCTGCCCTCAGTGCCCCCTCAATGCCCATCCTTCCCAGACCTGGTTCATCATCATTACTATTATTGTTCCAATAAGTCTCTGCAATGAGTTGTTCCCATGTTGGATTTTTTTCTCTTACGGAACAAAAGAAGACCACAAATCTAAATCAATCTACCATGAAGAAATGATTAATTCCTCAGTGCTTAAGTGTGGGTTGGCTAAAGTCTGGAGAGGTGACTCAGCCACTCAGGGCTCTGATGGCTCTAACTTCTAGTCCCCTGTTCTATGATTGACATTCTCTGGGGGCATGGACTGAGTCATCTCTCTCTCTGCTTTGTCTCAATGTCTTCTTCAATAAATTGTTAGCAACGGAATTGCCAGTGATGATATTAAGATCTAGACACCTCAGCCTCCTTCAAGACTTCAACATACCTCTAATTAACATAATTAGGATTAAAGCTATTCATAATATTAGTACTCTAAGAATTTATTAGCTCAGGGAAAACGTTAAGAAATACAATGGAAGATCAGCAAAGAATGGGCAACAAAATATTTGGGACCCAGTTTTATATATAATGTACTAATTCCTTCCCAATCATCATCAAGTCACCATAAAACATCTAGATAGACAATAATATCACAAGAGCGTATGTAATTACTTACTATCAATTTGATTTATCTCCAACAAGTTTATTAAATTTTGGAATTGACAATTCAGGAACCTCTTAACCATTCCTAACACCTTACTCTGATATACCCTTTAGAGATATCCCTAGAATATTATAACAGATTCCAACAGTTTTCCTGGAATTAATCATATGATACGCACCTCTTTGCAGCATGCCAAAAGAAGGTGTATCTTCTTTGCGCTCAAATTCCACATGACACAAACAAAACGGTTCTAAACTTTTTCAAAGAGTAGTCCTCTTAAGAAATTTGTTCAAAACCCTCTAGATGTGCACGCAGGAAACACACTCCACCTAAAGGTCATGGGCTGGCTACCATAAAATTCTAAGGTATCTACTTTGCAAAAGCTTAGGAGCCCCTTATGTCAGATTGGTCTCCCCGAACACTCTCCCCTAAAGAACCCTATAAATATCAGAAACTACTTCACAGACACAGAAAATACAGCTCAGAGAGGCCGCAAAGCTTATTAATTTCAGAGTGAAGACTGAAAACAAGATCCCCTGAGTCTTTACCTGCAAGAGTTCCTGCTTTCTGCTCCTCCACACTGCTTCCTCATCAGCTCTAGTTAAATACCACTTATTATTGCTTTCACCTGCTCATTCAACAAATTTCACTGATAACTCAGAACACATTTCAGCTCATTCATTCAATCAATCACTGAGCACCTACTGCATGCCATGCACTTTGCTGAGCGCTGGGGACAGTGCCATGAGTAAGACAGACAAGCTCCTGTCCTCATGAGTTTGCACTCCAGTAGCGAAGAAAAGAACTAAGCAGTTCAATAAAATTTTAAAATATGCAAAGAGCTGGGGAAGGGTATCGCAGGCTGAGGGGACAGCATGCAGGAAAGCCTGGTGGCACAAAAGGGCTTCGTGGGTCAGAGGACCAGAGGTCAGTATGGCTGGGGTGCAGGGAGAAAAGCAGAACGAAGAATAAAATGAGGTCACAAGGGGAGACTAAGGCCAGATTATTCAGGACCTTGAGGCCGTTTTACAGAGTTGAGTTTTATTCAAAGAGCAGTGAGAAACTGAAGGTTTTAGATGATATGATTTGCTTTATGTTTCTAAAAGATGACTCATAACAATGGCTTGGTACAGAGCAGATTGTAAAGGAATGAGTGTGGAACTGGGAAGGCAGGACAGAAGGCTACAGCAATGTCCAGGTGAGCAATAACGGCATTTTGAGCCAGGGTGATGGCGGTCGAGGAGGATGAAGCAGATTAATTCCAGGTGTGTTTTGGAAGTAGCGCCAGTAAGAGGTGGTGATTCCTAATCTAAGAAGTGTGAGGAAAGTGGAAAGACTAAGGGTGACTTTTAGTTACTTCCATGGGATAGTGGTGGTGCTGTCTAGCAAGATGAGGAATTTTGCTGTCACTCTGTTATGTCACCTTAAAGCCTACAAGGATATATTGCTTTGTAAAGCCACGGGCATAACTAGAAATTAGAAATATCTATGATACCTCTAAGAGAACCAACTAAAGAGGTTCATCCATCTCTCCATGTGCTACGCATGATCCCCCATCAATACTAAGAAGAATGGAGGGACATGTCCCTGCATTAATTATAAATCATTGATTACGATCAGCTTACTTTGGCGACTCCACACCCCTTCACTTCAGAGCTCTCCATATGCCTGCAAAATAGCTACTGATTCACTTGCTAAGACCTTCAGGGAGCCTACAATCTTGGGTAGGTGCACTAGAAGGAATAAGTGGGAGGAGGAATTCTGGACAAAGTGTGCACTTTTGAACATCCCTGTATAACACACTGTCAATATTTTAACACTCTGAACAAAATGTCCATATTCCATGTCTATTTCACAGTTGCATACCTAAGTGAAAATTTGCTCTTTTCTTCCACATAATCCAGCTATGCCTAGCCTCCAAAAAATATTCTAAGAGGAACACAGACTTGAACACAAGGAACATTGAAAAGACATTTACTTTTGTGAAAAATTGGGAGAAATAAAAACCATGGAATCTATAACAAGAACAGAAAAGGAGAGAAAATGTTGAAAAAGAAGATTATTATGCAGCTCCTGGAATACTGCCCAAACTGGAAAAAACAGGAAGGAAAGGAAAGCAGTCCTCTTTGTTCAGGCCAGCTTTCTCTGCATGGAGTCTCTTGTCAGGACCTGGGTCCTTCTATGATTTCAGTACAGATGGAATAGAAAACATAATTAACAGCTACACCTTGACTTCTGTTCCTGAGTTGTATCTCAAGTTCTAAAACCAGTTTGTCTAGCAAAACACCAATCTTCCACTCTCACTAGGAAACTGAGTGGCCTGCCTCTTCCCCTTAACCCACACAAATATGCCTAAATTACTGAAAGGGAGCCACCAAAGAGGGAAACAGCCTAATATCCACCATAAAAGTGACCCAAGCTCCCAGATAAAGGAATAAAGGGTGCGTGGTAAACTTCAACTTTTGACTCATATTTCTCCACACAAATGTTTTACATCAATGCACATCCCAAGACAGAACCATAAACTTTGAAAGTAAGAACGGCAGCCTAGTTTCAAGCCGGTGGCGTTACCCACACCATTTATACGACTGGTGAGGACCCCCCAGAAGGAGTCTGTGGCACTGTGATTGGACAGTCCTAAGAGTTCAGAACCTGTACACGGTCCTTGATCGGCCAAGTACAAAGTGTTCGTGATGATGAGGTTCCTCCTCCCCAAACTACCTACCAATAGTTCATCCCATCATCCGTACTCTTAGAGCCTACAATTTTTGGCATGTAGATTTTTTTTGCAGAAACATGAAGGTAGAACTTCTCTAAAGTTTTCATATTTCCATAAAGTCCACTTTCCAAAAGTCAACTTAATTTGTTTGTTCATTAAACTAATTCATGCATCACTTGACAGCTAGACCCTGGAGATGCAGAGACAAAGAGTTGCCCTTCTGGAACTTACTATCCAGACTGAGTCAAAGAAAAACACTCAGATAAAATATGAGGGAACTTTTTTATAATCTCCGGGTAAGGAAAGACTTTTTTATTAAAGCTAAAAATATAAGACACATATTTATCATAAAAATAAGAAGAGACTGAGAGATTTGAGAACAGAGTAAAATTTAAAAATTGACAGCAAAATAACAACAACAATATCAAAATAAAGTAAAGGATAAACAACAAAAAAGGAAAAATATATATTTAAAACATAGGTCAGACAATAAGTAAACTTCTTAATACACAAAGAATTATCACAAAGCAACAAAAATGAGGCAAAACAAAATGGAGAAATGGGCAAATGACATGACCAGGAAACTCACAGAACTACAAATAGTCAATTAGCATGGCTCGACTTTACCTAAAATACAAATTAAAACAAACAAGGAATTTTTTTATTGTAAATACTAAAAAGATGTTAAGGTTTTAAAATGCCCAAGAGCGGGGGAAATGTCCACATGCTATGAGAAGACGTGTACAACTTTATATTTCCTTTTGGAAACAAATTTAATAAAATGCATTAAAACTTTAACTGTGTTAACTCATTGACCCAGTAATTTTACTTCTAATAGTTGATCATATAAATATTGAAAACATGTGCAAATGTAAACATATATGACAATATTCAATGTGGCAAAATTTGTAATAGAAAGGTGTAAAAAATAGTAGGAAATTAATTACATATAATGGAATACTCTACAGTCGTTAGAAACAATGAATAGGTCCATGTGTACTGACACAAAAAAGATGTTCAAGATATATTTTTCATGTTGTTATATATTTACATTAATATAATATCTGATGTTATATAGTTATTAAAATATTATACTGTATATTAATACATTAATATTACATATTAATACATTGCATCTGTTATTAATATAATAACCACTGTTCACAATTTGATATATTATGAACAATGGTTACCTCCGACTGAAAATTTAAAATTATAGAGGGCATTTATTTCTTTTATTTCAGAATATTATTGTTTGAATTATTTGTAGCATGTATTTTTATCTTTGCAACTATATAAATAATAAAGGATAAAACCCAAGGCTTAATAGTTACTGTATTTGTTTATCAAATATTTATTATTACGTGCATTTTTTATCCTTTTGAAGTCACACTGCCAACATAAGCTAGACTACCTACGCAAATACACCAACATCATAGAACATCATTGCTCAATCAAATACACAGGAAGTCTGTTATTTAGATCTCCTAATGAGAGGAGAAATGTCTAGGATGGAATCCTCTAGCACGTAACAGTTATCTCCCACAGCAGTAGGCTCAGGAGAGATGTCAAACACAAAGGACATTCTAAATACTTGGATGATATAACTATCAAGAACCTTGCACAAGAGCCTTTTGGCCTCTTACTATGATACTGGAGGATTCATCCTACTATTTCAGCTCAAGACCTAGACTAGAAGCAGAACAAAGAACCATCTTCTTGCCCAATTTTGCCCACACCTGTATCTGACCTTGGCCATCCAAATTCAGCATTGTGAGAAGGTAAGTAAACAAAGCATAGTGCCATCCCTTCTTCCCAAGGCCGAGGATGGAGAATACCTAAGTGTCTTCTCAATGTTTCCCTCTCTCTGCCCCCCAGCCTGCCCAAGCTTAGCCTTCCGAAAGTGGAGGCATTCCTCTAGTGGAAGATACTCAGAAACTACCTTAACCCATCAGTTTCATGGGTCTTAGAGAAAACAGAGCTCAAAGAAGGATCCAAAGAGAATGCACATCCTGTATTCTATTTTATTTATAATACCTTTACCCTTCCTACTAAAACTTACAACAATGTTGTTGTATGCCGTGAGTTTGAAAATATAAACAAATATTACAATTAATTGTGTATTTCTTTTGACCTGGGAGTGTGTGTTCAAGATGTTGGGAATATGCAGCGCCTCCTAGTGGTTGGAGTGCATGGCCATCAGCTTCAAAACTAAAGTCTCAAGTTCACTGTTTTCACAAGTTAATTTAGAAATATTTGAAAAACAAAAAAATTGAGGGCTAAGAAAGTGATATCAAAAAGGAAATGAAAGAATGACTCAAAGAGGTAATGGTTGCTCTCTAGTTTTGTAGTAAGAACTGGGAGTATCAGTCGGGCCAATGAAAACTACGTGACAAGTGGAGAATTTTGAAAACTCAGTATGTAAAGCTGAAAGGCTTCCTTGCAAATGATAAAATATGATCATCTGAGCAGTGAGCAAAGATTATATCCCTGTTTTTCCCAGGAATTGAGAAAAATACTAATAATTATAGGCACTTAATAAATATACCATTTGTTGAATTTATTCAATAATGAGCCTAGAGAATCAAAACCCCCTCGAGTATTAGAGCTGATTCAGAAGATCTTTATTTATTTTCTATTTCATTTAGAGCTCTCTTGGCTACTTATAGTTGGGAGTTATCCACGGGCAACATACTCATGGAGAAAACAACTGAATGTTGAGCTACTTTAAAAAACAATAGTATTAAACACTATCTCATCTGTGTCCTGAAACCCTCAAGGAGTTTCAAACACCATAGAGCCCAAGGAAAGTTAACATGATTTGGAGAATGTTAAAAAGCTAAATAGGAATATTTCTTTCGTAGGACTATCCTATCTAATATTTCTTGGGATTAATTGCTTACAGCCTTTCAGAATCAACTGTGTTTTCCTAACATATTAAATTTTTACTGATTTGTTATTCATATTAAGTAAAACAGTATTATTTGAGGAGGAGTCTAGTTTAATTTTGGCAAACATCAAGTCATCGCCGAGCTAGAGGAAATGGACAAGTTTGAATAGAAGTGAGATGGATGTTTTAGTGTTTACCAGACTGGATTACAAAAAAAATGAAAGTATTTTTATAATTGAAAGTTATTATATGTGTGTATGTACATATGTATGTGCATGTGTGTATATATATGTGTGCATACATATATATGAATGAAATCTATCCAAGATGTGAAGTGGCAGAGAAGGAAAAACATGGTGAACAGCAGGAGTTGGAGGAAAACAGAGCTCACTCACTAAGCATTATTCATGCAAAGCACTTTACTAGACATAGTGGGAAATACAAGATGAACATGATATAGATCCAGTCCAGTATGGAAGGGAAGACATTTACGAATAACTCCGATACAGTGAAAAAAATATGTGTTCTATAGGAAAGGTAAGAGCAGAGTGTCATTGCATTAGTGAGTCTCTGTCTCTCCAAATGAATTTGATCACAATTCTCATCTCTTCTGTTCAAAACTCTAAAGAAAAAAAAAATCCTCTCCTAGGCTCAGAAAAAGAAATTAGGTGATTCTAATTAAAAAGAATAAGCAATGATTAATTGCTTATTTATTTGTTACAAAAATTATAGAAGAAGAGTTTAAAATATTAGGCTAAAGTGAGTTTTAAAATCTGTTTCATTAAGCCATATAAATTCTACCCCTTGTTGCCACAAATAATTGAGTTGTTTGGGAAAGAGAAATAAGTGCCATGACTGTTGAACTATTTGGGAAGGGAGGAAACAAAATTATTGCTATTTACAAATAACAATAGTGTTAATACTGACAAAGCCTAAGAAAATCAACTGAAAAAAATGATATATCAGTATGAGGGTTCAGTAAACTAGCTGGATATAAAGACACACACACAAATCAGTATTGCCAAATACTGACAACAAATAGCTGAAAAATATACTACAAAAAAGATAACACACAGCAATCTAAAGTATAAAATATCTAGGAATAACACTAACAAAATGTGTTGGACCTTTATTAAAAACCCACATACATTTATGGAGACAATATTTAGAGAGTACTGAGCTATTTTACTGGTGGCTATTTCGTATGCCATTTAATCTGGAACCAACTGACTTTATCAGAACAAGATGCGTGACATATGCTAAGTCATGATCCAATCAATAGGGATGTGTGAAACATGATACTTTAGACACAGAGGCACCTGCTGTCTGTAGTTCTACTGCAGTTCATGTCTGCATAACACAGGAATTCTGAGGAATACTATTTTGCACAATTTCCACCAAAAAAGAAAAAAAATATCATGGGGAGTTTCTAATTGTAAGCATTGTATTATGGAATATATTTCTGATAAGGGAGAACTCCCACTTTGATTAGACATTGATGAGAATGAAATTCCCTACTTAGAATTTTTACATGTCTGATGAGTTGGAAGAATTTTCCACAAACTAGCTTCTAGCTCTGTACATTGCAACCTTTCTTTCTCGTCTGTTACCCACATACTTCCAGAGGCAGGAGCTGTTTGTACTGAGTTGTGATCTCTGGCCTTGCACTTTCCCATTGCAAAGTACATGACTGCAGTAGGCAGCAGGGGTATTCCTGGAAGACTTTCCCACATCAAGACTGGTAGGCATAACTCAACGGTGCATGGAGTTTATTCTGAACCTCAACATATATCTCGCTGAACTCAGACTAAATGATTCCCCAAGTCAACTTTGCCAGGTATCACAAATACCCGAGGATAAGCGTAATGGCAAGGGAGTCAAAGTGGCATGAGAAAAAAGATTTGAAACTTAAAATGGATAGAGGTTAAAATACCTTACTCAAGCCTATCATAATTATTTCTGGATGAGTAAAAACAGAATTTCCCTTTTTACATACTTCCACCTTCTTTCGCCAATTTCTTCTACATTTAGAAGAGAAGCCGAGAGAATGGTGGTAGTTGTCTTGGTCCCTTCTGACCTTGCTGAACCAGGCTGTGGTTATGCTCTTAGTCACAGCTATTTTTACACTGCAGTCTGGATTACTCCATATTGTTATGTGATTTTTTTCCACCTGCTCAATAAAAATAATGTTTCTCTTTATAATGTAGTAAAATTTAAGAAGGTCTGATCTGATCTTATCTTGGTCCCCTCCAACCTGAAAACAAGAAACAGAATACCATTCCAGTTGTCTTCACAATAACTACTACAGTTTCTAAAACTCAAATCAGAGCAGAGGCACAACTCTAGTCTGAGAGTCTAGACTTTCAGTCCCATGACCAGTTTTCTTATAAATAATCCTCAAAGCCTAAGAGAAAGAAAAGGAAAATTAGAACCATGAAATGTATCTAGTTAGCAGCTCTTTAGGTCAGTGAAATCCTCAGTTTTATGATCTTACACACTATTCTTGCTACCCAGGAAGTCTCATCCACTTCCATGGTTTCAAATACCTCCTATACCCTGATGACTCCAAATTCTGTATTGAAACTTCCTCCTAAGCTCAAGATTTATGCAATTCCCATGGAACATTGTAATTAGATGCAACATGTCTCAAACATAACTTATCATCAACCCAGTCAATTTGATCTAAATTTAAGTTAAATTTAAAATTTGCTGTTCTCAACAGTGTCATCCTCTCAGTGAATGGTGTTACCGTCCACTCATTTGTTCAAACCAGAAACCTAGATGCCACCATCGATTCCTCAGTCACAGCAGTAAGCTGGAACCAGTTTCTACCAGCTTGCAAAAGGCAATGGGGCAAATCTCTCCCCAACTCCTCATTCTGTAATGTCATATTGGTAGCTCTGGAGATTTTATCCTCTGAGCTATGCTTAGATCTTATGATTCCTAAAGGGTAGAGAAAGACCATACTTGGTAAACACTCAATCCCTACTTCCTCAGACACGGGGCTCTGCATTCAGAAGATCAGCCTCATGTGTTATGTCAGAGCAGAGATACTGAGTGAGGTTGTCTAGGTTCTAATTTGTGCTCTTCCATCCATGGACTGTACAACCTTACCTTGCATGAGTTTCAGTTTCTTGCCATCCAAAACAGAGGTGGGAAGAGAACACTTCACAAAATTAAGAATTGAAAGAGTTCACGTGGATAAAGCACTTGGCAGGGTGACTAGGCACACAGTAGGCACATAATAAATACTTCCTGAAAAAAATACTAAGATGGCCACAGAAAAATCTCTGCTACTGAATTTTAAGTGGAGCCACACTTGTGCTATGATCGTCTCTTTGATGTAGCTTGAAGTATTTCTTCCAAGCAGCAAAAAAAATATTTATTGCTGCCAAACTTCTGACTGTCTTCTGACTTCTGACTCTCTGAGACTCTGAAAGCTTCTCCAAGACTAGCTAAAGATACTTTGCACCCAGTCCAAGTCTGGCCTTCGTTAGCCATTAAAATCAAAGGCAACTTTAAATCAGGGCATAAAAGAGACTTTTCCTAAGCTTCGCCTCACATTAGCATGTGAGAGACTCTGCATCAGCAAAAATCTTTTTTTTTTAATCAACCTAAACCTCTGACTAAATTAATAAGAGTTGAGTTTGACCTTTAAAATGCTAAAAAATACAGTTCCCAGTATAATTCTTGTTCATCCCTGGACCAAACCATTCTCATAGTAAATTATGGCACTAACAGCTGGCTGCCAATGAAGTCAACTATTAATTGTATGTTCACTGCACTGCCTGATATAAATCAATATGAGTAACGAGCAATTGTCCTCAGTCTATAGATACAAAGATCTTACACTGCAAAATAATTTACGGTTGGCTGTCAGGCTTCTCAGACTAGATGTCATTTGGTCTCCTCTTTTCTAAAGATATGGTAAAAATGAACACACATTGAAAACCACCTGATCTGCCTCTGCAGAAAACTTCTAGTTAACTCTATGAAAATGACAGTAGAAATGGGTTTTGATTGTGTGTTCCAAATAGACAACTTTACACTTTTATAAATCCCAATGAAATTTGAAGAATAGGACTGAGGGAGTCACTACTTTATGATCTCAAACTCTCAAAATTCCTTCTCTGTCCACCACGGTCCACCTCCCCCACTCCCTCCCTTCCTGTAGATTTGCTCTACATCTTCATAAAGGCCATCAGCCTCCCTGTTTTCCTAGTTCCCATTTCTATCGTAGCTTCTCTCATCTCTCTATCCCACAGACACTAAGTGCTGATGACACTCTCATTTTACAGCTAACCATTCCCACCTTGGAAATTTCTTAACCTGGACCACCACACTTCCTCCCTTCTTGAAGTCCTGGGTGGCAGGTGTTGCTAGGGGATACATGTAAGTGAGAATCCATTACAAATCTACCTCGTCTAGCTTTGATGGGCCCTCTATACAACTCAGCTATATTTAAGTGCAGAATATGCTAACGAGCATTTGCTGTGAGGGGTGGATTCCATGGTTATGTTAGTTTGGAAAACACTGGTTTACATTAAGTTGAACAAGTTCTTTTCTGCAGAATTTAGTGGAACCTGGTGTGCATTGTGGGTGTCCAAGGGAAGATTACATATGTACCGTTTCTCAAAAATCTGTACCCAATGAATCATTTGTACAGAGAACAACCACAATTCTAGTATGCTATGAAACAAGTTGGGGAAATATTATCTTAACTCATTTCAAATGACTTAATGTAGTGAATGACTTAATTTACATGGAAGCTAGAGACCTTTTCATATGAAGTCTTCACCTTCTCTCCTTTTTCTCTTCCATTTCTTTTCTTCTTCTCCCTATCCCTTTAGGCCATCTACAGAAACCTCCAGCAGCCACTCTCATTCCTTGCATTTGAAACTCCTCTTTTCTGGGTTTCTTTCCTGTATTGACAAAAATGTCAGCACTTATCTGCCATAAAAACTTTCTCAACCAACCATATGCCAACAATTTAGAAAACCTAGAAAAATGGATAAATTCCTGGACACATACAACCTACCAATATTGAACCACAAAGAAACAGAACACCTCAGCAAAATAATAATGAGTAATGAGATCAAAGCCACAATGAAAAGTCTCCCATTAAAGAAAAGCCCAGGACCTGACGAATTCACTGCTGAATTCTACCAAACATTTAAAGAAGAATGAATACCAATTCTACTCAAACTCTTCAAAAAACCTGAAAGAGGGAATACTTCCAAACTCATCCTATGAGGCCAGTATTACACTAATACAAAAACCACAAAAGGGCAAAATAAAAAAAGAAAACTATAAGCCAATATCACTGATATACATAGCAAAAATCCTCAACAAAATATATCAAATGGAATTCAACAACCCATGAAAAAGATCATCTACCATGAATAAGTGGTATTCATCCCAGGGATGCAAGGATGGTTCAACATACACAAATCAATAAACATGATACATCACATTAACAGAACCAAGAACAAAAACCATATGATTATTTCAATAGATGCTGAAAAGGCATTTGATGAAATTCAGCATCCCTTTATAAATAAAAACCCTCATTAAATAGGTATAGAAGAAACCTACCTCCAAATAATAAATGCCATCTGTGACAAATCCATGACTAACATGGCTTAAATGGAAATTTAAGCTGCCACCCACCACAGAGGAAACAGATATTGAAGTCTAAGTTTAGCCAAGTAAACTGCCTGAGAAAAAGGAAACGCTCTCCAGAAGAACATAACAGAATCCAGAGTTTCTACAATATATCATTTATGATGTTCAGAATACAACCTAAAATTACTCAACATGCCAAAAAAACCCAAGAAAATATGATGAATTCTAAAGAAAAACAATTAAAGAAGACTAATTATAAGATGTCTCAAATGTTAGAATTAGTAGAGATTTTAATGTAATTTTATAACCATGTGCAAAGACATAAAGGAAAATATGTTCATACTGAATTAAAACAGAGACTATCTCAGCAGAGAAACAGAGACTATTAAAAACAGATGAAAATTGTTCAATTGAAAAATATCTGAAATAAATTCACTGGTGCATATTAGTACTACAATAGAGATAATAGAAGAATTGGTGTACTTGAAGATAGATAAATAGAAATCATACAATCTGAATAACAGAGAGAACAAAGACTGAAAAAGTTTTAACTTAGTTTCAGAGATCTGTGGTATTCAATAAGTCTGTTATATAAGTATTTTGAGTCTCAGAGAAAGAATGAGATGAAAAAATATGTAAACAAATAATGCCTGAAAAAGCTCACTAAAACCTAAGCAGCATTAATACAAAGAAAAACTCACTGAGATATATTTTTCTTCTTAATATCTTTATACTACATACAATGGTTTAAAGCAAAAATTATAACATTGTATCATGGGTTTTATAATATAATATGCAAGGCATATTACAACTATAGTATAAAAATGAAGGAGGGGTCTATGAAGCTCTAATGCAAGATTTTTATATTTTATGAAAACTAGTACAATAACAACTCTAAGTGGAAGAAAGATTAAGGATATATCATATAATTCCTACAGAAACCACAAAAATAATAAAAATATGTATCACTAAAAAGCCAATAGGTAAATTTAAATGAAATTCTAACAAATATTTAATTAGTTCAAAAGGAGACAGAAAAGATGGAACAGAGAAACAAAAAAGGAAGATAAAAAAGAAGTCAAATAAAATGCTGAGCATAAATCCAGCCATACCAATAATGACATGAAAAGTTAATGCACTAAATATTCCAGTTGAAAAACTAATATTTTCAGAATGGATTTTGAAAAGCAAGCCTAGCTATAGGCTGTCTATAAGAAACTCAAGTTAAATACAAAGACACAGATAGGTTGAAAGCAAAGGGTAAGCATGAGAAATCTGGAGGTGCAATATTAATGTTAGCTAAAGTAGACCTCAAAACAAAAAATATCGGCCGGGCGCGGTGGCTCACGCCTGTAATCCTAGCACTCTGGGAGGCCGAGGCAGGCGGATTGTTTGAGCTCAGGAGTTCGAGACCAGCCTGAGCAAGAGCGAGACCCCTGTCTCTACTAAAAAATAGAAAGAAATTATATGGACAGCTAAAAATATATGTAGAAAAAATTAGCCGGGCATGGTGGCACATGCCTGTAGTCCCAGCTACTCGGGAGGCTGAGGCAGTAGGATCGCTTGAGCCCAGGAGTTTGAGGTTGCTGTGAGCTGGGCTGATACCACAGCACTCACTCTAGCCCGGGCAACAGAGTGAGACTCTACCTCAAAAAAAAAAAAAAAAAATCAACAGAGATATAAAGAATTACTTAATAGCCTCTTTTTCCGGGTGGAACCAGGGCGGGTGTCGAAGAGAAGAAAAAGAAGGTTCCTGCTGTGCCAGAAACTCTTAAGAAAAAGCGAAGGAATTTCGCAGAGCTGAAGATCAAACACCTGAGAAAGAAGTTTGCCCAAAAGATGCTTCGAAAGGCAAGGAGGAAGCTTATCTATGAAAAAGCTAAACATTATCACAAGGAATACAGGCAGATGTACAGAACCGAGATTCGAATGGCTAGGATGGCAAGAAAAGCGGGCAACTTTTATGTACCTGCAGAACCCAAATTGGCATTCGTCATCAGGATCCGAGGTATCAATGGTGTGAGCCCTAAGGTCCGAGAGGTGTTGCAGCTTCTTCGCCTTTGTCAGATCTTCAATGGAACCTTTGTTAAGCTCAACAAGGCTTCAATTAACATGCTGAGGATTGTGGAACCATATATTGCATGGGGGTACCCAAACCTGAAGTCAGTAAATGAACT
Source organism: Varecia variegata (assembly GCA_028533085.1). Lineage (NCBI taxonomy): Eukaryota > Metazoa > Chordata > Mammalia > Primates > Lemuridae > Varecia > Varecia variegata. The sequence goes on from CM052454.1 coordinate 2,497,534, forward strand.
AATCTACAAGCGTGGTTATGGGAAAATCAATAAGAAACGAATTGCGTTGACAGATAACGCTTTGATTGCTCGATCTCTTGGTAAATATGGCATCATCTGCATGGAAGATCTGATTCATGA
>CM052454.1:2498153-2558887 GCA_028533085.1 Varecia variegata
GAAGGTGGAGATGCTGGCAACAGGGAAGACCAGATCAACAGGCTTATTAGAAGAATGAATTAAGGTATCTACCATGAGTATTTTTGTAATCTGGTCAGTTAATAAACAGTGACTGCTTTCAAATTGAAAAAAAAAAAAAAAGAATTACTTAATAATGATAAAATAGTTCATCAGAAAGCGGAAAGTCACTGCCCAGCAAAGAATCTAGAAGTCATTGTGAACCTTTCTCAGGGCCCTGCTTCAGTTGGGAGTATAAAGATGTTAAACATCAACCCAAGGGGCATGGTAAATCAAATTAAGAAGTAAGATGTTACTTTTATACCAAATCATAAATTATGCACAAAATACTGGTCCCCACAGCACAAAAAAGGGAACCCTAGAGAAATATCATTTCAAGCATAATAAACAGGATTGTTGAGGTTGTAGCCTTTGAGGTTAAACTTTTTAAAGTGAGACTGTTTGGTTTTAGTGACAAAGGGTTAAGGGGACACAATCAAAGTTATTATCATTTTAAACGGAATGGACAGCTTGAACACGGACTCATTAATCAAACCCTAGAACACCAGAGTACCAATTGAAATTGGAAAGTTTTTTTATAGAGCAAAGGAAGGAAGATAGCTATCACGGAAATTCTTACTTTCAAAAAATAAGACAAGCTGGGGGGAAAAAATGTGTGTTGGGGGGGATGTCATTTCAATAGTTTGAAATAAGTTGAGATTTAATTTAAAGAAAATGTACCTGTTTTTGCATCCAGAACAGTACTAGATATGAGAGAAATGCTTAAAATATGGACTTCCTCATCAAAGATTTATAATCTGAAAGAGTGCCCATTCATGGATAATTATTCGAAGTATAATAAGTTGCTAAGAGAACGGAGTTGTGCTGGAGGCATAACTCTAACTTTCTAAACTTTTTTGGTGGCATTGTTAAAGATGAAGTACAATGCATACACTGTGGTTGGCCCTATGTTCCTGTTCCTTGTGTTACCATATTCTCAGTAAAAGCTGTAAAGAATCTCATTTTCTGTTTACCTATGATTCTACATGTCATTAATCAAAAAAGTAACCTACACAGGAAAACGAGAAACATTAGCAAAAATACAACTTAATATCATACACTGAAGATGCACACAGCTCTAAAGAGACATGCAGCAGGGCAGTAGGGTGTACTTACAGCCAGTCTTCTTGGAAGGCCAGCATGGGACTGTTGGTATGAAAAGACAGTTAGCTCAGTGATGAAGACTATGGATCGTGGAGTCGGGCTACCAGGGTCTGGATCTTGGATTCAGCGTGGAAAAGCTGCTTAGCTCTGTTATCTCTCAGGTTCATCATCTCTAAAATGAGGACAGATAGAGTATCAACCTTACAGAGCGGTTGTGAAGATTAAATCAGATAATCCATGTAAAGCACTTCACACAATGCCAGGCACATGCCAAACACTCCTTAAAACACTAGCTACTGCTCGTATAACAGCTCCCTAGGGATAAGTGGTGTTATAAAAAGAGCAAAGAGTCCCAGCTTTTCCATTAGTAGCTGGGTGAGCTGGTAGAGTCCCCTAATCTCTAGGATAGGAACATTTGTTTGCCTACCTTTAAAAAAGAGAATAATAATAATGTTTGCCTTATAGTGAAAATTTCAGTGGGAAACAGAGTAAGAACAAGTATGCAAAAAACACTTTGTAATACATAAAGCACTAAACACATATGGGTCATTATTACACTTAACGATCCCCTCGCCCTCTTCAAGAGATTCCACTCCCTGTGTTCGCATCTGCTGTGTTCACAGACGTGTCCTCAGCCCTTAGAACAGGGATTTGCACATTGTAGTGCTCAATAAATATCGTTGAATGAATAAGTGAATATCACATTTCTATAGCGCTGAAGTTCATTTTCTTACGCCTTTTATCTTCCTGAAGTTAGTTTAGATAAGGAATCTGAAGATAAGAGAATTGCCACCTATGCTGTACTAGTGTACTAGGCTCGCAGGTACCTGGTGCTCTTCTCACCCCACCTAAAGTGGCAACAGGGCTCAAGTAACCCTTGGGAGTGGCAAGACATTCCCCAAAGACTGGGGCACTTGTATACCCCATTCGGGAGTTTAGAGCCCAATATAAAGGTATTGGAATACCTTGATAACCGACTCCTCCACGCAAACTACAAGCAACAAAAGAGAGGGTAATCTCATACCCCAACACAGTGTCTTCCATCTCAAACTAGTGGTCGGCAGCGGAGTCTCACACACACAAGAGTGATCCAACACCTAGGAGACTAAGCAAAGGGTCCAAACTCACTAATCTCCTTTGGCAGGAGGTGAAGACAACAGGTCAGAGACAACCCAACAAGCTAAAACACGTCTAAGGCAATACAGGACCAAAGCGTATCTCCCCAGCACTGTCAAGGAACACCCCTTTGGGGACTTGGAGTTAAGGCCATAAACCAGTCCCAGCACCCCCAGTTCTTGACAAAGTAGCCTGATGAGAAAGAATCAGCAAAATAACACAGGAAACATGAAAGATCAGAGAGAAAAGTCACCCCCAAAGGAAAATACTCGATCTCCATCAATAGATAACAACTTACATGATATGATTAAACTGACAGAGGAAGAATTCCGAATATAGATTGTAAGAAAACTCCATGGAATTGAAGAGAAAATAGAAACCCAACATAAAGAAACCACAAGAACAATATAGGAAGTGAATGAAAAATTCTCTAAAGAAATTGAAATACTACAGAAAAACCGAACAGAAATCTTGGAAGTGAAGGAGGCTTTCAAGGAACTTCAAAACACAGTGGAAAGCCTCAGGAACAGAATGGATCACACAGAGGAAAGAATCTCAGAGCTTGAAGATAATGCGTATGCGCTAAACAAATTGGATGAAGAAAAAGAACACAGAAACAAGAGACAAGACCAAAACATACAAGAAACGTGGGATTATGTGAAGAAGCCAAATATAAGAATCATTGGCATCCCAGAGGGAGAAGAAGAAAATACACAAGGGCTAGAAAACTTATTTCATGGAATACTGGAGGAAAATATGCCTGACCTGGCCAGAAATCTTGATATCCAGATACAAGAAGCACACAGAACTCCTGCGAGACTCAATGTGAAAAGGCAGTCACCAAGTCATGTAGTTACTAGTCTGAGCAAAGTAAACACGAAAGAAGCAATTCTTTGAGTGATGAGGCGAAAGCAGCAGACAACCTACAAAGGAAAACCTATCAGACTAACTGCAGACTTCTCAACTGAAACTTTACAAGCCAGAAGGGACTGGGTACCTGTCCTTAATCTTCTAAAACAGAATAATGCCCAACCTAGCATTCTCTATCTGCCAAAATTAAGCTTCATCTATGAGGGAGAAATAAAGACCTTCCCAGACAAGGAATCACTGATGGAACTTGCGAAGACCAGGCCATCCCTACAGGAAGTACTCAGACCTGCATTACACACGGAACAGCGCATTAGACACTCTCCAAAGTAAAATCACTCAAGAGTTAAAGTCTAGAACCTGGACTCCATGAAGGCTCAAGGAGTAAAACAAAACAATAGGAATTCACCGAATGATATGAACAGAAATCTACCTCCAATTTCAATCTTCAAATGCGAATGGCTTAAATTGTCCTCTGAAGAGACATAGACTGGCAGAGTGGATAAAAATGCACAAGCCTAGTATCTGCTGTCTACAGGAAATGCATCTAACCCACAGAGATGCTTTCAAACTCAAGGTCAAGGGATGGAAAACAATCCTCCAGGCAAATGGAAGTCAAAAGAAAGCAGGGGTAGCTGTACTTACTTCAGATAACATAAGCTTTAAAATAGCAAAAGTAAGAAAGGACAAAGACAGCCACGATATAATGGGGAAAGGGAAGATCCAACAAGAAGAATTAACAATTCTTAATATTTATGCACCCAACTCAGGAGCACCCAGATACATAAAGCAAACCCTGTCTGATCTAAATAGCATGATAAACAATAACGCCATAGTAGCTGGGACTTGAACACCCTGCTGAATGAACTGAACAGATCTTCCAAACAGAAAATAAGCAAAGAAATAATGGACTTAAACAGAGCTCTAGAACAAAAGGATCTGACAGACTTCTACAGAACATTCCACCCAAATAAAGCCGAATATACATTCTTCTTATCAGCTCATGGAACTTTCTCCAAAATTGATCACATACTAGGCCACACATCAGACCCCAACAAATTCAAAAAAACAGACAGTGTATCTTCTCTGATCATAGTGGTATAAAATTAGAGTTCAATTCCAACAGAAATACATACCACTTCACAAAGTCATGGAAATTAAACAAATCTATTGTTGAATAACTATTGGGTCAGGAGGAAATACAGAGGGAAATCAAAAGTTTCTTCAAACTAATGAAAACGAGACACAAGTTATCAAAACCTGTGGGATACAGCAAAAGCATTCCTGAGAGGAAAACTAATAGCATTAAACGCTCACATCCAAAACACAGAAATCTCAGAAATCGACAAACTAATAAACAGTCTCAAGGAATTGGAAAAGGAAGAGCAAATCAATTCCAAACCTACTAGAAGAAAAGAAATAACTAAGATCAAAGCAGAACTAAATGAAATTGAGACTATAAGAACTATACGGAAGATTAACAAAACCAAAAGCTGGTATTTTGAAAAGATAAACAGAATCGACAGCCCTCTTGCTAGACTGACAAGAATTCGAAGGGAAAGGACTCTAATAAACTCAATTAGAAATGAAAAAGGAGAGGTCACAACAGACACCATGGAGATACAAAACATTATTCTTTGATTACTATAAAAACCTATATACCCCAAAACTACATAATGTGGAGGAAATGGACAAATTCCTGGAAACACACAACCTCCCTAAGTTCATCCAGGAGGAAATAGAATTCCTGAATAGACCAGTTTCAAGCACAGAAATTAGAGCAGCAATTAAAAACCTTCCAAAAAGGAAAGGTCCCGGACCACATGGCTACACTTCAGAGTTTTACCAAATATACAAAGAGGAACTCATGCCTATACTACAGAAATTATTCCACAATGTTGAGAAAGATGGTATCCTTCCTAAGTCATTCTATGAAGCCAATATCACCTTGATACCAAAGCCAGGAAAGGACACAACAAAAAAAGAAAACTACAGACCAATATCCTTCATGAATATAGATGAAAAAATCCTCAACAAAATTTTAGCAAATCAAATTCAACAGCATATCAAAAAATAATTCACATACACTATATTGTATCAACAAAGAAAGACAGTCATAATATATTGGTGAATTTTTTTAAAGCTGGCAATAGAACATGTATCCAAGATGATCCTTTATTTTTTAATTTATATGTCCAAAGATCGAAGAAGAAGGTCTGACAGGCTATATATACTAAGCAGTTCACAGTGGTTGTCCCTGGGGAGTGAGAATAAGTCTCTCACAATCAGTATGCATTCTTCTTAAAATTAAAAAATAATAAAAAGAGGGAAAAATAAATTGAACCTTTCACTTTATGTTTTTCATCTTTTTTAAATGCAAATTCTAAACACCTCTTTCTCCTCCGTTATGCTTGGCTCACTAATAATGCAACAGAGTCAAGTAAAATAATTTCTTTCCCTTTAAAGCATCTTTCTCCCAGAATTTTACAGACATTTCCTTATTAATTGACCCAAGTTCTCATACATGCTTCCCTTAAGGTTCAGAAGGCACTGTCTTGCTGTGTCCCAAAGTCAACAAGAGCTTCTTGGTTCTGCAAACCCCACTCTTCCATACTATGCACTCAACACCATTATTTTTATCAAGTAACATAGGTCTCATCTACTTTTTTCTGCCAAAGGAAGGAAAATGAAAGCTCAGAAAACTCTCCAGTTTAAAGAAAACCACTGTGCCGTAGCCCAGCATAATTGCACAAACCATGTTCACAACAGTAGATTGGATTAGCTGTATATTGTACCAGAAATGAGTTAGAAATCCTCAGCAGCAGGTGTGCTGATATTTTGTTGTAAAATTCATGCGTCAAGAAGTCTTTGACAAGCAGTATTTCCATACTTAAATTGAGTAATGGATTGAAGCCTGAAAAACAAAAGCAAAGAGAACATGTTCTGCAGTTGTCTCTTAAATTGTGTTACCTACTGATAGTTTTCTACCATGGAAAAAGCAATCCCTCCAACCTAAAGAGATTGCAAGCCAAGAAAACAGGTTCTAATTAAATCAGTTATGTTGCATTATATCATGTGAACAATGCGTGTCCGTGGCAGTCTTTCCACAGAAAAAATTAAATGAAATATATTTATAATTCCAATGTATATAAACATGGGCTACCGCGTACATTGCCTGTTGTCTGTTCAAAACAGCTCTGAACTCTAAATATAATGGATTCTGGGTTCAGGTGAGGGGTACCAAAGAGATTTTATAACATGTTTAAACTTCATCCTGATTTCTGCCCACTAAACCTTTCAAATAAGCTAGAAAAAGTCCAGAATTAGCTGTCTTTTGTGCTTCAATACCAACCCTTACACTATCTATTCTTGTAGTTTCAATAATAATTATCTCACTGTGCCTCAGTATCCCCCCTCTTTAACTGCCCGTGCAAAGTTTGATGGCTTCACATTTTTTGAAAATGCCATAACAATATAACATATAAATCAAAAGCAGTACCAGCAAAGAAGAAGTGGTCACCTTGAGGAACTTTCCTTCGCTGCCTACTAAGGTTAGGAGTAAGATAGATTTTTCAATGTGTTAGCAGTGTGTGATTATTTTTTGGTGACTGTGATAACAGATTTTTCATTTAAAAAGGCATGTTTCATCTTTACAAAAAGCCATCTAAATCTTTCAAACTAATCAAGCATGCATTAGACAGTACATTATTATGTGGAATTTGAAAAGCCAAAAGGATTATATAAGCTTTAAAAATTATCAATATTTCCAGTGTCTAACTCCTAAAATATGTTGGGTGCTAACCAAAGTTGACATTTCCAGTTTTCTACTTAACTAAAAGGTGGGCTCTAGTGTTCTACCTAGTGCTACCAGCTTGAACACACTCACAAACGTGTCCCTGATTGCTTCATTTACTCTGAGGGATTGGAGAACTGGGTTTATCTAATCGTATAACGTCCCTTTAAGGACAATATAACTAGTAAAAATGAGGCCGAAAGAAGCTAACGACAGAACCAAACCCAAAGAATACATCAAAACAACAGAAAGAAATAATATGTTTTAATCTTGCATTTCTCATGTCAAATAACACTTTAAATAATAGCTGTCAAGTTTTTTAGACAGGACAAGACCTGGATAATAAAGATGCCATTGAGTTAGTTAAGATAATGCCGGCTACTTTCACAGATAAAATCTGAAACTTCAGTGGGTTACCACAAGGGACATTTATTTGTCATTTAGAGTTTAGGGGGACGTGAAGAGCAGGAACCCCACGCAGTCATTCAGGGACCCCCAGCATGATGAAAGCTGTCATCTTCAGCTGGAAGCTGCTAAAGCTACCACAAGTGTCAACATCTGGCCGGTAGACAGAGCAGGAGAGGGGGTGGCACATGACAAGGTGTTCACGGGTCAGGGCACAGCCCTCTACAGTGACACGCTGCGTTTCTGTCCACATTCCATTGGCTTGGACAGGACCACAGTCACATCTAAATGCAAAGGAGGCTGGAAAATGTGGTCTAGCCACGTGCCAAAAAGGAGATGCACCTGGCTTGGTGTATTGCTAGCCAGTTTCGGCCAAAGTGCAAATGCACTCTTAACCCCACCCCCATTCAAAAAGAAAAGAAAAAAACATGGACAGCAACCAAAAAAGTAATGTTTTCTTCTAGCAAGACAATTTAGTCTGACTTTTCCAGAACTTCCATTTTTCCAAGCCATTCAAGCCCGTGTTCTCACTCCGATATCGTACGGTATGTCCATTCACGTGGCGTTCAATAAAAGAAGAAATATAGAATATGGAAACGCAGGGCAGAGCAGAAACTTATGCAGTTCTGTGCTCAGAAGTTTGTGGGCCAACTTGATCTGCTAATCTGCAGTCTGCGCTTCTGGAGAGGAGAAGAAGGGGGAGTTCACAATCCACAAACCAATTTGTGTTGTTTCTGCAACACTGCAAAAGTGCGACTCATGAATATGCTAATGAAATTGCAATGAGAGTTTTGGCACTATTTCATCACCTCAGCTAGATTAGAGAGTAATAACACTATGAGTTTACACATTTTCAGAAACTGCTGTGGTAGTAGAAAAAAAAATGGATTGCGATATTTATAATGCAACAAAAATTACAACCATGCCACAATAAAATAATGATAATTATTTTATATGTAAGTAATAGTTTGCAGCACACGCGTACATACAATAGTTCACTATTAAGGTCTTTCACTGCTTTCCATGTTTCCGTGGGGTTTTTTTTTTTGGTGTTCATGTGAGTCTGTACTTGTGAATGGGCTTGCATCTCTGTGCCTACCTTTAAAGATAGAAAACAGATAAAAAATGTAAATATGGGAGGAAGATATATTTTATTGGCAAGGCAGAAATTTCCTTTAGAAGGATTTAGCATGTTTCTTTGACCATTAAAATACCACCTTAGGGTTCTGAGAACAGGAGGACTCAGAAAAGTCTATTCTTATGTTTATTATCCAATTCCCACTGGAATAGCCAAGCTATACAGCCAAGCTGGCCCTACACTCTGGACCTGTCCCATGACTCAAGCCTATGTAGGAGAGCATTCATGCATTGTTTTAAAGGAATAAGCTTTTCAACAGAGAAAGAACTGTATAGAGGCCAACAGATTGAAGATTAAAAAGTCTTCAACAGCTTCATTAGGCCTCGATGAGAAGTCTGAGCAGTCTTTCCAAATGGGGTCTAGAGCACCTATATTAATGCCTCACGGGCCAATCCCCCTGTAATATCAGAAACTGCCTCGTCCTTCCAAATGGAACTTCTCTTTAGGAGTTACAAGAGGTAAAGGAACATATGGGGAATGGCAATGCGTAAGTTCAAAGATTTAGAATTTTCTCTGGTCCCTAAGGGATGAGGTCGCTGCTGATTTTCTCACCATGTTTCACAGACACATGAGAAAAGATACTAGGGTTTGTTTCTTCCAAATTTGTTTCATCAAGAGAAAACAAATGTTTCTGCAGATCAATGGATAATAATAACCTTATGTTTGTTAGGAGACCTGTTGCCCGGAATAGTTTTAGATACATTATCTCAAGTAATACCATCCATCCATCAGTATGGGGCTAGGTACCCAATTATTTAGGATATTAAATATCCCAAAATGATGAAATGATAAGGCTACTTGTACAAATCTTTCATGCTTCTGGTACGTTCGGTCAGTTTGTAATTTTCAACACAACAAAAAATATTTTGACCAACTCTAGTGACACCTTCAGAGTCTCCCTGACCCAGAATGCCTTGTGATGGTGATCAGGTACTGTTAAATTAAGAAGATTTTGCAGGCCGGGCGTGGTGGCTCACGCCTGTAATCCTAGCACCCTGGGAGGCCGAGGCGGGTGGATCGTTTGAGCTCGGGAGTTCGAGACCAGCCTGAGCAAGAGCCAGACCCCATCTCTACTAAAAATAGAAAGAAATTATATGGATAGCTAAAAAAAAAAAAAAAAATATATATATATATATATATATATATATATATAGGAAAAATTAGCCGGGCATGGTGGCGCATGCCTGTAGTCCCAGCTAGCCGGGAGGCTGAGGCAGGAGGATCGCTTGAGCCCAGGAGTTTGAGGTTGCTGTGAGCTAGGCTGACGCCTCGGCACTCACTCTAGCCCGGGCAACAGCGTGACACTCTGTCTCAAAAAAAAAAAAAAGAGAAGAAGATTTTGCTTATGAAGAAGACTATTGAGATCTAGAAAAGGCAATAATTCATTGTGTTTATAAATCATACTTTACATGTTTGTACTTCTATATATTTATATTTGTGAGTGCACATCTTTCTATGTGTGGGTAGATGGATGGATAGCTACATAAATCATAGATGACAGACAGATAGATAGACAGACAGACACATAGACACATCACAGGAGAGAAAAGAAACAGCCCAAGTGGATGTCATCTTTGAGCTGGGATGCATTGTGAGTTCTGTGCTTACTTTTATTGCAATCACATGACCAATTGCCTTGGGTGATACAGTGTTATAAAGTCTAGATTGGTATTTATGAGATTTGAGTTCTAGCTCAAAGTCTTTTTTTTTTTAATTTGGTAAAGTATGATGCAGTAATGTCAAAGGTCCCTTCTGGCCCTAAACTTCTTTTTTTTTTTTCAGGATATTATGGGTGTACAAACATTTCGGTTACCCTAAGCTTCTATGAGTCTCTGCCTTTGCTCTGCCTACAGAGACAAGTTCTCTGAGATCATAAACACAGCTCTACATTTCTGTGCATCTCATTTTGCAAAGCTGTTAAACTATCTTCTACCTGCTCTACCTACCTCACAGGGATAATCTCGGCATGTAAGTGTTGCTGCTGAATTTGTCCATATGAAATATTTGGGTTGTTATTAGATTAATTCAGGGAGCCCATAATCTAGATAAAAGACATTAGTAAGAAAAAAAATAGCACCAAAAAAATCATTTACATATAGATTCATTTTTCTTTGATCCTTTTTAGTCTCTTTTAGTCTCTTTTTGGACCCACTTTATTTGGCCAAAGCCTGCAGTGGCTTGGTATCAAAAATACCAAGAAATAAATATTGAAAATTAAGCCTACAAAAGCTACTAAAGATAAAAGATGAGTATGGGAAGAAAAAGCAATATAGAAAATTCAGGTCTATAAAAGAAGAATTTTTAAAATTTGTTCATCGACAAAAGAACCGAAAGCATTTTATTTAAAAAGCCAAGAACTTTTGGTTCTAGCCGGATGATAAAATAAGTTGCAGATTTTTATTCTAATGAAGTAACATTTTCTGAAAAGCAGAGAATGTAAATTCTATTGAATGTAATATGACCCTTTAGACTATTTATACTATGCTGTGGTTCTTAGACTTTTCTGGTAGTGAACCCCTTAGAGAGTCTAATGAAAGCTATATACACTCCCTCCAGAAAAATACACATGCATGCAATTTTGCACATAAATTCAGAACCCTACCGGGCCATGGACCATAGGTTAATAACTCCTGATTTACAATGTTACCGCCCTGTTTATAAAGTACCGGAGCTCTTGGATCAGAAGAGTCTGTATTTGTGGGGTCATTTACATAAATTTACATACTCTATTCAATCTGCTCTACCTCTATGTTTATAAGATAAATTATTTAGTCTAACCCACTACAATAGTATTCAAATTCAATATCAGTGACATGATATACGTAAAATCTTTTAGCTGGTTTTTAAGCCAATCAATTTAATCACATCTCACAACCAAGGCAGAGCTAGGAACACCCTGTCCAAAATGAAGTTTGTGGCCGCATGAGCATTCGTGCGGTGAAGCTGGGCACACTGGCTTGGTCTTACCACAAAAAATGTCACACCCTCTTCTTGCTATCCCCTGTACCCCATGCAGCCCTGGAATGATGAAACTGCCCTTGGTAGTTTATTTACTAACCATCAAAGCTATTCTTTCATTACCTTCAGAATGTAATGGTTATTTTATGAAGGCTCATTAAATTTAATGAGATACAGCCATGTTTATTGCCATCCCATAAAAGGAGTGGGGGGAGCCCCATCTTCAAACCGACTCCTGCTTCCGTGGAGTACCAAAAATAAAACGTCAGCCCTCTCACCGTACTCACAGCAAGGCACTTCAGAATCCAGAAGTCACTCCCAAGAGTCGACGTCGATTAGGATCATTATTACCGTTGGTGTTACTATTACTTCAACGTGGCATTAGTCACAGCAAGAGCAACAGTCATAGCAACAATAATATCAATAATAATAACAGCATCCGATTATTGTACGCTTACTGCATGCTGGATATTAGCACGTTGCATATTATCTCATTTAATTTAGTTATGCTATAAGACATAAAGCCAGAAGATGCTACATTTTCATGTGTAATCTGGACCCTCAGGACGGTCTAAAGACTATAAGGTCGGATAAGGTGCCTCATAAGAGCCCTATAGGAGAAGCAAAGGAGTAGCCCTAGACCCCAAAGTCCCAAAGTACAACCAGAAGGAAGCCTAAGAAGGGAGTCCAGATCCTCTCTTAGGGCAAGTTCTACCTTGTAATTTTATAATCAGATCTCACAGAGCATCTTGCCTTAAAGCTTACCTAAACTGGGAGCATCCAGCCTGCCAATAATGACCAACAGCTGCAAAGTAATGGCCAACGGCCACGTACATAGAGTCTGAACACACGGAACTCGGAAATAGGATTTGCTACCTCCGTGGTCAGTCAGGTTGGACTTGAAATCTCTAGTTGTCAGCAGTGATTGGGAGACCCTAAATTGTATATGGCAGCCCCCAGAGCAGATTTTAGGTTTTACATTCAATATGTAATAACGGAATTCTATGTTGGAAACTGTGATGATTCCAGAATCTGAGTGATAGATACATCTGTTACACTAATTTTGTCATTCGAAAAGGAGTAAAGAAAATTCCATACTGAGCCCTGACATTAACTTACATGTCAACTGTCCTTGCATGCCTCCTCTTAAATGTTCTGTCTTTTTAACCCTGTCCCAAAAGGTGTCCAGCTTCACAGGCACTCAAAGACGGCCAAGGCTGTTTAAAAGGAGGAACTTCCACTGCCCTCTGAGCCCACGTTTATTCCACTGAAAAGTCTCCCACAGTAGATAATGAATATTTAGCATCTTGAAAGCAGAAATAGGCTCATGAGAAGATTGTCCCTGCAAGTGTCCCAGAAAGCTGCATTTCAGAGACCAACCAGAAAAATAATTCTAGCTAAAGAAAGACTAGAACAGAATGTGTATTTTTCCCTTCCAAAGATTCAGTTCAGCCCACACAGAGAAAGCAGGTTAACGGCTAGATGAAACAAATAGCAAACAATATGGTGCTGAGGTATGGAATCTGGACAAAAAAATCCTCCTAGTTACCGGGAAAAATAACTGTAAGGTAGGATGCTATTGGACAATTTCTAACAATTCCAAAATTATATTGAAAGTTACCTTCTTTGGATTTTGTTTGCAGACACCCACGTGAGCTAATATGATGCTAGTAACAGTCTACTGATCAATTTACTAGAAGGAATAAGTTTCTGTCTAGGAATAACAGAGTCCCCTAAGAAACTGCTCCTTAGAGAGTACAAATTGTTTTCTTCAGGAGCTTTAAGAAATTGTTTAGGAAATTACTTTTCCCAAGCACAGACAGGCATCCTGTGATCTGCTCTTACATCTCACTTTGTTGCCAAAAGAACTTGCTAATGGTGGAGCTCAGGAAGGCCATTTACATTCAGTTGTGGTTACTGGCATCTACACTATGGGACAGTTTGAATTAAATAGCACCAACTTATCGACATTCTCCATACTTATTTATTATTAAAGTGTAATGTGAAGTAAATAAAAACTTCATTGCTCTTAAAACCAAAGTAAATATAGACATTTCTTAGGCCCTCTGCTTCTAGTTACTATCATGTTAAACTATCTAAGAGACAACAGCTGGAAATTAAGATAAAACAGAGTTTGTGGTTCTAAAATAGTGTGCAATACGGAAAAAGCACGGTGCAACAGTTTCGAGCCTGAATTTGCATCCAGATTAGTACCTTGGGATCATAACAATAATAACACCTACTTCATAAAGTTATTGAGAGGATCAGATGAGATGCTGTAAATTGTTACATAGGGCCTGGTGCATAGCAAGCTCCAATAAATAACAAATATTACTAAAATCGGTAAAGGGAAACAAAAATTATATTTACAAAAAGTTCTGTTTGCCATTCTAAGAAATTAGCTAGAATCACTAAGGAAACTTTGAAAAGTAAGGGAAGCTTGTCTATGCTTGTTTAGAGGAAGTTGAGTAAAAGTCTATTCCTGTTTTAATGCAGTGATCTAATTAACCTTTTGCCAGGATTAAAATGACCTTGAATTGGTCTTATGACCTCAACTGCTTAATATTGTTGACTCCAAACAGGCTTTTTGGGATGGTCAGAAATAACCCCTGGTGAAATGGGCAAAAGGTCAAAATCATTTACTTTGCAATAAATAGCAAATACATTTTGCTTTAGCTGCGTACAGATAGGAAGCAATGCATAAAATTCATTTGCCAAAGCAAGAACCTAAGATTTTTACACAAGGAACTTAGAATAAATCAAAAAATTCCAAAAAGGATCCGGCATTGATTTTTGGTCTCACACCACTTATTTTATACCAGGAAGTGATTAAATTATTCATTTTTATAAACTAAAGAAATACATTTCCAACGAACATTAAAATGAAGTAAAGATGAATCTAATTAAACAACACTGATTTATCATCATAAACATTCCTGTCTCAGGCGGAGAAATCACTGAGCAATAGTGAAATGGAAAAGATAAATGTAGCCAGTGAAAATGTCAGAACTGAAGAACTGTCTGATTTCTAAAACTCTTTCTTGTCTTACAAATTTTTATGCTTCAAAAACTGAAATTCCAGTGGCATCTTTCACAGCATCCTCAAACTTTAGGGTGAGTGACTTAGCCTATTTTGTCAACAGAATCATCTTTGGAAGATTCGTTTCAAAAGAGAATCCCAACCATGCATGATATTATATTGTCTTAACCATAACCAAAAAATACAACTACATCTGGTTTTTATGCCTCTTATTGAAATACTGGTGAAGGGTTTTTTTCAGACTGTTAGTACAGCATGTTTCTTTCTATTCATATAACTCTAAACTGAGTTTCATTGGAATGTAAGAATCATAGTTACTTCTAATACAGCAGAAGTAGCCCGTATCTTTTTATTTACAAATTCTATTCATCAACACACATGTCTATTTTCGTTTGAAAGGAGAGCATGGACACATGCATTCAAATATACTGTGAAAATGTGTGCATTCTGGAGTCTTTCTTCAAAATGAATCAAGTTCAAATGCCTGCCGGTCCAGCATTGTTAAGAAAGATTTATGCGGCATCTCCTTATTGAAAATATATCCAGCATCTCCCTCTTCTCTGTAATAATTGTTAAGCTATTTAGTCAATATTTGGCTTCGGTCATGGTCACCTACATTATGCAGAGCCACTCTCTGCCTCTAGTGATCACGTAGAGCCATCACTCCTCTTTCTATTGCTCTGAGTTCAGATGTTCCCCTCCGCAGTGGGCTCATTCCGTTATCATTTATATCAGTTATCGGTTACAAGCTGATCATTCCAATCACTCCATTATTAATGTTTTATTGCCCCCTGATCATGTCCCATTCTTCAAGGGGTGTTTCAGAGCCCAGACTCTTTCTTCCTGCAAAAAGAAATCAAGCCATAAAATGCCAACTATTGGTAGTGCATTGTCATTTGTAATGTCCTAATTATTTTACACAATCGATAACATCAAGTCGCTTTTCTTGGGGACTTTCTGTTTATTTACATTTTATTCCGCACACGTCAGTTTCCATCAAGAGCAAAACCGATTTTCTTGTCCTCCATCTGCTCTCAAGACAACCTTAATTCACCATAAATCTATTTGTGTTTCACTACATAGTTAGACCCAGTTGGTTATGTTGATATAATCCTGGGGCCAAACATGACTTGCACTGCAAAACAAGACTGAAATGTGACTCGGAATGCTACCCGATGATGACTATGGTGCCTGGAGGTGGCGTTTTATTTCATTGTTGTTATTTTTGCAGAGGTCTCTGTTTATGATGTGATGCATCTGGGCCTAAGCACATTAGCTGCATTATTCATTGGGGACATTTGTCAGAACATGCATGTGTATAAAGAACTAATGATCCATATTAAATTAATGGCACTATAAAAAAGAAAAATACTCCGTACAGCCAGCTATGTCAGAAACTACAGACTTTGATAAACCATAGAAAGGACCTAATCAGATGAAGCATTGGACTGTTCTGTCTCCAAAATTACATTTCTAGAAATGTACTTGTACACAATGTTGGTTTTATTAAAACAAATTAATTCAGTCATTAAGGAATCATAAGGCAAGTGTCTCATAAGTCAGGACCTCCAGTGTAACAAATTGATTAAATGACTGTGTAATAGTCTCTTTAAACAAATCTAGTGTAACAAGTTAATAGATCTGCTCAATTACCATGCTGGGGTGATGAGGATGTGGGCGACTCTCTCATTAAATCTGGGAGATTGTTCTTAGGAGTTTTTTTTTTTTTTTTCCACTTTTCTCTCTATTTTTCTGTGCAGGCTGTGTTGTGTTTTGGATTTGAGGTTTATTTTCTGGCCTCTGAAAATTGATTGTTCTAATGGCAATTAAAAATAAAAAACTGAATTTGATGCTGCTGACTTCTCCAGTGTATTTGTCAGCTGCTGCTGTTTCAGACCAGCTCTCTCTCTCTTCCCCTCTTCCCCACCCCCACCCAAACCTGGGCAGAAGGGATGTGGGACACCACCCATCGCCCCCCACTCAGTCTTCAACACAGAAATACCAAAGTCCCTCTCTGATCAGGCTACAGCTCTCTGGTTTGGCAAAATCTGCAGCAAAGCGCTCTAACCAGGGAACCCCGGGTGGACCGAGCGCTGGGTGAGGGCACCTAAGCTGCTTCCGAGCTGGGAGCTAAAAGATGTCCTATTTCTCAGCTACAGATTGATTTCAGTGGCAAGATTTTCCCCAGGCTCCTACACGTGAGAGG
This sequence comes from Varecia variegata, assembly GCA_028533085.1. Classification (NCBI taxonomy): domain Eukaryota; kingdom Metazoa; phylum Chordata; class Mammalia; order Primates; family Lemuridae; genus Varecia; species Varecia variegata. Next base: position 2,514,838 of record CM052454.1, read on the forward strand.
GTACTTTGCTTAGCAAGTGCCCGGGCCTTCCTGGGCCTTCTTCACTCCTTCTCAACCTTCCCACCGAGGCAGGGAGGGGAGGGCCACCCCAGAAAGTACTGAAAGTGGGGTTCGGCTCCCCACGAGGTCGGTGTGGATGACAGGTGGCCACAAGGAGGAGGAGAGGGGAGTGGAGAGGCGACAGAGGGGAGGGTTTAGGCCATGACTTTACAAGGAAAACTCTCAAGCTATTTTTGCTTTAAGAAAAGCAGAACCCTCTTCTCTGGTGAATGTTGAAATCGTGGACGGATTTCCATTTCCGAATGCCCAGGAGCTCTCGAAGCTTCCCCTCTCTTAACCCCTGAGATGCCGTCGGGGGCTGGCTCTGGTGTCGGGACAGGCCAGAATAACTTCGAGGCTCTGCTTTTTCCGCACCCTGAGCTGTTGATGCCCATGACACCCTCTCGCCAAAGGCCCTAGGAGAAAAATCTATTACCCCACTGCCATTTTGTTAAGTGTTTGCTCCTGCGACGTGACCCTGCCACTTTATCTGTTGGTTTTTATTTTCTGAGTGCATGTTGCCCATATGTTACTCTAATAGTTGCTATAATTCTTGAGCAATGGGGCTCGTATTTTACGGGGCTGAATTAAAAAGAATGCACTTTAATAAAAACCTGAGCAATACACTAATGGCCTGACATTGATGTATTTGCATAGAAATGAATTATACGGGCCTGCTTGACACGACTTTTAATAAATGATTGAGGAGGTTATTATAAGGATGCACTTTGGTGTGTGTTAACAGGTTATTTTAGTGCATCGGTGGCCCAAACTGGGAGCAATACAGTCCCGCGTACAGTCGCAGGATACTTTTTTGTCTTATATCATGTGACATTTATTGGGACCTCGCCGTCTCCATATTACGGTAGCAAGCTGCATTTTATTAACCATCAGTAACGTTAACTGTGGATCGAATCGGGAAATAAAAAGAAAAATGAGCCTCCCCTGCATCCGCCCCCGCCCCCATTAGATCTCAGGGTAGTCAATAATGAGCGTTTGATACCGGGAGCCCTCACTTCGGAAGTCGCAGGGGGCTGGCTCCGGGCGACTAGAACCCTGCTGGAAAGGCCGCTGCGCTCTCTCCCTCGCTCGGGGACCCGCGCGGCGAAGTGCTCGGCAGGGGCGACGAGGAACCACCAAGTTAGAAACTGTCAGCACGTGCGGATGACTCGGGAAACTGTCCGCAGATGTGTAAGAGTCTCTCTGCACCCAGAGACCCGAGAGCTCAGACACTGCTTAGATAAAGCACCCGAGAGGACGCATGCAAATACGTGACTGCATGCGCATCCTTTTGTCCCGTTTGCATTTCATTTCTCGATGCGCAGGTGCTACCTAGTGAAATAGAAATAAACAGCATAAAATGTATTTGTCACTGAAGGCGGCCCGGCCTCCCCTTCCTCCGTCTTGGGGACACCGTTCAAACGCCCTCGCTGGCGGGATGTCTGAGCCAGAGATGCAGGCGGGCACCGCGCCACCGTGCCACCGCGCCGCAGGCGCGCTTGGGGACAGCGGCGCGGATGCGACCTGTTCCCTCGCACAGAACGGTCCCCACCCTGCGCCAAGGGGGGAGGGAGTGGAGCGGGGAGAGAACAAAGGTCCGGGGTGGGCGGAGTGGGGCGTGGAGGACTGGGGGGCTCTCGCTGCGCCCCTCGGCCAACGGTACCTGCGAGCTCGGAAATCCTCTGCGACCCACGGGAGCCGTGTCCCCCGGCGCCCCGCCGGCGTTCCCAGCCTCTGCCTGAACAGATGTTTCTGTCGCTCGCTGAGATTTGTAACTGATGTTCGGGACAGCTGGCGGGCGGCGCTAGCAACCTGTATCTGTTCTAGAACATTCCTGGTGGGAGCTGCGAGGGAGGGCGGAGAGCTAGGAATGGGGGGGGGGGAGGAATAGGCAGGGGACAAATCAAGGTGTGTGAGTGACTGTCAATATATGTACACGCGTCTGGACACACTCCTCTAAATGTGCAATTTGTAACAGTTTTAAAAATGGTCCGGTGTGGCTGCGGCTGCCTTTGCTGTCCTGTGCCTTTGTCACCTAAATGTGGTGACAAAGCAAGAGCTGGGAAGACTGGAAACTGCTCCCCAGAGGTGTGTGTCCGAGGAGCGCAGAGAAGAGGGCACGCCGGTGTCCGCGAATTGCAAGGTCCCCGCGCTCGGGCATCGCCGCTCCTGCGCGGTGGCTGCCGCCCAGGGCAGCCCGGAGCACCCTTCCCGGGGCCCTGTCCCACGTGCGACTTAGCCCCGCGCCGGGGGAGGCTGCAGACGGCGCTGGGGCTCGATCCCGGGCGCGTGTCGGTGTCGCAGGCCTCCCCGGCCTGCAGGGTCGCGCCCGGCCTGGGCGGTGCAGGCTGAGGTCTCCGAGGCTCGGGTTCAAGCTCGCCAGGGGCGGGGGACAAGGGGGAGCGAACTGCACCCGACACCCCCGTTTAATTTCTCTGCGAAGCCTCCGGCCGGGCTCTGGGGACAGGGATGACAGTACAGTCGCTGGGGCCTCCCCGGGAGGCTTCTGGAGCGCGCTCCTTTCTCCGGGAACTTGTCCCGGGGGAGGGAGCCCGACTGGCCGCGCGCGGGTGGCCGCGGTGGGTGGCGCGCCCAGGTCCCCAGGCGGAGGCCGGAGGGCCCGGGGGTCTAGGGGTGGAGCCTGACCCCAGGGCGAGCGAGCTGGGCCCCGGGGCGGCGACCGAAGTCCTCAATCCCAAACCCGCTCCGCTGGGCCGGGCTCAATAAGGAATTTCCCCAAAGGCAGAACCGAGACCAGAGAAGGACACACCGTGCCCGCCACCTCCGAACTCTCCTGCATTGCCCGGGCCTGTCATCCGCGAAAGCAGACAGAGAATGTGGTGACAAGGGTCTGAGGATGTGCAGAGACCATTTCCCTGAGACCTGCCAGCCGGTGACAACAGTACCTAGATTTTAGCCCAGTCCAAACTGGAGAGGGAGGGGGCGCAGGGGACAGAACAGAAGAAGGGGGTCAATAAAGTAAGGGGCAGCTGGACCACGCAAGGCAGCGGCCACGGCTGCCCACGCCCGCTCTAGGGCGACCTTCCAGAAAGATCCGGGACCTGCAGCGCCTGTTTCTCTGCGGGTGGGCGCAGCCGCTTCGTGGGTTAGACAGGTGTGCGACGAAGGTGCCCGCAGACGTGGTACCCCCGGGCTTAAAGCCACCGATAAGCGAAGCAGAGAAGCAAACCCGGCGGGTGGGCTCAACTGCCTGAGTCCTGGGCTCCCCCGCTCTGCGCGCACAACCTTTGAGCCCGGCCCGAGGACCCGCTCCTGCCCTGGTCCCCCCTGCAGCGTCGGCTCTGCGCCCCAGAGTGTGCAAACCCGAGAGGGGCCAGGACCCAGCTGCAGCCCCTGTGTGGCCTTCGGGGGGTGCAGGGGGGGGTCTCCTTCGGAGCAGGCGAGAATGGCGCAGCCAAAACGGAGTTTTTTTGACTCCTCATTTGATCAAGATAAATTCCGACTTGTCTCATTGCTACCTTTGTGTGTGAGGGAAAGGGAACGTCAACCCTCGGCGTCTTTTCTTTCCAGGGCGGCTTTAAACCTCCAGGCCTTCAGTCTGTCGGGTTTCTGCGCCCTGGAATGGAAAGTTCTGGGAGGTCCAGGCCCCGCACAGCCAGCGTCTTGGGGCTTTTGGAGAGATTCCATCAGCCCCTGCCCCGTAGGTGGGACCGCAGAGCACATCCCAGACTTTTCCCTTAGGGACAGTGGCCCCAGTCTGGGAAGTCTTTCTTTCTGCCCCAGATGGGGACATTTTGGCCCCGAGAAGCCGGATTCCCCCGTTCTCTGTTCCTACACCGGCCTTGCCCTTGCAAGACAGCCTGGTTTGTGCCAAGGTCAAGTGCGAGGGGCGGGATATAAGAAACAGCGAGGGTTCCGTCCCGCTGAATAGGCCAGGTAAAGTAAGGCAGCCGGGCTGTGTCACTGAGCCCCAGGACGGCCACACTGTTCCCTCCTCGGGTCTCAGACGCAGGAGTGAAGGACGCCGGATTCCAGGGCGCACAGGCGTCGCGCAGCGCTGTGTCCAGGCTGCAGGAGACGGTGGCCTGGCTGTTGCCCTGAGTCAGCTATGGAAACAGTACAGAAGAGAACGTGAGTGACGACGCCATTGCAAAGGAAAGAACATGTACCCCTTTGGGGGCACGGGGTTCCTAAGCACCCTGTTGTCCTGGGGCAACGGGGAGAGAATGGACTAAAAGAAACAGCTTCATTGTACCGCTGGCCAACAGGGCAGGAGGAAGTGGACTTCAACTTCCACCCCAGCCCCCCACCGCCGCCACCGCCACCGCAGCTGCTGCCACCTGCCACAGCCCTTACACCTCCTCCACGAATCAGCTGGTCACAAAGGACGTCTGAAGGCGCAAAGGTCTCCGTGCACAGGCACCGAGAGTAGCCAGAGGCACACGTGGAAGGTGGCCAGAGAAATGCTTCCAAATCTTAGAGAGAGAAACCTGTCACCCCAGCTAGGTAGGAAATCCCAGTTCAAACATGAGGGAGTAAATTGCAGTAATTTATATCATCCCACATTTTTGTCTCAAAGAAAATATTGCTGGAGATCTAAGTTTGGTCCTGCAGATCTTCTGATGGAGTCCATGAAGAGCATGAATCTCCACTTATAATATTTTGAACCGCCAGTAAGTCCTCCTCCTTCTGCTTTGTTGCTTTCTGCATAATTAGAACCCATGTGCCTTGGAGTGTCATACATTACATAATAATTGTGCTGAGGATTTTGTTTTAAACTATCTGTGTTGTGAGTTGATAGACAAATGTATTATAATACCCTTACTTGTTCTTCCATTTTACCCAAAGCAAATCTTGACATTGAACGCACCCATTTGCTACTGGAGCTGTTGGTGCTTATCTTACAGCAATTGGTTAAATGTTTACGGATATAGTGGGATGTAGAAGAGACTTCTGAGAGCCTGAAGGTCATTTTTCTCTTTCCAAGCTGGGAGATGGGGGAGAGGACTGCATTAAAAGTCTATCATTTTCTGTAAAACCTTCAAGAGAATGTAAAGTACACACACACACACACCTCTGTGTGTGGGTGTGTGCATTGGGCAATGTCCTGGGGATGCACCCATGAGTGAGCAGTGTGTGGTCCTATACCCTTGAAGTCTGACTCTTCCAAGGTTCAGTTTTCCAACAGGGAAACACTCTACAGCTCTGTTCAAACTGCTGCCTGCTCTGGCCTTTCAAGTCTCTTTGAGGCACATTCTTCTTCTGGGTGAAAAACACAGCACTATCCTGTAAAATAAGAAGGGAAGAGAGGGAGGGAGGGAAAGAAAAAAAGAACGAAAGACTGTCCACCTGGAAATTATAATAGTCCTTCCAGGTAGAGCATGGGTTCCTAGGTGACAGTCACCTTAGGAGTGCTGACAGCAAGGGCGCTTGAAGCCATCTACTTCTTTCCACCTTACGTTCCATCTAATGGAAGTTAATGCCAATGTGCTGATTTCCTATTTGCCTTTACTGTCCCTTTTCTCTTTGTGATTGTGTGTTTCAGAGTAGCCAGCCCGGCACTGGGCTTGCCTCTTACACTAGAGGGAATGAAGCCCAATTTTCCAACTGCATTTGCTGTGGTTACTGTTTCCCTGGTCCCCTGGCTTCACTGGGCTCCAGCTATGTTGGGAGGGGTGTGCAAAAGCAGAGTAGGTGGGCAAAGAGGAAGAACCTTCAATTGGCAAGTCATGCCCAAGCTGTAAGATGCATGGTCTGCAGGAACTTTCCCTCTTGATCAAGAGCCTGCGCTCCTGACAGTGAGGGGTCTTCCTTTGTTCTTCTCAAGTCATGCTGCCTCCCCTCCTTTCTTTACCCCAACAAGCCAACAGCAGCTTCAGCACCTGTCACACGCTCCTTCTCTCTCCTGTTTTCTTGCAACCTGGACTCTCTCGCTCCTTCTCTCTCCTGTTTTCTTGCAACCTGGACTCTCTCGAAAGACAGTCATCTCCCTAGTTCTCAAAAGAAAGGTAAAAGGGGCAAATTCCAAATGCTCAGTCGTAACTTGAAACCCAAGGTCCCTTTCTCTCCTTTGTGCCTTACTTTTCACTCCCTGAGTTCTTGTTGTTTTTGTTTTTTGGATTTCCCATCACCCAACCAGGCAGGGTAAGTTGGAACTGTGTCTCTGGCCATGTCCGGTGGAGCCAAATCCAGATTCTTCCGGTGTCTGAGATTTCTTTATGGGAAACACCAGCGAGAACACAACTAGCCAAACTACACACCCACGTTACTGGCTACAATCATCACCTCTTACCTCGGGGTGCCACTTTCTATTTTATAAAGCCCCTTTGCTTTTGAGTTGCACGGTAACTCTGTGAGGCAGAACTCATTTTTAAGATAATTGTGTAGAGAGAGAAATGGAAACTTGTCAAAGTTCAGGGACTGGCCTGGGGTCAAGTTACGAACAAGAAGCAGAAACCAGCAGTAGGGCTCAAGTCCTCTCGCCCAAATGCAGTTACCTGGTGCTTCCTTTCTCTCCACATAGTGCCATTCTGGTGGCATTTTCAGATGACTTTAAGTAATGATGAAAGATGCTTCCTCAAGAATCTGTACTTTCAATACACTACTCTCTATCCAGAGAACTATGGTAGATCTGTTAGACACTATATTAATTATCTATGCTATGTAACTTGTACCCCAAAATTTAATGGCTTAAAACAACAAACACGGGCCAGGCGCAGTGGCTCACGCCTGTAATGCTAGCACTCTGGGAGGCCGAGGCGGGTGGATCGCTCAAGGTCAGGAGTTCGAGACCAGCCTGAGCAAGAGCGAGACCCCGTCTCTACTAAAAAAATAGAAAGAAATTAGCTGGACAACTAAAAAATTATATATAGAAAATATTAGCCGGGCATGGTGGCGCATGCCTGTAGTCCCAGCTACTCGGGAGGCTGAGGCAGGAGGATCGCTTGAGCCCAGGAGTGTGAGGTTGCTGTGAGCTAGGCTGACGCCACGGCACTCACTCTAGCCCAGGCAACAGAGCGAGACTCTGTCTCAAAAAAAAAAAAAAAAGACAACAAACATGTATTGTCCCACACAGTTTCTGTGGGTCAGGGATCCTGGAGAAGGCGGCTGGGTGATTCTGCCTGGAGGCCTCACCTAAGGTTTCAGTCAAGGTCTTGGCCTGGGAGAGACATCCTGCCTGGTGCTGGAGGATCTGCTTCCAGATGTCACCTATGCTTCTTGCAAATTAGGACCCCAGAGACCTTAGTTCCTCCCCACGTGGACCTCTGCAGAGTGAAGACAGCCTGCAGCTGGCTTCCCCCAGAGCAAGTCATCCAAGAGAAAGAACAAGGAGAGCAAGTCACACTCCATTCATGAGAAGCAAGACACTACATGCAGCCCACACCCAAGAAAATGGGTGTTAGACTCCACCTTTTAAAGGAAGAAATATCCAAGAATTTTTGGAAATATTCAGGAACCATCTCAGGTAGTTAGGCTTTACGATTCATATAAAAGAAAATGCTGGCCAGGTGTGGTGGCTCATGCCTGTAATCCTAGCACTTTGGGAGGCCAAAGCAGGAGGATCACTGATGGCTAGGAGTTCAACATCAGCCTGGGCAACACAGCAAGACCCCATCTCTACCAAAAAAATTAAAAATTAGCCAGGCACGATGGCATGTACCTGTAGTCCTAGCTATTCAGGAGGCTGAGGCAGGAGGATTGCTTGGGCCCAGGAGTTGGAGGCTGCAGTAAGCTATGATCATGCCACTGCACTCCAGCCTGGGTGACAGAGCAAAAAGACCCTGTCTCTAAAAAATAAAATAAATAAAATTTCTTGTTCTCACAATTTCTTTTTCCACTTTCACTTTTCATAACCTTTCCTTGGGTGAGTAACTCTCCTGCTCAAGGTAGCAGGGCCGGAGCTAAAAGCAACCCAAGACCGGGCCTTCTTCCATGCTGCTGCTAATGGCTGAGACATCCATAGCTTACTATGTGCAGCGCACTGTTCATATATATTAATTTATTTCATTCACCCAACAATCCTATGTAGTATGTGCGATTCTCATCCCTGTTTTACAGTGAGAATACCAAGGCATGGAGAGGTAGAGTCATTTGACCAAGATCACACCACCAGCGAGGGGTAGAGCTGCTATCTGGACCAGGTAATCTGGCTCTAAAGCCCTACTTTGAATTGCTATCTGATCTCTTAATGGTGGCAAAAATAGAAGATTTCCCAGACCCTCTCAGTCACCTGGGATCATTTGACTTTAGTAGAAAAATGGACAGATACTTACAGACGAAGTAAAGAGCACAGGGAAGGAAGAAGGAAAATTCAGGGGCGAAAGAAAAAAGGTTTACGAAATTCTTTTCATGAGAGCTGAAACCAGGGCCAAAGCTGGCAAATGACAACTAGAGAAATTATGACAAACCCTGGACCGATGTACAGGGCACAGATTAAAGGCATGAAAACGTGTCGAAAGCCTTTGTTTAAAGATGATTAGACCATCCGGGAATAACTAAGTTGATGAATGTTCAGCGATCTCAGCTTTCTGTGGTCTGTACGAGCAGATTTGTCCCGAGCAACTTACTGATGGTTGATAGTTGTTTTGTAATTAATGCATTCCCAAGATAAAACTCTACATTACAGAGGTGAAAGAAACTTACATGCTGATTTCTTTCCTGAATGTGATATGTCTTTCCTCATAAGAGCCAAATACAGGACAGTTATGCCTCAACATCTCTTTTGGCTTTTCCAACGTAGACATGGGCATAATGTTATATTATAGAGATGGTAGTGTTCCTCTGTAAAAATAGTATGCTTCTATTTAAATTGCACAGTGGCCGGGCGCGGTGGCTCACGCCTGTAATCCTAGCACTCTGGGAGGCCGAGGCGGGCAGATCGTTTGAGCTCAGGAGTTCAAGACCAGCCTGAGCAAGAGCGAGACCCCGTCTCTACTAAAAAATAGAAAGAAATGATCTGACAGCTAAAAATATATATATATATATATATATATAAAAATTAGCCAGGCATGGTGGCACATGCCTGTAGTCCCAGCTACTCGGGAGGCTGAGGCAGGAGGATTGCTTGAGCCCAGGAGTTTGAGGTTGCTGTGAGCTAGGCTGACGCCACGGCACTCACTCTAGCCCGGGCAACAGAGCGAGACTCTGTCTCAAAAAATAAATAAATAAATAAATAAATTGCACAGTGAAAATTCTTTCCTTCCTCACCATGAGGAAGGGATCTCCATCTTTGAATGTATCTTGATCCAAACTAGCCCTTATTATAAGAATACTAAAATAGAAGCTCTGGATGAGGCTGCTACTTCAGAATTCTGTCCAGGCACCGTAGATCTCAAACACCACACCGACATTATGCTCTATTTTTTTTTTAAAAGTCTTTGAGTGTGGTATTAAATGGAAAGAGCTGGTTGGGAGCATCAGAACAAGTGATGCACATTCAAACATTTCATCTTTGGGCAGCTAACGCTGGATCAAAGAGGAAGACTGGAGAACGAACTCAGGCTGTCATAGCAACTTGCCAGTTTGTGGAACAACTCCAAGCCACCCTCTGGGACACTGAAGGCTAAATTTCAGGAAAATGCCCCATCCCTTTAGTAATGCTGCTCTCCCCATCACTACTCCCCAGTCAGACTTTCCATTAATAGATTGGCGTGGGAGGTTAAAATACTGTGTTTTCTACAGATCTTAAAAAGGACTACATTAGGGTGAACCTCTCTGGCTTGAAGTCCTAAGTGCTATAGAACAAAATACACACTTTCCTTGCAGAAAAGGAAGTGTAATAAAAACTGGCTTTTTAAAAAATCATACCAATGAGGGAGGAGGAGCACTTTTTGCATGTGCCTGTGTGTATGGTAAAAGGGAAGAAATTTAGTGCGGAGAAAGCTGTTCAGGTTAGCCTAAAACAGAGTTTACAAATGAAATCTACCACTCACCTCTGGTGTTATTACCTGACCCTGTTGTCAATGATTAACAAAGAAGCCACTGTCTCTTTAAACTATTCAGTGCTAGGAGTTCCCGAGTGGAATTTCACCAAGTGTGTGTGTGTGTGTGTGTGTGCACTGATCATCAGCTTAAAGGACAAGGGCAGTGTGGATCTCCCCGAGTTGATCCTGCTGTAATAACGTACACATCTAACACATCCACATGATTTTAGGCTCCAAAAGCTTTCAAACGCACCCTTGGTCTCTGTTCCTTAGTAAGGTATTTCCAAGAATAGCGGGCCTCCAGTGCAGACTGCCTGCCCACTGAGCAACGAGGAAATTTCCAGAGGAGAATGAATAATTTTCAATTCTCCCTCTTCCCACTATCTCCCAAGAGTGGGGGGCAAGTGGCTTCAAATGCTCACAAGCTTGGAAAGCTGCTCCTGGGAAGCAAGGCAGAGCTTGAAGTTACAGAATCCTGAACGTGAATCAAAGAGAAAATGAATCACCCAACTGGGACAAGTGAGCTTGGGCTTTGGGGACCGTGAAGGGAGCTGAGTAGGGGCAGTGATTGCTGCTGGACAGCTGAGAGACACGTTGGAGGGGGTGGCTTCCCGTCCACTCCAGATCCCTTGCACAGCCTCACTGGCTTCCTGTTTAGGAAAAGACACACACACACACACACACACACTCACACACACAAATGAAAAAGCAGTTTTACATCCCTTTCACCCCACTCAAACACACACAGAGAACCTTGTTTTTCTCTTCTAGTTTTCCAGTGTCGGCATTCTGTTGCCTGTAAACGTTTTTAAATGCAGTGGGCCACCAGGCTACTTGCTGCAACTTTTTATTTTTATATCGTGACCCCTTTAGCTGTCACGGCCGATTGGCAGCTTTAATCAGATGCGTGTGGTTGTTAATGCCATAACATTTTTGAACCCGAATAAAAAGTGATCCTTATTCTCCATGGCTTGAACTGTCGAGGGTTTCCTCAGCCTCCCCGCCATGCTAACTGTTATGAAAAAGTGTTCTTGTTGCATATAAATGGAAGTCAACCAAACCAACCATGATAAAAGGGAATTGGTAAGGTGCCCTAATTCCACCCCCATCTCCCTCATTCCCAGTTTTATGGGGCCAGTGGCAACTGGGGACCAGCTGGAGTCCAGGGTGGAAGTAAATTAGCTGGAAACCTCAAGTCACCACTGCAGTCAGCTGGAAAAAGGAGCAAATGCCAGTGCAGCCTGGCCCCAGAGCCCAACCCTGGCTGCTGCCCACACTGCTCAGACAGAGCACAGCAGCACGCAGGCTGGCACGTGCATAGACACGTCTGCCCTCTGCAGACTTGCCTTGGTGTGGAGTCCCGGCCACCAGCTTCCACACTTCAGATGCTCAAAATGTCATGGTGAAGAGCTCAGAGGGGGTGCTTCCTACGGGATTTGTGAGAAGTGTCTTCCCACACTCCTAATTTGGAATAAATACCATCAACCCATTTACTTCTTGAGAAAAAGCTTCAATCTTAGCTCCAAGTTTTCTATGACTGATACTACTACTCCTACTACTTATGCTAATATCATTATTATATTTCATGGAAAACATTTCTAATTATATTGTGGATTTTGGTTTTTGTAGGAAGAAGGAATAAAGAAAAAGTTGTTTGGCTTTTCAAGTTAGAAGGGGTGGGATGAGGTTAAATAAATAAAGTAGAAAAGAGGTTTTTATTTGTTGCAAATTAACACGCAATAAACTGCAGTTGCGGGAGAATAAACTTGTCCCACCTCCACTCCCAATTTCCCATAAAAAGGAGAAGAAATAGAGAAAGAGAGAGAAAGGAAGAAAGGAGGGGAAGGAAAAAAGGGAGGAAGGAATGAAGGAAGGAAAGAAAGAAGAAAGAAAGAAAGAAAGAAAGAAAGGGGGAAAGAAAGAAAAGAAAAGAAAAAAGTTAGTTCCTATTGTTTACAGCTAGAATTACAATGACACCACCCAGCAAAGCCTACTTTGAAATAGCTGCCTCTTTATAGGACACATACCTGAGTCTTGCTAAGAAGACACAAATTCAGAAGAGTTTGAAACTTCTTGAGAACTTCCCAAACTAGAGAAAAGAAAGAGGACAGATTTTCATCCTTCCTTTCTGTTAAACCATGCCATCAGGAATACATTCTACAGTATTTTCCTTCAGGCAACTGCATTTTGTTGAATTTTTGGAAATTTCAGTTTTCACCCAGTTTATTTTCAAGGGAACAAAACAGACCCACGCTTTCTTCACCTCACACTGGCCTGAAGAATCTACTGAATTCTATTGATTTTTCTCTCTCTGAACACAAGCTCATTAACCTGAAACACTAAGGAGATAAAGACATTTCACTGAGCCTATCTGCAACCAAGTGTCTGAAAACAAAAAGATCCCAAGACACAGCCCTCTCCCCGGGCTTCCCAGGTTTTTCTTTTCTTTATTTCAAATTTCACGGGAGAAACTACGACATCGCTTTCTTAACCCTAAAGGTTTTCACATCGGTTAAAGAGAGCTTTCTTTAACTTCAGCTTTCTACAGTAATGCTTAGCAAAATCAGGGCTCCTGTCTTTCCCCATCTTCTGCAGTCTCAACGGCTGTGGAGAGGAAAACGTCAGCTCCGAGCATCAGGCTGAGCCCCAGCGAGCCCCCCTGCTGCTCTAAGCTACCAGCTGACTGAGGAGCTACCTTGGATATATGGAAATGAAGTCTTCCTCCAACCCCCGCCCCCAGGGACTTCCTCGGAAAAGGAAAAAGCCATCAGGAAGAAATTAGACAACACAGACATCAGAAGCAGCTCGCTAGACAAGTCTCTCCAAGAACCGCTATGAGCGGGGCTGCATTTCTTCCATCTTCTCAATTCAGGAGAATGAGAAATGTGACCCTACTCTTAAAAAAAAAAAAATTAAGTAACAGCTCTTTCACCCAAGAAACCGATATAACATTTTTTTTGTGTGTGGTCTTGACTTTTATTATTTGAGATCTCTGATGAGATCAGATGATCTGTACCCTTTCATTCAAGGCAACAGACGTCTTCCAACTGTTTTTTAATTTGATTTATCCTTGGAAACAGAAAGTGCATTACATTTAACTGGTCTTGCAAAGGGGGTTTTCTTCTCTTTACAAACCGAATTCCTTATATAAATTAATAAAGGTTAAAGATGCTAATATATCACCATTATTAGCTTTAAAAAGAAAAACAATTTACATAGGCTATAGTATTCTTATGATACAAAAACACTTCAAATTCAATTACAGCAACTAAACGGATTTTTATGTTTCTGACCCGGAGCGGTTGTAACAATTCCCACCATCTACTATTAACACGCATTTTTATCAGAAAGGAGTTAAATTAAATACAAGCTATTGTAGCCCCTCCCTCCCCAATACTTCCTTTAAATCACTAATAAATAGCAACAAACGACTGTGCAATTTCAGAAAGGAGCGGAGAGGCGGGTGTGAGGCCTCCCTGGTTCCCAGGGTTTCTGCTCAAGTCCTGGGCGCAGGGGGGCACAGGGCAGGGCGACAGGGGGACAGGGCGACAGGGGGACAGTGAGCTTCACCAAATCCGAACGGGGCCAGCAGTGAGAGGGGTGGGGGGACGGTGATAACCTTCTATTCTAGGCGTCTCAGATTCAGTTGAAAATAAGAGGGGAAGGCGTGGTGTGAATAGCTGCGAAGAGGGGAGGGGGTACAAGGTGGAAGAAGGTCCATCTTTTTATACGAAATTCAAAAAAGCATTTTACATTTTAAATATTCACAATAAAGTAACTTCTAGTCAGTGTAACTCACGATTTATTTACAAAGAGCCTTCAACAGGTTACTTTAGTCGGCACAGCAGCGTGCGGGGGCAGAAACGTCCCTCGTCCCCGTTCCCGTCTGCGGCGGGCGCGCCCGCGTGGCTCCGCGGTCCCCGCGCCCTGGGTGCGACCCCTCCCCGGCCGCCTGCGGGGGCAAAAGCGGGGCGAGTGGGGGGCGGGGAGAGGACCCCGGTGCGTGGCCGCTGCTCGCCGAGGGGGACGGGTCTGGGGGCCCCGCTTGGGGCCGGGACGGTCGCCCGGCTGCTGCGGGTCGCGCTTGCGTTGTTTACGCGGTGCGTTGCGTGGTCCTTTTTTGCCTTCTTATCAACCCCCAAGTCCCTCTCCCGCGCCTCCTCCCCCCGGCTCCAAGGTTAAAAAAATAGATATGTACATCTCGGAAAATAGCAAAGGTCCCCGCAGGCGGGCGCGGGGGGCGCGGGGGACGCGGGGGACGCGGGGGACGCGGGGCGCGGCGCTCAGGACGAGCCCTCCGCCTCCGCCGCGTGCAGCAGGAGGCCGCCGCCGCCCGGCTTGTGCTTCTTCAGCAGCTGCGTGATTTTCTCGTCGTCCGAGTTGGGGTCCAGAGGCTTGTTGTAGTCGTCGTCCTCCTCCTCGTTGTCCGAGGCCCCCTTGAGCCGCTCGGTCTCCGAGTCCTGCTTCTTCTTGGCCGTGGCCATCTCGGCCGCGTGCTTCTTCCTCCACTTGGTCCGGCGGTTCTGGAACCAGACCTGGGGCCGAGAAAGGGGAGAAGAGGGGAGACGCGGGCGGACCGAGGCCGCGATGCCACTTGCGCGTCTGGGGGGGGGCGCCTGTGGGCCCCCAGGGCCTGCCACCCTCCCGCGGAGACCCCCCTTGTCTCGGTCGCCAGTGTCAGCCTCCATCGCCCCAGGTTCCTCGAGTGACAGACGCCAGCAAACTGACTGCCGTTGCCATGGCAATAGCAAGGAACACAAGAGTATTGAGGTTGTCCGCGAGGGATTTCTCACAAGAGGAAAAACAAAACTTGGAAACTTAAAATGAGCTGCCCTAAAACCTGAGTTCGCTTTCCTACTTGCTAGTTGGAGGTGGAAAACTCTTTCCCCCTTCATAAAGTCACGCTATAGTGGCTGTCTTTGATGCCTTACGGACTGTCTTAGGTTAAGGAATTTTAAACACCCTGAAGCTGCTTGCTTTTCAGGGTGATTTGTGGGAAAAGGCACAGACTGTATTCACCCCAATTACTTCCATTCTTTCCACTTTTGGACATTTGTATCTGTTATCTCAGATCTGGATATACACAAACATGGTAGGTGAACAGTCTCCTTCCCATTTATAATTACGATGTATGATGCAGAGGTTTTTTTTAAAAAATCTGCTAAAATACAAATACCAAATCAACCATAATAACCAACATAAATGAATGACAATACTTAATATCTCAGTTAAAATCATCACAGTGGTTTGGCTCAAGCAAGCTCTTTTGCTCTCTCCCCCTCCCTTTAACGTTTTTCATAAAACCAAAGTAAAATGAAGGTTAGAATTATCACTGGTTGTTTTTTTTTAAGTGAAATTTTGCCAATTACATTATTTTCCCATACTAGCATGCCTATTATTTTAATATTGTCCCTGCCCAAGACATTCACTTTATACACAAATATTTTTATGCCTAGTCGTGCTGTTTGACACTGTGTTTGATACACATATTTTAACCTAAAGCATCGGCAATAAGCCACCAATTTCCCAAAGATACTGAATTATCTTCTCTTTATGCTTCTCATCCATTATGTATTTTATCTACAGAATCCCAATTGTTAAGAAAGTGATTGTGATTTTCTTTATACAGCTATAATAATTCATTGCTAGCCATGCAGACATATTTACAGTGACAAATGAAGACCTCCAGATTACCGTGGTAGGCTCTGTACCACCCCACTGCAAAAATAATTTTAACGGTGATGGTATTCTAATGGCCACGTACAAAATCACTCCTGAAATGTATTTTGCGATGCTTGTCCAGGGGGAGATAACCCTCTAACCAGCAGGCATGGTTAATGTTATTCCTATTTAATTTAAAGAGCAACAATATAACTAATGAAAACAGACTTATACCCCAAAGAAACAAATACAATAATTAGAAAAAGAGGGGCAAAAGAGAATACTGGAAATACAGGAAACCATCAGGTTGAATTGACCCAGCTGACTCGATCCCTTTATTTTTCAGGGGAAGATCTCTAACATTTGATCCCCTGGAAATTTACTGTACAACTCAATTATAAGCAAAATGACATTTTAATTATAAATTCTTGTCACGGACAGTACAATATCTTAAATCTGTTGGTAAATTTATTTTAAACAGAATTCAATCCTAATATGGTAATAATCTTGTCAATTCATTTGGAAAATTACTATTCCAAAGTGATTGCGTTCAGCCAGACTAAAAGTAGGTTCATCTTTGGTAAGTGGTTAGATCCTGTGCATTTATTTTTTTAAAAAACTTGCAAGTGAATACAGTAGCTCTATAATGATGATGTGCATTAGTAAATTATATAACTAGTGGAGCCTGAATTGACAAACAAAATCCTGACTATCTCTACAAACAGACTATCTAGAAGCTATCTAACTGGCCTGATCTATTCTGGGGCTGATATTTCGGTAATGCTTTTATTCTCCGATAATGGCGAGTTCCCCCAGCACATGCTGCTATCTAGATTAACCTAATTTCAAAGGCGGGGGCTTGATCTCTTTTGTTCATCACCAGTTTGCCCGCCTGCAAGACCCCAGCGCCTTTGTAACCCCCACGCCCCTTCACTGCTCTCAACTTCTCCCCAGGCTCCCCGGACCGCACCCCCGCCCCGTCTGTCTGTTAGTTTGCGGGTGTGTGTCCGAGTCCGTGAGTGCCCACGCCCGCAGGGCTCCGGGCTTATCTCTCGAGGTTTGCAAGTTGCACTCACCTTGACCTGACTCTCGGTCATCCCCAGCGAATAGGCCAAGCGAGCCCTCTCGGGCCCCGCCAAGTATTTAGTTTGCTCGAAAGTCTTCTCCAGAGCGAAGATCTGCTGGCCGGAGAACGTGGGTCTCGTGTGTTTTCTCTTCCCGTCTTTGTCCAACAGAATGGAGCCTTGATCTGCGACAACCAATAACCAATGCGGGAAGGGGGAAAACAATCGGTTACAAGCAGCCAGCTCCACTGCGGGGACAAAAACAGAACTCGAGAAGCAATGTTTCGCGGGAAAAGCAAGCTGGGTCTGCAGACACCAGAAGCGCAGTGGCGCTTCCAGCTCCACGGCGCGCGTCCCTGAGCCTTTTCACGTCCACCCGTGTTTTCAAAAGCCGGGGGTTCGGAGCAGGAGTAAACACCTTTCTGCTCGGCACCGACGTCGAGCAGCTGGGGAGCCCACTGCTGAAGTTCCCCGGCCGAATCGCGAGGCCCCATTCAATCAAGGAGCACCGGGAAAAGGCCACTCTCGCCTCCTAATCCAGCCGGTGCTCCCTCGGCCCCAGCGCCCATGAAGGATAACTAGGTCCCCCCCGCAACGCACCCCCAGCTTCTCTAACCTGTGTCCCGGCAACAAAGGGCTCCTTGTTTTTGCACACAAGAGAGCTAAATCGCCCCGAAGTCTAACTCCGCTGCGGCCCAGGGGGGAGGGGAAGGGGGCGCAGCCTTTGTTGGCGGCCCCTACGCGGCCACCAGAACCGATACAATAGCGTCTCCCTGACACCCCACCAGCCCCCGCCGTCCTGCGGCCCGGGCTTCGCAAGGGAGCCTCCCCTAGGCTCCCGCAACGTCTGCGGCTTAGCCGCAAGAAAGGAGATCCAGAGACTTGGAAAAACTTCGGGGACTTAGTCAAAACCAAAGAACTGAGCGAGGAAAAGACCCCGGGCTGGGCCCTGAACCCCACCTGGAAGGCTGGGAGCCTCCGCGGCGCGGTGACCCGCTACCCAGACCAGTGCGATCTTGGGGCGATTCAGTTTGCCTCAAGCAAGGTCTCTGCGGGACGTTGCATTTCACCCGGTTCGTGTGGCTTCACTTCTCTTCCCACCCCTTCCCGTCCCCCACCCCCAGGCTCCTTCTTGTGTTAGGATGTTGGAGTCCCCGATGCCGCTAAATGTTCCTGGTCCCAATGTGTCCCGGCCCCCGGAGTCGAGGCGGGTGCGAAAGCGCGGGCTCGGCGGTGGGGAGCAGCCCGGAGCGCCCAGGTGCTCGCCCTCCTCTGGGGGCCGTCGGCCTGTCTTCAGTGGGCGACAAGGACGAAGAGGTGAAGGGGGGACGCCTCGGGCGCAGATCTGCATGCAAATACACGCACTTCGCTCCGCGCGGTGCAGGGCTCGCCGCTGCGGGTCCTCCCCAGTTCGAAGACAGGCAGCGGGGCAGGCCGGCGGAGTGGGGCCCTGGACGGCAGGCAGCCGCCGGGAAAGCTGGGGTGCCCTGGCCTCTCCTCCCCTCCCCATTTCTCCAACACAGGCCGGGCCTGCGGGCCGGCGGGGACGGCTCGGGAGCAGCCGGGCCGCAGACCAGACATACGTCCCCATGGCAGTTGTGGTCCACACGGACACACGCACACCGGCTCAGCCGAGGCGTGCCCAAGACTTAGGGGGAGGGAGGTGCTTGGATGCAGCCACGCAAGCTCTGGAACGCAAGAATTCCTCGATGGACGCCCCGGCCCAACCTAAATCGTGCGATTCCCGCGCTGCCAAACCGCTGGGGTGAGCTAGAGGTGGCCCGCAAGGCACGCACACCGGGGGCCGTGACCCGAGAGCGGGACGAGCAGGCGCAACGGGCAGGCGCCCGGGTCGCAGGCGACCGTACTCACGGGGGGTGCAGGCCAGGCGCGCGTCCCTCCAGGGCGGGCTCTGCATCACTCCGGGCCAGAAGATGGGCGTCCGGCCGGGCAGCTCGGCCAGCGGCTTGGGGTACCGGCCCACGGCGGCCACGGCCGCGGCGCTGGGGCTGAAGTAGAGCCCGGGCGGCGGCGGCGGGGGGCTCAGGCTGCTGAAGCGGGGCAGGCCGGCCAGCAGCCCCGCCGGGGACGAGGCGGCGGCCGCGGCCGCGGCAGCAGCGGCGGCGGCGGCAGAGGCGGAGGAGGCCGAGGCGGACGAGGAAGAGGAGGAGGAGGAACCGGAGGGCGAGGCGGAGGGCAGGGCGGCCCCTGCGGCCACGGGCATGGAGGGCCGGCTCAGGATGTCGTTGATGCCGTGCGGGGTGGCGGCCGAGAGCTGCTGCGGGGGGCTGCCCAGGGACGAGAGCCCCCCCGCGGCCGGGGGCTTCAGGCCGCCTGGGTTGTGGGCACCCAGAGGCGGGGAGGGCGACGACGAGGACGACGACGAGGACGAGGAGGAGGGCGGCCCGGCCGGCAGAGGCGGGTAGGCGGCGGGGTACAGCGGGGTCTTCATCTCGGCCATGCTGTGCAGGGCGGCCAGGGGCGGGCTGCTGAGCAGGAACGCGCTCTGCCGGGTGCCCTCCATCGCCCCCACCGCTAGCATCCCACGGCCGGGCGGGCGCCCGCAGCCGCGCAGCGAGGGCGCGGGCTGGAGCCCCCGGCGGGGCCCGGAGGAGCCTGCAGCGCCGAGGGCGCGAGCGAGGAGTCGCCCGGCGCACCCGGAGGCGACCTGCCACCTGGGCCGGGACCGCGGCCGCCGAGAGTCGCGCTCAGAGCCGCGCGGCAGAAATGTCCGAACCCGCACGCGGGAGGCGGCGGCCCGCAGAGCGGAGGGGCGTCCGCGGGGGTCCGGGCGGGATCCCGGCTCTTCCTCGTCCTCACTCTTCCTCGCCGCTCAGAGCGCGCCGCTGCTCATCCTCGCCCCGCGGGAAATAAGCAAAACAAGCCGAGCCGGCCCCCGAGTTTCTGCGGCGAAGTTGAGTGGCCGAGTGGCCGCCTGGATGCCGGAGGGGGGGCCGCCTCGCCGTCCTGGGGGGCTCACGGCACGCGGGCGCGTCCGCCTCTGCGCCGGGACAGGGCAGCGCCGCGGTCCCCGCGGGCCCCGGCTCGGCGCGCGACCTGCCCTGCGGCCGCGGGCGCCGGAGTTGCAACGGGGGACAAGGGCAGGGAAACACGGAAAAGCAGAGGCTGAGCGTGGAAAGTCTGACGGTGCAGTTCCGGCCCCGCTCGGGCGTCCGCTCCCGCCAGCGGCCCGGCGACCCGCCCCACCCCCGCGCTCACTGTCCGCCTTCGGGTCCGCTCGCCCCCATGGTCCCCGCGGCTCCGCAGGCCCCGCGCGCCCGAGTCCCGTCCTCGGGCCGAACCGACCGTGTGCGCGGCTCCTCCGCTTTCTCCTGTCCTGGCTCCCCGCGGGCCTGGCGGCCGGACGACGCTCTCACAGGTAATGACACACGCGCGTCCTCCCGGCCCCTCTTCACGGCGCTCGCAGGGAGGGGGACGCGGGCGCCGAAGTGAGAACTTCGAGGGACGTCACTCCGGCGCGGCCGGGAGGGGCGGGGCCGCGGCGCGGGGCGCAGGCCGGGGGCGTGCCCACCGCCTCCAATAGCGCGCAGCCTCGAGCCTCGCGTCGCGCCGGGGGCACGCCCACTCGGGAGCGCCGCGCCCTCTGATTGGCTGAGACGGGCGAGGCGTCAGGCCGCGCCCGCCTAGTCCCCGCCTCCTCCCTCCTCCCGTGGGCGGGGCCCAGAAGGGGCGGGGCCTGGCGAGCGGCGCGGTTCCCCGGCGGGGCCCGCGGCGGCCGCAATTAATTGTGTTCAATCAAATGAGAAACGGGCGGGGGAAGCAGAGGCGAAGAGGGTATTACTTTTTAAAGAGAAGAAGAATGAAAACCCAGCCCTTTTATGGAAAAGCAGTTCCTAGTCTTCCCTGGCTGCCCCCCTCGGCCGTTCGCGTCACCCCGCCCCTCCCCCACCGGGTCCCACCTCGCGCCGAGTCGGGTCCGGGCGGAGCGGGGCCGACGGAGCGGGCGGCGGTGCAGCCCGGGCCTGGCTGCGGCTTTTGAAGGGATTAATGAGCGGCCATCTGGGCTCTCCCAGAATTGTGTAAATTAATTTGTTGCTCCTTAAGCCTATAGATGCCCTTAATCCCCTTGTAGGCCGAGGGTCGTCATCTCTTGCATCTCCCCACTTCCCACTCCCCTCCCCTGTTCTTTCTCCTTCACTTTTGTTTTCATGCCTTGGTACCCCCCCGCACACACCCCTGCCGGGGTCGTTATCATTTATGGGTTTGCTCAATCGCTGGGAGCAGAATCAGCTTAATGGGAATATGTAGCTGTCATCTGATTGCTTAGCTATGACAGCAGTGAGATTTTTTTTTTTTAAACTTCTCTCCCCTTTGATTATTGTTGGTATTTGTTTTGGGTTTACTTGGCAGAAGAAGCACCAAAATTCAGGCAGAGACTTTAGATACAGAAGTATCTGGGTACCCTCTGGGGAACATAAGCTTTTGAAAACCCTCTTCAGAACTCTGGCCCCTGCTCCCAATGCCAGGGTTGTCGCCGGAGGTGGCCGTGTCCTAGCTTCGGGGCTGTGGTAGTGGGATGTTTATTTAGGGTTTAGAAGTTGAACGGCGGTTTTCTTTATTCTCTCTCTCTGTCTGTCTCTCTTCCATCTCTGCCCGGTCTTTAAGTTCCCGAAGGGTAGAACTGTGCTCGCCAGGAGGAAAACCTTCGGACAATTTGGAGAAGTCAAGATGTTAAAGTAATATACCCTTGGGAGGTATTACAATTTGGTCACTACGGCAATTTGGATGAGATCATTAAGTCCAAATTTGACGCACAGAAAACAGGAAAAAATGCAATAAATGGCTTCAAAAGGAAACTTGAGTGGCACCACCGATGGATGGAGTTTGCCTGTTAGTGCAAAGTGCTCATTTGGGTCCAAGCACGAAAAGACCCGAGGGCTTAATCCGCTTGGATAACCTTCGTTTCCAAAGCACTAGTTTTTAAGGGTGTCAGTGTGAGCCTGAGTTTGAGATTCAGGGGGAGGGGTGTTTATCTTTTGGCACTTTTATTCTCCTCTGAGATAAAAGTGATGTTATTTGATCCTCCTTTTCCTTCTCTACCTTCTTCATTGACTTTAAGACTGGATTAAAGCCATCATTTCATAGATTTTTGAATCTGGCCTTGGGGAAGATGAAGTCCTCCGTCAACCTGAATTATGCTAAGGAGTCGGCCAGGACTGTCGCCTCAGCAGAGAGCCAATGTGGAGACTGTCTGCATTGTTTTTGCGGGGATCCAGTGCTGGCGTCGAAACCCCAGCGCCCTTCTGCCTGGCCCGGAGGTCTCAGGAGGAGGGTGGGGGGTGTAGTCCGGCCCTGACACTGAATCCGGGGCCCCTGTGCCTTATGCTTCGTTACAAACGAAACTTGTTCTCTCCTGGACACTCCATCCCAGCAGTGGCTCACAGCCGCCCTTCTAGACCCTGCGCCTGGCCCTCCAGCGACCTGCTCACATCCTCCAGGACTCTGCGTTCTCAAGGACTAGGTAGGAATTGAGAGGAAAGGGGGCCAGTCATCCCCAAAGACTCCAATTTCACAAAGCAACCCCCGCCTCCATCTCATGTAAATATTGGGACCCCAGAAAAGAGTTGAACATTTTCCTATTGTGAACTTAGCGTCTGGTATTGGGGCAGGAGTGTTAAAGAGAGACACACAAAAATGAGAGAGGGGAGAAGATAGAGAGATTTTCAACTCAACTCAGGTTAACTGCCATCGGTAACTAGTTGCAAAACTGGATGTAAAGAAGTCTTCATCCTTCGCTTTTATGTATCATTCACATCCCCAAATTAAAATAGCAGCCTTGTTTTTAATTATAACAGTAAAAATTCTGGGTCTATGTACCTTAATCCCTTGGGGGTGAACCCTCGGTGCCTGGATCCCGCACGGGGCAGCGTGTGTCCCAGACGCGCGCGGAGCAAGGCCGGTGCCTCCCGCCAGGTGCCGGTTGTCGTGGATCTGCTGTCTGTCTCCAGCTGGAGCGGGGAGAACGAGGGCGCGTCCTCAGAGAGAGGGGGTCACCCCTGTCATTCGCCGGGAGAGATCGCTCTGCCCTGGGCTCTAACTGCGGGGTTAAGACCATTTTCGGGACCGAGTCCCGGCGAAGCTGATGCGGATGCGGGAGGCCTGTTACTGGTCGGGGCAGTCTTAGACACTGCGTTCAAATGCCCTTGAGACTTTCCCATGGGGACACCCGGCACCAGCAACTCTTCCTGCGCACGACCTAATAAAGTCGGACTTTTTCAAGCACCCCCCAAGAGTGGAACGTGTAACACGTGGTCACAGCGATCCCTACGCATCTCTACACAGTATATATATTTATATATATGGGGGGGATGGAAAGCAAATGATTTGCATTTTAATTGAAAAATAAAGGAAAGCGATTTGGCAAATTCTGAGGTTGCAAAAAGGGCTGGAAGGGTAGGGGTGAGGAAGGCAATGCACGCCCTGGACTTTGAGGCTCCACAACCCACAGCCGCGGTCTGTTTTCTGGGCACTGCTTTTAGCCTGCTCCTACTGTTCTAGGGAACCTGCGCCACCCACTTGACCTTCCTACCCTCCGTTTAACCCTGGACTCGGAACCGCCAAGCGCGTTTGAATACTTCTGTTTTAAGTTAAAGGAACAGCCACGACATTCAAGGCGACTCACGGGAGGAATGCAAATCAAAGCTCAGCTAAATGTACTTACATTCAGCGGTGGGTCGGGTAGGGACGGTAAGGGTTCTTCCCCAAATATAGTAATGTCAAATGTCAGGAGACTCAAGTGTAGCTGCAGCAAGTCAATTTCTATACTCGCAAAAAGGGAGGGAGGGAGGAGGGAATGGAGGACATTATGTGTGTATTTCAGGCCAAAAATCTCTCTATAATGTGCTTGCTTGAATTGTCCGGATGACTTCTTTAATATTAATAACTCCACTTCTCCGGACGATTGGGGCCTCTTTGGGCTGAACCCGGAGGACAGCTGGGTTTAAGTGAATGTTGTAAAAGGGACGGAGCTGGCTGCTATGTAGAAATACAAGGAAGAAGGAAGAATGTCCCCATGCTTGGACCAACTCAGTCTTGGAGAAGGACAGTCAGGACGGAGGGAGAATGGTGTCCGTCTCTCTTGGCTTCCTGTAGACACTGTGGAGTGGAAACTGGACCGTGACTGCTACTTCTGCTGACTGAGAATTAAGAAGATGATGTGGGAAGAAGAATCGAAGTAGAGAGAGGCCATCAAATGCCCTTTGACAAAGAGCACTCACTGTAGGAGCCTGCGTTAGTCGGTTTCCCAGCGGAGGCCAGCACTGCACAAGTGGGGAAGCGAGGGGTGTAGACAGCCTCACCTCCTGTTCTGGGACCGAAAAGATCTGCAACCTCAGGCCAGAACCTCCCTCAGCGTCCTTCAGAGAGAGCATTGCACCTCTGCAGAACAGTATGGTATGTGTTCTGCAGAACAGTCACAGAACACATACCAGAGCTATCCTGGGGGTTAAGTGCTCTAGAAAAGAGGATTCTGGAAGGTCCAAGAAGATGGAAAATACTAAAATCCAGAAATATCTGTAATACCAAAATCCGAGTTCAGGCATGAGAGCAAATGGGGGAGAAAACACCAATAACCTACTAGAGAGAAAACCGGCCTTGAACTTTGGCAAAACACACACCACCAAAAAATGTATATATAAAGATGCAAATGAAAATCTCTTTTCACTTGAAAATGAAAACCATTCCTCCTCCCCCGAAGTCTTTTTTGCAAACAACCGATTTGCTTCTGCGGAACCCACTTACTTTAAGGTTCTGAATTACGGGAACCATTGTATAATGGAAGTGCTCGAAGGAATGTCTGTTGGTTTACAGAATTTCCTTACAGAACAAAGCGCTTGTCCAGTACGATGCACCAGATTGAAAAGTATCTGACGTGAGCAGCCGTGGAAAAACTTATACCTGTATAAATAATGCTTATTGAACACTTTGATAAATGACTCTGCAAACGAGTTCCTCTTTAGGTTCTGCTAAAAGCTGTCGCTCCTGACTTGAGCGCGTGCGAGTGTGTCGGCGTTGGTCCTTTTGGCCACCTCTCGTGTGCATCTCCCTATGCCTGGGTGAGAAAAAAGTTCTTTTATTTGCAAGGCTGCTTGGCTCACAGCGCCTTCATAGACCGTTTTTATGAAACCCTGAACGGTTGTCGCCCTCTTGTGGAAAAACGTGAGGAATCACGTTTCACTCTGTCTGGGGAAGACAGGGCTGCCCTGGTCTGTTGGATACTGTTCCTGTATTTATTTCCGCAGTGAGGTAGGTGGTCTGCCTTGGTGCACTTTCAGTGCTATTTGATTAACATTGGCTTAATTTGTATCTGAAATGCCAAATTCATAACATGAAGTATGGGTCTGGCATGTCTTGCTTTAAGTCAGGTAGCAAACCCCTCTAAAATGAACATTTAACTTTTAAATCTCTCTTTCTCACCTACTCCCTCTGTGGGCTTCATTATTTGACTTCAGTGTGATAAAGCAAATCTCAATTTTTACTGAAATTATTTTGACCTTCACCTTTTCCTCTCTTATTAGCAAAACAGAACATTTGCTCAATACAGAACATTTGGAAAGTACAGAGAATTATTATATTTAAAAAAAAAAAAAGCACAGAATCACCTACAATTCTGTGTTCAGTGGTAAACACTTTGATATTTTGGCATATTTGCTTGCTATCTTTTCTCCAGTCTTTAGTCTATACTTTGTTTTAATGGTTGAGATTATATGGATTATATAATATGCTATCCTTAAACCCATTTTTATTATTAATAAGATAACCTGATTTATTCACTTATTGAAGCAAAACCAGGCCTGGCTTGGGAATCTCCTGGATTTAGCCTCCTATGAAGTGAAAAATGCTCTGTACTGAAGGCCTGGGGAGACCTGGGTTTGGCTCACTCTAAGAAACAGTAATATCTCGCCCAGAGATTACTCCACTGCCAAAGTTCCCACCCTGACTCCTCCACTCACCATTGGCCCTTTCAGATGCTCAGATCCTTGGCCATTGGTTCTCAGAATTTTATGACATGATTATAACAACAGTAGCTAACACTGAATATGTACTGTTGTAAGTATTTTACAGTATTTAGACCATGCTGCAGCAGGGGTCTTCACAAACGATGGAATAAGAGCAACAGAGTGCCTTTAATAAGCCTTACTGCACATGAGACAGAATCTAATCTAAGCTGGACCGTTTCAATTTTTCGTGTGTGTTTCTGTATTTTTCCCCAGACTGGATATTCTTGTACATTTTTGTCGAAAGCCAAAAGGAAGAAAATGAAGAGGAAGAGACTGAAGATGCTAAAGACAGAGGGGATGATGGAATAAGAAATATCCAAGAGGATGAGATTAGGTGGACAGGTAGGTAAGCCTGTCCATGGGGCTGAAGGAACAGGGACAAGATGAGGTACAGGGAAGCACAGATGTTTAGGGAGAGCGGAAGGACTAAGGAAACTTCTCTCGGGTCAATGGGAAACATCCATTCAATGGAAAGATTCAGGGAAGAGGGAGAAAATTCAAGAAAGTTGTTGAGATACATATGTGAATAAATTGAGAAGAGGTAAATACAAGAATTAGTTAGTAACAGTGTGGAGCTACCCAGTTGCCTACAGGAGCTTTTGCAGGATTGGATGGTCGTGACTCCAGCAGTTTCCCCAGCATCAGTCTGCCTGGGCTGGGACCAGGACAGTCATGTGACTTGTGGATGGCGAAGGATAGGCCATCGCTGTGAGAGGTTGATCTTTGCATTCTTTTTCTTATTGATCCACTACTTGGTTCCCATCCTTTGTGGGCTTGCTGGACAAAGACAGCCTTCTCTGCTTCAGCCTCGCCATGTCTCAGGCTTTGCAGAAAATGCGATCATTTTTATCTGCAATTCTTACAGGAGATATTTTGGAAGTCACTTATGGCTCTACCATCTCTTCTGCAAGTTAAGATACAGTTCCTATTTCTCACTTTTATTATATCGGTACAGTGTAAAAAGCATAGCTGTGTCCTAAATTCGGAACGGCTGACAAAGGAGTTACATTTAAACCTGTGACTCAGGGAAAATATCGATTATTAGTAGTTTCAACTGAAGAGCTTAGTATAATGGTGACTTCAGATAGAAATTCTTAATATCCTCTTGGGGGCAAATTATGACTCCTAACTAAAAATCAGTTAAGAGGAAAGAAGATGAAACATAACAACTCTATCATGGATTTTAATCTCCATACTTAATTGATACATTTCATAATTTCCCTCTTAAAGACCCTGACTAGTTTACCTGCAGAAGAGAGACCCTGGGCACTAAGCTTACACACTACACTGATCACAATGCATTGGATTCTTTTTTTTTTTTTTAACTAGAAAGGAACAGATTTATCCATCCTGTGTGACTGGAGCAGCCCACTCTGAACCATCATTTACATCACTTTGTCCCAACCCTGGCTTTAGAGGTCTGACTGGAAAAGCAGCACCCACTAATGGGCATTCCTTTCTACAGTCAGGAGAAACTGCCAGTTATATAAAAAGACACATTTTCCTGTCGATTGATCCAAATGCATAAAAAATACAGTCACCCAAATGACTACAGATGCCAAGTCATAAATTTGATTAAATTCTAAGTGAAGGGAAGCATCATTCAGGCATAAAGTACACACAGCCAAGACCAGTCCTACCTCTTCTATCAATAAGCAAAGAACCATTGCTGGAAGTTTCACCTGGAGCACTCACGACAGTCACCAAGCAGAGTGATGGGATTATATTTTTGGCCCTGACGAATGCCATGATTACTTGAAATACAGTATGCTTCCACGGAGCTATATTTTTACAACTAGTATTTTCTCCCTAACAAAGCTAAGCTATAGTTCATATCATGTAACTCAGTTTAATGTCATAAAGTTAGGCTTAGAATAAATAAGTTCCACAATTGGAATTTTAAGTAAGAGTAAAAGCATTATGGGGGTGGGGTGGGGCGGAGAAAGCACAATGAGGTTCCTGAAACAGCAGAATAAAATGTAATAAAGGCAAGTGTACACAACACACAGGAAAAGAAAAGTAAGCAGTACAAACACAGAGTAGCATGGCGGCAAACGCAGCCCAAGCAGACCTGCGGACATGAACTGCCAGGGTCACTGGGGCCACCCAATGACCACAGGGTGGAGTCACTCGGATGTGTCTTCTCCATTTCTAGTGGGAGGGAAACCCACTCTGAATCCTACTTTGAACTTTCCCTCTGTTCAAACTCCAAACTCGCAGCTTTAGAAACTATGACATTTTCATTGCAACCCGGTATACACACACACACACACACACACACACAGACATAGAGATGATGTCCTTTAATGCTTTCTATCGTATTCTATCCTATTTCATCCTGTCGAAATTCTGGTTAAGTCACATGCTATGGGGTTGAACTGTGTCCCCACCCAAAATTCCTATGTTGACATCTTAACCCCCAATACCTTCGAATGTGACCTTATTTGGAGATTGTGTTTTTTACAGAAGTAATCAAGACAAAATCAGGTCGTGAGGGTGGGTCCCAGTCCAGTATGTCTGTGGTCCTTATAAACAGGGGCAATCTGGGCGCATCAATACGCATGTTCTGCACAGCAGGATGACAGTGTGAAGACGGCCATCTGCGGGCCAAGGAGGGAGGCCTGGAGCAGGTCCTTCCCTCTCAGCCCTCAAAGGAGGCCACCATGCAGACAGCTTGATTTCAGCTTGAGAGACAATAAATTTCTGTTGTTCACGACACCCGATTTGCAGTACTTCGTTACACGGCAGACCTAGAAAACTAATGCAACACACTAAATTGATTTCATGACTCATTAGTGGGCGTTGAAGAGTAGTTTGGGAAAATGAATCTGGTGTCCCCCACCCTCTCCAGCACTCTTGGTCTTTAAAGCATTTGCTTGAACGCTGGCAGTGACAGGGGTCCTGAGGTCTGGTGTGTTTAGGAAGCCAGGTGCCTGGGGACAGCAAAGGACAGGGAGACTAGCGGGAAACAAGTAGGAGGGCTAGTGTGGACAGCCCAGGGGCAGGGGCCACTTCCCGTACACTAGGGAAGAGTTTTGAGCAAAGGATTGCATGGCCTGAGATGAGTGTTGAAGGAACTGCTTGTCTGCTCTATGGAAAATAAACTGATGAACAGAAAGGATGAGCAAAGAAAGACCAGCTGGGAGAGGCTTTTGGAATAATACAGAAGAGAGATGAGGGTGGTAGCAGTGGAGACGTGAGAGGTAGACAGAGTCGCGATACATTTTGATGGTAGAAACAACAGGATTTGCGCAAGGATTGGATGTGGGTTATAAAAAGGAGAGAGGATGAGTTTAAGGATTTGGCCTGAGTCATGAGTGGCCATTCACGTGATGAGTGGACTGTAGGGAAACCGGGTTTGGGGTGGGTGGGAAGGTCAGCTGTTAATTTTGAGATGCCTTTTTGACATCCGAGATTGTTAAGGGAGTAGTTGCATGTAAGAGTCTGACGTTGATGGGGAGACGTCTGCGCTGGATTTGAATTTGCGAACATCTGCATTTGGGAACATCAGGATTTGAATTTGGGAACATCGGCATTTGTATGATATTTAGAGCTGAATTGAGACTAAAGGATAGTATCAAGATAATGAGCATGGATAGAGAAGAGAAGGATTTCAAGGACTGAAACCTGAGCCTTTAAAATCAAGAATATGAAGGGGAAAAAATGAGCAAAAGACACCGAGAAAGAGTGAGCGATGAAGTAGAGGAAAACTGGGAGACTGCGGTGATCTGAGAGTGGAGTGGAAAGTGTATCTGGGAGCGTGGAGTGATGAACCACGTCCAACGCTGATGGTCGGTCCAGTCACATGAACACTGAGAATTGACACTTAGATTTAGCAAAGGGAAAGTCATCAATGACCTTGACAAGAACAGGGTGGTAGCCAAACCCTGAACGAAGGGACTTCAAGAAAGAATATGAGGAAAGGGACCAGAGAGAGCACGTACAGGTGACTCTTTTGAGGGGTTCTGCCATTAAAGGGAAACAGAAAAATGAAGAGAAAGAAGGGGAATATGGAGGGAAGAAGTCTTGTTTTCGGGGACGTTTTGGGTTTTTTTATTAACATTTATCCATATGCAAATATACAAAAAAAAAAACAAGGCAAGATATAGATGTGTTTTGCCCTTAATTTCTCCTTTCATGGACATGGTTGGCAACTATACAATAAAAGAAAGAAACAAACCAAGCCTTACAAAGAGACGGAGGTCCTGTCCCGCGACGCCAGCTAAGAGGCAGATCTTAATTAGCTTCAGACTTTGAGCACAAATGATCCCAAATGGATTCAACTTTACTGAACTATGTATCGTTTATTTTGTTACTGAAATAAGAGTATCAAGCAACTGGAAATCAATGAATTGATTTAAATATTATGCAAAAGATGGAGCTATTACTATGGGCACATTTTTATGATTTAAAAATCACATTTCAGCGTTTTCCTTATGTCAGGGGCTATGACAGGGCAGCATTGATTAACACATTCAGACCCAATCATCAAGAAAAAGACTTGAAACTGCAAATTTCTCTTGTGAAAGATGCCTTCTTGGGTCCACACTGAGTTCAAAGTTATTAAATAATGACGGTTGGGCTTGGGAGGTTTTTTTTTTTTTTTTGGCATGTGATTGGTTTTTAACTTTTTATTATGAAAAAATTCAAACCTATGCAAAAGCAGAAAAGAATAGATAATGACCCTACCCTCATATACTCAGGACCCAGCTGCAAAAACTATTAACTCACGGCTAAGTTTATTTCATCTCTATCCCACCCACTTTGTTCTCTCTCCCCAAGCCCTCATCTATTTTGAAGCAAATCCCAGACATCATATCATTTCAGCTATAATTATTTTAGTGTCTTTAAAAAAAGGACTATTCAAAAAAAAAACCACATTATCATTTTCATACCTAAAAATTAGAGTTCATTCACTTTATCAAATATTCTTCCACATTCACATTTTCTTAAATGTGCTATATATATCTTTTCACAGGTACTGTAATTTTGTTTGAATCGGGATACTCACAAGGTCTACAAATGGCTACATCATTTTTGAAAGGGACAAATGAATAAATGTAACACAGTTGTGTTTTTGCAAGCAAACTACCAGACGTTCTTTATTATTACAGTATATAGTATAAAATCATTTTTGATTGAAATGGGAACAGTGTGTTTCTAAATATAATTCAAGAGGTTCAAATGAATCTTCCAAATACTAAACAGAATTTTCTCAAACAAAATAAAAAGTGGGGATATGATTTGGGGCTGCCAGTTATAAATGCACTCACAGCTGACATGAGAGTTTTCAGTTGAAAAATATAAAATCCTCTTAAAAATATATATTTATTCTGTTGGTTGACTTGACTTTGTATCATAAACTACAGTCCATGCGTTCTTCCAGGTGTGCTAATACAGCCAGCTTTAATATTCTTTAGCTCATTCTAGTGCTAAGAAATTATTCTCTTAACCCTCCGAAAAGAACCAAAACAAAACCAAAACAAAAAACAAAACAAAATAAAAAGAATTACACATTAGAATATTTTGCATAGATCAACTATAACTCTGAGTCTGGGTGTTAGGAAAGATTTGACTGGAGCGAAACAAGGAACTTCTCACTGTAATCCTTAAGATACTAAAAGTTAAGCAAGGTGGGAGGGGATGGGTATGTTCACACCTAATGGGTGTGGTGGGTACTGTCTTGGGCAGAGGCTCACTTGTAGGTCTGACTTGGGCGAGGCAAAGGCAATATATGTGATCTAAACATTTGTACCCCCATAATATTCTGAAAAAAAAAAGTTAAGCAAACAACTACCTTAAATGTAATTACACTAACTCACTGTGAACGTTTGAGCTCTAACCCCCTCCTGTTAAAGGTGAGGCAACAGAGGCTGAATAACTAGCCTGGGGTCAAACAGAAAGAAAAGGGGTCCCCACATGCAGACCCCCCTACTACCAGACTAGACCCTGTCCCCTACTGCTCTGTCACACTGAGTCCCAAATCTCCAGATGGTATCTGATTCCAAGCTGCTGCTTTTCTCTTGTCTCCCTTCCTCCAGGTGAAGCAAGATCTGGGAAACCTACAGCCGTCCGTCTGTGTACACGAGGGATTGGTTAAGTCTGCCTGCCGAACACTTGGGCTTCACGTCCAGCAAATACTGCATTTTAGATCCATGTTTGGTTGGAAAAGACCCATGTATCATGCCTGTAGTCCCAGCTACTCGGGAGGCTGAGGCAGGAGGATCGCTTGAGCCCAGGAGTTTGAGGTCGCTGTGAGCTAGGCTGACACCATGGCACTCACTCTAGCCTGGGTGACAGAGCGAGACTCTGTCTCAAAAAAAAAAAAAAAAAGAAAGAAAAGAAAAAGATCCATGTATAAATGGACCCTTGCAGTGTAAACTGAGGTTGTCAAGGATCCTCCGTACTTCTAAATTTTCATTTGTCTTTATTTCATTTTTTAAATGTTACCTCTGACAATGTTGTCAGCCATTTTAAATGGCTTGTTTTTATTTCACAATTTAATGTGTTTAATAAACTTTAACTATATACCCCTATTGATTATTTATTAATAGCTCTTACGATTTCTACGAAAGTCATTTGGCCAAGACAGCATGAAACCCTAGTGTAATTTTCAAAGTTTAAGTAAATATTTGTTTTCTCTGAATTATATGCATGTGTATCTTTTAAAACACACAGCTGTCGTATTTATAGTCTGCATGAGAGTATACCATAATACTTTTCAATCTTGACTTCACGACACAGGTACATTATCCATAAACTATGAAGTGTGTATAAACACAATGTTTAAAAGGAGCTCCACATAATTTGTTATAATAGCCCCCTCTAGTGGACATGCTCACTCCTGGTTTCTGAACACCCTTCAGGGTTATTGATTTGATTACTTGGTAGTAGTTACTTAGAAATGTTCTACCACGCAGGTAAACAGAAGTTATGTCACCAAATGGTCTTTTCAGCTCCACATATACTCACAAGGATTAACCCTCTCAGCAGAATGGTTTTCAACTAGAAAAGAATGATGTCATGTTTTGTTCACTCAACTCGAAACAGGAAACATGAAAAAGAACAAAGAATCCGGCAAATACGACTGATCATAAAAATTGTGATTTATTGAGCACTTGCCACGTGCCCTAGATTCTGCTCAGAAACGACATGGGTTATTTAATGTAATCTTTATGTTACTTTATCATATTCATACCATTATTAATCTCATTTTACATATGAAGAAACTAAGTCTGTGGCCTGAGGACATGCAGCTAGCACGTGGCAGAGGGGACATTGGAATCCAGGCGGTCTGACTCCAGAGGCCACGCACCACGCCACTGTTCTATTCCGTCCACACAGCCACACGTTTATTTAGGTCCCAAACCTGGTTCTTCTCATAATAGCAAATCTGTTTGCCAGAGTATTGTGTTATTTGTCCAGTCTACTTTGCCTATGTCACAGAGAGTCCCTGAGGCTCCCTGCTGCAGGGCTGCGGTCCCCTTTTCTGCAAACGCACCTGAGGCTGTAGCTGCCACCGAGTCACGAAGCAGCAGTGACTCGTTCCAGAGTTGAGGCAGGAGAGGGGCAAGATGGGCCCCAAACAGCCTGTTAGGTCAGGGAGTGTTCAATAAAGAAGATAGGAACAAGTCACAACAAGTCACAGGGACGCAAGCACCCAGCTTAAAAAGACTTCTGGCCAAACCTGGGACAATTTGAGCACAAACATGATTAATTATAAACCACTGGAAAATTAAGAATTCACGAGTTAGTTCATACGAGACAGACTTAAGAAAAAGGGAAAGCTCTTGCTGGTAGGAGAACACGGAGAGATTGCAGGAGTTTAAAACCCATTCCTTTGTAAACTTCATGGTGAGACTGACCAAGGCAAGACACATTCATAGATTCCAAATCTAGAGGGAGATTTTGGTGAGGAATCAGATATTTGCGTGATTTTACAGTGTCTTCCCACCTCCTACTTCTTAGTTGCAAGGGAGGAGAACAAGATAGAAATCATACAGTAGAGAAATGAGACAACACCTTGATCTGGTGACCAAGTGGAACATGAGCAATAAGAAACACGTGGACATCAGGTGCGTGCAGGTGGGAAGCATTCAGGAGAACGTACCACACGTGCAGTTTTCTCAGCAAGACTACACAGTCTCACTGCAACCACAAGGAAACATCCGCAAAACCCACATGATGCATGTTCTGCTTTGGTAAGGGGAGGAGTCTAATCTTTAAAACTGTCAAAATCACGAGGCAAAGAAAAGCTGTGGAACCACCCAGATTAAAGGGGCTAAAGACATGTGACAACAAAATGCAATGCCTGTTTCTAGACTGGATTCGGTACGGGAGAGGAAAACGTTAGAAAGAGCCGTTAGGTCAACTGACAAAATTGAAATACAAACAGGAGATGACACAAAAGCATTGTATCGATAAGACACAAATTCACTGAATGTGGTTGCTGTACTGCAGTTAAGATAATGTCTCAAATCTCAGAAAATATACAGTGAAGTATCTAGGGGGGAAAGGGAGGCAATTTACCTTCAAATGCTTCAGAAAAAAAGTGTGTGTGTGTGTGTGTGTGTGTGTGTGTGTGTGTGAGTGTGTGGTTTAATGGGTACAGAGTTTCAGTTTTGCAAGATGAGTTGTATGGACAGATGGTAGTGACGATAGCACAGTGTGAATCTACTCAATGCCATTGAACATTATGCTTGAAAAATAGCTCAGGTGGTAACTGCATATCTTGCCACAATGAAAAAAATAAATATATAAATATTTTGCATAAATAAATAGAGAGCAGAGAGTAAACTGTTAATGGGTGGATTTGGGTAAAGGACATCTGGGTGTTCTTTGTACTATTTTTATTTTTGCAATTTTTTTCTGCAAGTTTTAAATTGTTTTCAAGTAAAGCTTTCTATATAAAGTAATGACATCTCACGTTGCAGAGCGGCTCTGCCCGCCTCCTGCATGGATCCTCCTCCCTGAGTCAGTGGCAGGAGAGGAGATCTGGGGTGGCCACTGTGCCCAGCCCCTCTCACTCCGCATGGCCCTGTCCACCGCTCTTTCCTTCAAACGCCTCTGTCACGAGGCTTAGGTGACCAGGCTGACCCTCGCTGGATTTGTCCCCACCGACTATATTCTTTTAATGAATGGACTGGCTCCCTGGGCCAGGACAAACTCAGGCAGTGACAATGAGGCAAAGGGCAGGGGACCAGGAGCAGAACCTGTGTATCTGGTCCTGACTCTGGATTAGCTCTGTGCCCACGCAGGTCACCATCTCTGGGACATAAACACTCTGACCTAGAATTTTTCTAAGCTCCCTTGTAGCGTGATGATTTTGTAGCTTACATCCACCACTCCTCAGAACAGTCACTGATTAAGCGCTGGGCACCATGTCTGTCTGATACAGCCACAAAGGATTTGACATCTTCCACGTTACCGTGGGGTGTGTGTGCGTGTGCGTGTGCGTGTAGAAAGAGAGGAAGAAAGAAGAGGAAGGGGGGAGGGAAGGAAGGAAAGCCAGACATATTCCATCAGGAAGAATAACACACACAGCTGAGGACATTTAACAATCTGCAGCACTGACTCACAATTAAAGTGATGCCTTTCATTTTGTAAAATGCTCTGCAGTTTTGAAGTAATAATTCCGCATCTATTTTCCCCTTTTGTCTTCCAAAGAAGCCTGTGAGTTGGGACAGGCAACAGTGTCCCTATTTTAAAGATGACAAAACTGATTCGGAGAAAGCAAACGACCCCCAGCTGCTGTGCGGTGCTCACCAATTAAATCCCAGTTTGCGGACCCTGTGTTGGCGCTTTTCCCAGTCAAAAATTTCAGAACCTATGAGATTTCTTCTACAAAACAACAGGCTGTATGCTTCAAAAACTCACTGTCATGGAAGTTCTCATGTTGGGCTGAGAACTAACTAGATTAAAGAAAACTAAAGCATGATTATTAAGTTGGATGTGTGATTTTAGATTGGATTTTGGATTGCAAAAAAAAAGTTGCTTTTATAGAATACATTAATGGCACAATGGCCAAAATTTCCACCTGAACTCCATACGAGATAGTATTATATCCATGTTAAAATTTCTGATTTTGATAATGTACCACGGTTATAGGAGAGACTGCCCTTGTTCTCAGGAGATACATCATGGAAATATTTAGGAATGAAAGGTTATAATCTCTGTAATTTACTTTCAATTGGTTCAGAAAACATGACCAGAAGGATAAAAAAGATTGTGTGTATTAGCATATTAGACATATATTATATGTAAAGAGAGAGACGTAGCAAATTTGGCAAAATTTAGGTGAAGGGTATGTATAAATTCACTGTAGTTTTCTAGTAATTTTTCTCAGATCTGGCATTTTTTCAAGATAGGTTTAATAAAATAAATTAAATAAGAAAGCATCTGAGATAAAACACTTTAAGAAGCATCATATCATGCTTCCTATTATTTTTATTACTCTAATAATCACACGTCATGTTGCTGTTTCTATGATTTTTATTACTACAACAAACTATCCTCATCTGTCGTTCCTGAGAAATGTGATCATTCACAGAAGGGAATTTTCTAAAACACACACAAACACTGACATGTAGACCCTTCAACACGGAAATACATTTTCAGACCAACTGTATAAATGTATTTAACATATTTCTGATATTTCAAGCAAAATATAAGGAACATGACAATCTACTCTTGATGATTCTGGGTATTTTAGGAGCCAACTGCTCTACACAACTTAAGTGATCATGATTGTTTACCTTGGACGTTACTGAGGGGTTAAGGGCTTTTGCATCTAATCCTCAGGACCCCTCGCCATGGGGTCCTGCTGGAGGAGGTACACAACCATTCGGATTGCTGCCACCATCAGTTCAAGGTCACGGCTGGGCTGCCCAACTGTCCGACTACCACCTGTGCTCCCTGATATGTCGTCCACCTTCGCACTCTTCCCACCAAACCTCCAAAATCTGGCTTCCACCCCCGCCAATCCACCAAGACAGCTTTGCCACAGTCACCTATGACCTCCTGGTGACAAATCCAATGGATACTTTTCAGTCCGTGTCTTGGCAACATTTAGTCGCCAACATCCCATTCTTCCTGAAACCTTCCCTTCCCAGCTTTCCCAGGTCTAAACTGAACTGATTTTTCTATTTCAACTATTAACTCCTTCTCCATCTCCTTGGAGGAATGTTCTCCCTAGAAGAACATTTTCATGGTGACGTGTTTCAAAAGTCAAGTATTCCTTATGTTCAAAATACTTTCTTAAAACGTACCTACATTGCTCCTGCTAAAATGAAAGGCCGCTTTTCTTGGTGAAAATGAATGAGTTCATTCAGCAGTACTCACAGAGCAACCCGTTAAAAATCACAGACTCAAACATGCTGATGCTGGAGGGGGACGTGGCAGTCAGTCCCGCCTTCTCATTTCAAAGACACAGTAACCAAGACCCGCTTTCTCTGCATTATTGTTTAGCAGATTGTGTCCCTTGAATATACGTTCCTCAAGACGTTAATAAATGATACACATAAAAGGGTTTTGGAAATAAATTTGTGAAATTAATTTGATATGAAGCAGGATTATTTACAAAGAGACTTCTCAAAGCTTTGCACCAATATACTATTGTATTCTAAGTCCAGGAGAGAGAGAATTTCCCGATAATATTTGACCACAGAACCCTAATTGTGGTACACAGACCCCAGAGCCATCTGGCCTTTGTTCAAAGGCTGTGTCTAGTAACTGTGTCATCCTAGACCAGTTCTTTAATCATTGTATACCTCAGTTTCTGCATCTGAAAAGTTGGGATAATGAAGGTGCCTGCTTTCTTGGGTTGTTAGGAAGATTCAACGGGTTAACACAGGTGAAATGTTTGTAGCTGTTCCTGCCCTAGACTGAACAGCACAAAGTCTTTGCTATGGCTGTCGTATTATTTTCGTGGTGTTGTTATTCCTCTTGTCCTTATTGCAACATTAACATCTCATGATCTGGAACAGGTGTGGCAACGTGAGCTCCTCTGCTCTAGGTCGGTGTTTACCTAACCCCGTGGGTCTTAGAACAACAGATTCTCATCTGTCCCACCTGAGACTCTGATGCAATTCGTCTGTGATGGGAACCAAGAATTTGCATTTTTCAAAGCACCTCGGATAATTCTGATGATCACTCAGATTTGGGATCCACTAATCCTATGAAACCACTAATCCTCTCCATGCCATTTCTTTACACCTTTTACTGAAGACTTGTATGTCAAAACTCTCAGAAACTTCTTGGCCGGGCGCGGTGGCTCACACCTGTGATCCCAGCACTCTGGGAGGCCGAGGCGAGAGGATCGTTTGAGCTCAGGAGTTCGAGACCGGCCTGAGCAAGAGCGAGACCCCCCCCCCCCCGTCTCTACTAAAAATAGAAAGAAATTATCTGGCCAACTAAAATATATAGAAAAAATTAGCCGGGCATGGTGGTGCATGCCTGTAATCCCAGCTACTCGGGAGGCTGAGGCAGGAGGATCGCTTGAGCCCAGGAGTTTGAGGTTGCTGTGAGCTAGGCTGATGCCATGGCACTCACTCTAGCCGGGGCAACAGAGCGAGACTCTGTCTCAAAAAAAAAAAAAACTTCTTCCCTCGGCATGTGGGAACTTTGGAGATTTAAGGGGAGACAGGAGAGATGGGCTAGAAGCCCAGCATATCTAGGGGGTCTGTCTGTGACACCGCTGACCCAGCCAGTCTGCTAATAAACCACTTATTTACTGCGGCGGTTTAAGACAGCTACAAGGTGATGTGGGTGAGGCATTCCAACAGGGTGTTCTCATGGTCCAGAATGGTAAAATTGTCCAGAGGGGCAAAAAAAAAAAATGGATCAGTGGTAGAGGAAGGGACAAAAATAAAATAATTGGCACAAAAGATAAATGCATTTCACTGGTTTTTTAAAAAATATTCCCAGTGTCAAACCATTTTGCAGTCCCAACAGCAATGAACAATAGCTGACTGTTATCCCAAAGTCTCACCCACAGAATGCACTATTGCACCTTTGGAGGTGAAATACGGCACGTCAGTCTAGTTCTAACCTGCACGGCCCTAATGTGCCTATTCCCTTCCTGTGCGTAAGGCCAGTTGTATTTATTTTTCTGGTAACTATGCAACTTTTAATTCTTCCCTTTGTCACAAGTATAAGCTGTTCCACTTAAGTCCATAAACCACTGAAAGGGTTACAGGAAATAGAACAAGGTGACCCATTTCCAGGCTCACTTGTTATTGCTAAAGGAACAATAGGGCACCAGGAGACTTCACAGCAGTTGCTCAACTGAAGTAGAACAGGCCACGCCCTAGTCCACCTGGCGACATCGGCCAGCCTTCGCCAGCAGGTGAACCAGAACATCCTGAGTCCCTTGTGTGGAGACATAGGAGACTTGTCCCTTATCTATATTATCTGTTATTCTCTCAATCTTGGATGGAGACAAATAGATTGACTTTCACATGTTATCTGTTCTCATATGTCAACGAGGAGAAATGTCATGATTCTTCAAAGGATTGGTGTCACACCGTGATGCTGTTCTGTAAATGGAAGATGGCTTATTTAACATACTGCAAAAAGGAAATTGATTGTGGTACCTAAACATCGAATTGACTAAAATTACTCCAATTCCAAAAATGTTATCTATCTGCTAAGCATAATATATTCATATAAGCTCTGAAAAGAATTGCCCTTGGTTTTTTTGTTGTTTTTTTTTTGAGACAGAGTCTCACTCTGTTGCCCAGACTAGAGTGAGTGCCGTGGCATCAGCCTAGCTCACAGCAACCTCTAACTCCTGGGCTCAAGCAATCCTCCTGCCTCAGCCTCCCGAGTAGCTGGGACTACAGGCATGCGCCACCATGCCCAGCTAATTTTTCTATATATATTTTTAGCTATCCATATAATTTCTTTCTATTTTTAGTAGAGATGGGGTCTCGCTCTTGCTCAGGCTGGTCTCGAACTCCTGACCTCTAGTGATCCTCCCCCCTGGGCCTCCCAGAGTGCTAGGATTACAGGCGTGAGCCACTGCATCCGGCCCTGCCCTTGTTTTTTTATGGAGTTAAAATATACATATATAATCTACCTTCTTTACCGTTTTTAGGTGTATTATTCAATGGTAATAAATACATTTATATTCTTTTTTTCCCTTCATCACCTCCCCCTAGTTTTTAATTATATTTTGTTAATGTGCTAACTACATCATCCAGCAAAATTAGTCCTTTGTTGTTAAACTTCGTGGAGAAGCATGTGTCATTTAAAACAC
Organism: Varecia variegata; assembly: GCA_028533085.1. Classification (NCBI taxonomy): domain Eukaryota; kingdom Metazoa; phylum Chordata; class Mammalia; order Primates; family Lemuridae; genus Varecia; species Varecia variegata. The sequence continues at coordinate 2,554,763 of CM052454.1, forward strand.
AACTGGAATGGAACCCAACATGGAAGTCGTCACTGGTATCAGCCGATGTGGAATTACTTTATCCCCTGCAAAGCTGACTAACTAGAAGGTACTTGGAAGTTATTACATTGAATATGATGCCATAAATATCTGTAAAATAATGGATTTTTTTTTCCTGAGCACACACATATTTTCTCTCTCTTTTATTCCTAATGCAGGGGTAAGCAGAAAGGACACTTTTATCCAGCCACTCCATGTGGGCTCTCATCCAATAAAAGGGACACAGACACTAGAGAATGATCACACACAACACTAAATATATCATTTCCCATTAGCCCAGCACACGTCTTGTTCCTGGTAGTGGAAATCAGGCCATGCTAATGTGAGAGCCCAATAATGAGAGCATAAAAATTAATACACCTCACGAAGGTGAGTTTCAAGTTTCCAAGAATCAACCTCGTTCTCTTTTTAACATGTCAACTGGTGGGAGGTGCTAGGAGGCTTTTGGTGGAAGAAGAAGAAAGAACAGCGTGTGGTTAATTTTATGTGTCGATTTGCCTAAGCCCCAGTACCCAGTCACGTGGTAAACGTTACTCTAGATGTTTCTGTGAAGGTGTTTGTTACATGAGAGTAACATTTAAAACAGTTGACTTTGAGCAAAGTAGCAATGGTTCTCCTCCGTAATGTGGACGGGCCTCATCCAATCAGCTGAAGGCCGTGGTAGAAAAAGACCGACCTCCTGCAGAGAAGAGGGGATCCTGCCATCCTACTGCTCCTGGACTCGTACCATGGCATCAGTAATTCTCCTCTGATCTACGGCCTGCCAGCTACCCTGCAGCTTTCGGACTTGTCTGTCTCCTCCATGATTGTGTGAGCTGAGCTAATTCCTTAAAATTAGTCTCTGTCTCTCTCTCTCTCTCTTACACACACACACACACACACACACACACACACAAATTGTTTCTGATTCTCTGGAGAACCCTGACTACTACAAATAGGACAGGATTTGCAGGTAACACCCGGATATGGGAATGTGGGAAGGGCAAGGCATGAGCCCTCAAAGCGGGAGACAGGCGACTGGCTAAGCAGCTAATGTTTCAGTCGAGAGATGGATGTGCACACGGACGCCAGCCCAGCTCTGGCACCTTCCTGCTGGGACACAAGTCCCTACACCCAGGCCAAACCATCATCCTCCCTACAGCCAGCACACGGTGAGAGGGAGCTCAGAATCACTCGGCCCAGCTCACAACCAAAGCTGGAGCCCTCCCAACTTGTTCTTGTTTTGTTTCAAGTCAGCCTCCGCTTCCGTCCCCATCCCTGTCCCCAGCAGCCCCTAACGTCGCCCTGATCTCTACAGTCTGACGACAGGTTCAGCTTCTTCAGCTTAACCTTCGGTGGTCTTCCATAAATGTGACTTGATGGGTGTCCTCTCGCTTTACCTGCTCTTGCCATTCCTCCAAACAGGTCTGTGTCTCCAGCTCCACCCCTAGAACGCGAACCGGTTATTAAAGGGAGATTCATTTCGCTTCACCTTGGCAGCAGGATGTTTCTTCACTGTAGGCTGAGGAGGTCCTCTCCGTTCAGGTTCTCGTCTTCTCTTGAATAAAACCTGTAGAGACTTTATAAAGGAAATAAAAGCATTACGTGTAAAGAGCTGAACCTACAAGAGGGTGTTAATATGGTGTAATTTACTAGACAGTTAACTAAAGTATAAATGTGTATAAAGCTAACAGCATAAAACATGCAAATTCGACTATCACCATTTTATACCCATTTTACTGATGAGAAGACTGAGGCTCAAAATATTCTCCAAGAGACTTGCCCAGAGTCCCACAGCTGGGTTGTGAATCCATATTGGTTATCAGATTCCAGAGCTGACATTCGCAATCACTACAGCAACCTGCCTCCCCAGAGTCTATGGCAGAAAGGGATGCAAAAAATATCCAATTTTTGGTATCTTTATGAATCCTTGTGAATAAGCATGAAGACTGGTTTTCATTGTTCAGAAAGTATAAGACATTTATTAGTAACTGATCAGGCCAGAAAAACAACAGTGAGTACTTCCTGTAAGGAATTGTCCCTGGGGGTGTGTTTCAATTCCTTCAGAGTCACGCGATGCTCAGGTGGATCATGTGGTTTAGTGCAATTATTTCCCGAAGTAGGTTCTGAAGAACAGCCGTCTTGAGGGATTCTCCTTGTCAAAAAAAAATTCTATAATTTAATACAGTTGGAAAATATTGCATATTCTTGGAAATCCACAATGCACTTGAGCATATAAATGATTTTCAGAAGCTTCTGCAATACAGTAGCTATTTAACTATTAACCCAACATATCCCAAATTTATTTGTCCATGGAAAACTGGTTTTTCATACCACTTGTTAACATCCTTTAGGAGGCACGTCCTTCAAACACATTTTAGAAAATGCCATTTTATAATACTGAAGGAAAGAAAAGGAATATTCGCTGATCACTCTTACCCATGTGGCTTAATTCTCACAGCAGCCCCCAGGGTTGGTATTATTGGATTTTAGCTACTCATTTCTGTTTGAGATTTCATCAAACAACCCTTAAAATTTCAACTCAGGTAGTGCCTTGAGCACTCCGATGCCATACATAGCATTATGAAAAGCTGTTCATGAAAGCATTTGTTTTAGCTGCAGTTCTGGTAATTAAGTTATTTAGAATCAACAGATTTGGGGACTCTTAAGGCCACTCAGAGAAATTCTCCATTGCATTCAGGCAAAGCCGAGAGCAGCAACAGAAAGACTGAGAGCCTTGAGGCTGATGTCGACAGCTTTGTGGCTCATAATCAATTGAATGTTTTACTTTATCCTTTATTTCATTGAGAGCCTTTGGCCATTCCTCTCATCCCAACAACCCCGCTTTAACCTGTCCTCCCCTTCAAGCTTCTGCTCTCTCTCCTTTCCTGCAAAATCAAACTTCTGACAAAGACGATCTTCACTTATCGCCCTCATTTCTTATCTTTCACTCCTCACCCCACTGCAGTCTGGCTTCCGCTGCCACACTCTAATAAATTTATTCCGACAAAAGTCACCCATAATCTCCTAAAGCAGTTTTATAGCCATTTTAAAGCTTTTTAATGGATAAATTTCAAACACACATAAGATGGAACAACTAGTATAATGCACTATGTGTCCCACGTACCCAACCCCCAGCTTCAACAATTGCCAACACGCCTGGATTTCCCAGCCACCAGAGGCCAAAGAAACCTCTTTTCTGTATAAATTACCCAGTCTCAGATATTCTGTGATAGCAACACAAAACGGACTGAGACAAGCATACAAGAATGAAAGAAAAGAGGTAAACCTATATACTGCTTGAACACATTCATTTACATGAAAACAGTACCCCCCAAAAAAGACTCACGGAAGACTGGGCATGTCTCCTTTGAAGGGCAACCTTTTGAGTGAACACACCTGGTTTGCAGCAAAGGCAAGAGGAGAGCGTGGCCTCCCAGTTCCCAGTCCAGGGTTCATGCACCTCTTACCAGCAGGACGAACTTGACCCACTTGCTTATTAATCTCTGCTGCCTCAGTGTCTTGATCTACCAAATGGAAATAATATTAAAGCTTACTTTGTTAAGGTTATTGTGAAGATGACATTGGACAAGGAGTTTTAAGTTAACATTCAAAACAAGTTTCTTCTTTTTATTGTCTTATCCACCATGGCAAATGTAAAAAGAGCCAACAGGATTCTTTCTTAGCCAGGACTTAGCTTGGCCTGGCCTATTTCTAAGGTGTTATCAGCTCCTGTGTAGGGACAGGTGAGCAAAGATCTTGCCTGGGTCACTCTCATGGAATGGAGGCTTAAAGGAGAGGGTTTAGGTTAATGCAGAAAAACAAGTCCAATGCAGGTCTTCCATACAAAGGAGCCCAAGAGAGTATCAGAAGGCATCTAGGGAAACAAAGAGAAGAGAAGCAAATTCAAGCAGACAAAAAGGGGGTAGATTTGCACTCATTCCTAAGATCAGGTGTTACTCTCGGGGGTGGTTTTTTTTTTCATGTTCCCCATTCATGTTTTGTGGTAAAGTCATGTTTTAAATTTTATTAAATGTGCATTCTTCTTATTTTTACATAAATAAATGCAATGAGTCAAGATATTGATTTTACTTTTTTTTTTTTTTA
>CM052454.1:2559387-2576743 GCA_028533085.1 Varecia variegata
CAAGGCTCAAAAAGAAGAAAAGAAAACTTTTGCTGATACACATATTGAAATGAGCTTGGAGAAGTTAGGCTATTATTAACTGCTTTGAACTTCCTCCTTGAAAGAAATACTGTTTGTACTTAAGGGTTTTTCAGAGCAGCAAATTATTTGTGGCACTGTGAGCAGCTTGTGAAAACAGGAACGGTGTGTTTAAGTGATAACATCCTACTAGATGCAATTAAATAACACCTTTTTTCCCCCTGCTCCATGTCTGGGCATCTATATACAATTGTACATGTTTCATAGATACATGTTCAAACATGTTTATGGCACTATTATTTTAATAATTTAAAAATCAGGGGAAATCCTTATGATAGGGGAATGGAATATATTATGGTACATTCACCATGCATATATAATAATTTAAAAGAATAAGGAATATATTTATAAACTAACACTAAAAGTGCTTCAAGTCATAATAGTAGACAAAAAGTAAGTTACAGAATGTTATATAGAATGTATACATGTGCATATATACTTATATAAGCATATTAGGGCATAGAAAAAGATTTTCAAGAAAGTTCAGCAGTTAACAATAGTGCTTATTTCTAGGGAAAGAAGTACATTTCTAGGAAGATGGAAAGTGGACTTTATATTACTATATACTCTAGATAATACCGTATTGTTTAACTTTTTAACTTCATGTGTATTCATCTATCATTTGTAGCTATTTATCTACCCATATCTGACATAAAGTGCCCAGCACTATGTTTTTTTTTTTTTTTTTTTTGAGACAGAGTCTTGCTTTGTTGCCCTGGCTAGAGTGAGTGCCGTGGCGTCAGCCTAGCTCACAGCAACCTCAAACTCCTGGGCTTAAGCGATCCTCCTGCCTCAGCCTCCCGAGTAGCTGGGACTACAGGCATGCACCACCATGCCCGGCTAATTTTTTCTATATATATATTTTAGTTGGCCAGATAATTTCTTTCGATTTTTAGTAGAGACGGGGTCTCACTCTTGCTCAGGCTGGTCTCGAACTCCTGACCTCGAGCGATCCACCCGCCTCGGCCTCCCAGAGTGCTGGGATTACAGGCGTGAGCCACCGCGCCCGGCCTCCAGCACTATGTTTTGACTTTGTTGGTACTCAATAAATATTTGTAACAATGTAACAGAACCAGATGAGTATCTACTGAATGAAAATAGACATGCTTTATGACTGCAGCTAAAGTACAATTTCCAAAAGGGTAAAAATCACAAATCTCATACAAATATAAAATGGACACATATCAAAGACTGTATTGAATGCATTCATTAATGAGGGAGTCAGAGATACTAAAATTGGTTCAAATGGGATTTTTGACTTAAAATGGTTTATATCAGACAAAATTCACCTACATTGCCATGAACAAGAACTATGGGCATGATTATCAGTTTTCCACAAATTACCTTTTTTTATTCCGACAGAGCTGTAAAATAGCCTGTTTGATCAGAGACAATCAAAGACGCATCTCCCAACTGGGTGCACGGTGCAAGCCTGTAGTGACAGCTACTTGGGAGGCTGAGGCAGGTGGCTCTCTTGAGCCCAGGAGTCTGAGGCTGTACTACAGTATAATAGCCACTGCACTCCAGCCTGGGTAACATAGTGAAACCCCATCTCTGGAAAAGAAAAGAAAAAAAAAGCTCCATTCCCCCTCAACTCCACTCGGCATGCCTGAAGTCCACTGTAAAGATAGCCAGAAATCTTTTTTGCTCACTTCCAAAACTTTGTCAGTTTTTCCTGACACTGCTATGCTAATTAATATTCATCTATGTTCTTGGTGTTTTAAAATATTTATGAATCTCTTTTTTGATATTTGGCAATGATTCCATAGTTCTGAGTAATTTTTGTATTCCCTCACTCTCTTGACAAGATTGCAAAGTGACACAGTTATCTAAATTTGCTTTGCAAGTCAGGTAATTCAAAGCTTTGCCTTGTGAAATCTCAAAGCGTCCTTGCATAAGATGTTTGCCTTGCACCATTAATCGCTTCCTCAATCAGACTGAAAATAACTTGGCAAAACCTAATTGGAGTACATCATTTTGACATTTGCTCCCTAAACACAACAGTACCACACTCACACTCTGCGTGGTACGTTGCTGACAAAAACACAGAACCTACTGAGGCACAGAGGGGTTTAGCCGCTTGACTAAGGCCAGTAGGTGGCAGAGCTGAGACTGGAACTCAGGCTGGCTTCAGCATTTATGTGCTTGTTGTAACAGATTATCCCCTCTTAGAAGTTAACTTGTTTCCGCTACTATGTATTTGCACGACATGGTGGATCAGGCAGAATTTGAAGTATAATAATGGAGGTTTCAATCCCAAATTTCTTCTGTAAACTTGTACATCTGAGCCTCAAGATTTTTTTTTTTCTTGTAAAATGGGAATAATAATGTTTGTCATGGCTACCATAGAGATTGTTGAATAGATCCAATGAAATAATGAATGTGGAAGTGCTTTGGAAAGTTTTACGTAAAGAATTATTGCTTAACTTTGAATGGGTGCACTGGTTCGGATCTAGCTGCAGCTGTGTGTGATGCAAATGTCACTTAAAGTCAATCAAGTCACAGTTGGAAGGCAGCGGAGCTGTGACTCGACCCCGGGATTGTTGGTATATAAATCCCATACTTGTAACTATGCTACCTGTCTCCTCTGATGCTCTCTCACTGCAATACTTCAGAGTACACCGTTGTTTTCCGGTGCAGTTGCATTAAAAATAAGAATGCAACTATAAATTGTCCTCCAACATTTTTTCACAAAACATTTCTCCGGTAGGCCTGAATTGGAAATTACTACCTCCAGCTTACGAACAGCGGACAGAGGGCAGCAGAGAAAGACGGGCCAAGCGACAAAAGCTGTAACACGGGTATCTAAGCAACCGGAAACCCTTGGCCAAGGAAGATTTCTTCTTCCCCTGGCAAGCTGGGGACATTCCAGCCAGGCGCCTTTGAGCCCCTGTTGTGCAAGGTGGCTCTGATTCCCACAGAGGAGGGGCAGGATTATCAGTCAGGGAACATTCCGAGGGCATTCGGGGAAGAGTGATGACAAGTCTCTCCATCCCATACTCTCATTACTTTGGGCAAAAGAGAAGGTAAAAAGAAAACATCTAACTAAAACAAAAATCATACAAATAATAAATGTTAGCACTCTCTCTTGCTCTCACCTCTCTACGAGTGAGAAATTATTGCGAAACCACTCAAGTGGAAAATCTTAAAATCTACCAAGAAGTGTTGGCCGGGTGTCCCCTCTGTGATTAGGGCCATACATGATGCACCTCAGTAGGTTACGTTCTAGTAAAATGAACAGGGCAGGCCTTGGAAACCATCACGCACCAGATTTTGTGTCACCAAACAAAAATGCAATAAATGTAGAGGACGTAAGTTCCCCGAATGAAGAAAACTGAAAGGTAAAAATAAATAAGAAAGAAAAAAGAAAAAGAAGAAGAAAAAAAGACAGTGAAAAAGGCTGAGAACACAGAGTTCAGTAAACCAGTTGTGGTTGAGTATATTGTAATAGCTCTTAAATAAAACACAGAAGTCATTTCTAGAGCCCCTTTTAATGCATATTAAAATCAATCTCTTTCTCATATAAAGTGAAAAATGAAGAAAAATGGGGACATATGTAAGTCTAACACAGACTTTTTAAAATTAAGAAACCATAAACACTACATTCATGTGCTGCATAATGACATTTTGGTCAACAATGGACCACACATACAACAGTGGCCCATAAAATTATAATACCATATTGCTACTGTATCTTTTCTATGTTTAGATTTGTTTAGCTACACAAATACTTACCACTGTGTAACAATTGCCTACAGTATTCAGTACAGTAATACGCTGTACAGGTTTGTAGCCTAGGAGCCATAGGCTATACCCTACAGCCTAGGTGTGCGGTAGGCTACACTATCTAGGTTTGTGTAACTACACTCTACGATGCTTGACAAAGACGAAATTGTCTAACAACACATTTCTCAGTATATATCCTCATCATTAAGTGACACACGACTGTATGTTTCCCTTGTGACGCCATTCCTCTGACATCCATTCATTTCTTCACTCCCTTCTTCAACAAACACTGCTGGTCATACAAGTGTGGGGGTTGGCACTGGGGCAAGAGCTAGACCTGTCATTTCTGTTACTCTCCCTGTAAAGAACAAATTATGATTTCTCTACATCTTTTTGAAAATGAGGCAACCCAAAGTGAACCCACAGTTTTGTTTTTTTGGTTTTTTTTTTGAGACAGAGTCTCACTTTGTTGCCCGGGCTAGAGTGAGTGCCGTGGCGTCAGCCTCGCTCACAGCAACCTCAAACTCCTGGGCTTAAGCAATCCTCCTGCCTCAGCCTCCCGAGTAGCTGGGACTACAGGCATGCGCCACCATGCCCGGCTAATTTTTTCTATATATATTTTTAGTTGGCCAGATAATTTCTTTCTATTTTTAGTAGAGACGGGGTCTCGCTCTTGCTCAGGCTGGTGAACCCACAGTTTTAAAGATTTGTTTGGTGAGGCAAAATGACATCCTTGTGTTCTGCTTCTCCGTGCATCCCACTTCGACTTTTGTTTTTGCTTATTTGTTCCTAAATTTTCCAAAAACATGTTGCTTATTTTCACAGTGTCAGTAATGACCTTGAGTAATTTATACTGTGGATTTATTTCTATGAGAATGCTCTCCTGAATGTTGTCCTGTTTGAGTGTTTCTGTGAAGGCTTGCTTCTTCTTTTTCTTTTCTTTTTATTTGTCACCTTGTCAGTAATGATGAGGTGACAGATACATGTCAAGAAAACTAATCACCTCCTAACAGGATTTGCACCAGCACTAAGGCGGATCTCACGCCCTTCCTGTTCCAGCTTTAGCAGCCCAAGGTCCACGAGTGCTCAGAGAGCAGCAGGGTGGCGACTGCACCCCACGACGCCCCAGGCTTTCTCTGTCCCCCAGGCAGTCAATGTTGTGGGACTGGACACCGAGTTTCTGGGAGGCAGCGCTCGTTTGCCACTGAGACTGTGGCCGACCGGTCCCCGACGCCCGGCGCGGCGAGGGCGCCGCCCGGGTCCCAGGTGATGACACGGGGCAGGAATGCCGCGGAGCCCGGTCGGTCCTGCCGGACGGGTTTCCGCTTCTGGGCGACTCCGAGCCTGCGGCACGACGCGGTGCGGCGACCTGCGGGGGCCCGGCCGCGGGGTCGTTGGCAGTGGTAGTACCGGGGGCTGTCCGTGTAGACTAGCCCCGCGCCGCGTCCGCGCGCTCCCGCATCGCCCCGCCGACTCCCGCCCCGCCCCTCCCCTCCCCCACCGTCCGCCCCGCCCCTCCCCCACCTGTGCGCGCGGGGCGGGGCCGGTGACGTCACCTCCCCGCGAGGGCGGGGCCGCGGGAGCCGCAGTGCAGCGCGGAGGGGCGGGGCCTGCGGCGCGTGACCCGGCTGCGGGAGGCCGGAACCCGAGCGCGGTGGCGGGGCCTGGCCCTGCGGACGCCGAGTCCCGCGCCGGGAGGCGGGGCCCGAGCCGCGCTAAAGCGGGTCACGCGTCCTCCCACCTGGGCCTCCGCGTGGAGACGCGCACCTGGCAACCGCGCTCCGCCGCGTCCCCACCGCCTCGGCTCGTGCGCCCCGCGCCTGCCGGGACCCCGAGGCTGCCCCTCGGCCGGCGCCGCGCTCGCTGGGGGCGGCCTCGAGCGCCCGCTCGTTGATGCCGTTTTGGGGGTGACCCGGCGGCGGCTCCATGGTGCGGGCGCGCTAGTGGCCGCGGCTGCGGGGTGGCAGCGGGGCCCGCCGGCGAGACCCAGCCCGCAGCGCCGGAGGCCGCCACGGCGGCGCGGGAGCGAGAGATGCTGGAGCTGCGGCACCGCGGAGGCTGCCCGGGCCCCGGGGGTGCGGGGGCGCCGCCGCCCCGCGAAGGAGAGGCGGCCGGCGGCGACCACGAAGCCGAGAGCACCAGCGACAAAGTGAGTGGAGCCGCGGGGGCGCACGCTCGCGCCCGCGTCGGTTCCCGGTTTGGGCTGGGACACCTGAGAGCGAGGGTGGGGCCCGCAGAGCGTCAGGTGAGGTGCGGGCTGTCACCTTGGGGAGGGTGTTTCCTCCTTCCCGAGCGGGGTCGGGAACTCCGACCCTGGCGACGAGGCGTTTCCCAGGGGGACCGCGACCGCTGCCCTGGGTGGCTGGGTGTCCACCTGGGCTGCAGTTGAGCCTCTTCCCGCTTGAGTCCCTTCCTGAGCATCTGGGACCGAGAAGGGACAAAGTTAGCAGGACTAAACTTAAGACGGGCTCCTTCGGTTCTAACCTGTCACTGGGTCCTGGGGCTCGGCCTCGCTCGCTGCCCCACCAGTGGTTTCACTTCCTCTGTCCTTTCTCAGCATAATAGATTTTGGAGGTTCGAGGGTATCATGCGCGTGACACGGTTGTAATCTTCCGGCTTCTTGTGAGAGCCGGGCGGACAGTGCAGTTCTTCTGTCTGCCGGTAGATTTCATTGAACCCGATACGTTAATTCATGAGGCTATTTCACTCTCTTTTGCATAGATCAGCCTTGTTTCATATTTAAGAATAATCCAGAAAAAGAGAGTTCAGGCATATTCCGTAATACAGTGGCGCAAGTAAGAACTTGAGAAGGAGTTTAGTTTTATGACCTTATGGACTGGATGGTTTAGGAAATTGGGCCGGAGAATAGATGTGTTTGCTAAAACTTTTTGTCTGTAAAATTCCATTTTATTTGAGAAGCCCAAAACACGTCGCCTGTTTCTAGAGGCATTCTTTTTTGGAAGCAGGTGTTGCAGTTTGACTTACACAAGTGAAGTGCATTGCCCAAGGTCAAGTCAGTGCCTTTTGAAACTAAAACCTAAGTTTCCTGATTCCCTTTCTTCTGGTTTATACCATTGCCCAGACTCACTGGCAAGTTTTGATTTGCAGAAGGTTCCACCTGAAAGTTAAGGCGGATGAACTTTACCTGTAACGCAAGTTACAGAGCCCTAATAGGAACATGTCACCTGCTAGCATGAAATAATAAACTTAACAGTGATCTCAGGACTGCAACTGTAGAATTGGGGATAACTCTTCTTTTTCCTTACCCTTTTAGCAGGTGGAATACGATGAGTTTCTGATAGAACACATGTGTCAAGGAGTTACACAAATTATAACAATTTCCAGCTGCTGAAGGGTGAAGTTACAAAGCTAGAAACAGTGGGATGAAAATAGTCTTTGTGAAAACTGCCTTGGAAACTAGACCAAAAATAGAATTAATTAGATTGGGATTTGTTTTGTTTTGAGCACTGGTATAGTTTAGAATCAAGGAAATACCAGCTTCTCCATGTTGACTTCCTTAACTTGACAAAGCTAACAAGCTTTTACTAAGAGGAAGCATGTTTAGGGAGCCATGTATAAAATAACCTTTGTGTTTTTAACACCATAATGTATTTAAAATGAATTTAAAAACACACTACTTCTGTGGTGTGATTTGACTCAGAACGGTTGTCTCTAGCTCTCTGGGACTGGTTTACCTCACTGCACATTTATTTATTAATGCAGTACTATATTGGTTTTCGTTAATACATGTCCAGCTGTGTTGTATTTTCTGAAAGTAGATGTTGGTATATGTAACCTGTTTTGTTGAAATTTCTTAGACAAGGATGAACATATTCAAACATTATCTAAAGTATTGCTGTACTTTTAGAGTTTATCACAAGGGACCTCTTGACTTGGCAAGCTTCGAGATGTTGAACTCTATCCTCTGTCTCTCCTTTCTTATCAGGGTGTGTATTTGAATGCACTTGTATTTCCAGGTCAAGGGCTATTTTAAAATCAGTTTGCAGTTTGGAGGGTGGTTAATATTTGGTCTGTTCAAACTCTTTTAAGTGCCTTCTCTGTTCTAGTTGCAGTGAAGGCAGAACTCTTGGGGAGTTAATGAAAGAGTGGAGGAGGTGTATTATATTCTGCAGTTATAGTGCACTCCCATGCATTGCCATTTTGTAGTCTTTTTATAATCATTTTATTACCATGACATTCCCAGTGTTCTGGACTGGAGACTTATGCTGAGAGAAGGCTCTGTGCTCCAGAGAATTAGCAAGTGACAAAAGTGCTTCTTACCTGCAGGGCAATGTTCCCAGTTGTTAAATGCTGGAGTGGTACTTGAAAGATGACAAGGACCACCCCCTCAAGGGACCCTCCAGGAGACACATATGAGTTAGATTTATTAGTGGTATGTGCAGGCTCATTTTTAGCACAGAGGGCATAATTGGACTCTACCTGGAAATCACAGGAAAAGCTATAAATTACAGGCCAGGGTTGAAGCGAGAATTCACAGATTCCTGGGGACTCACCAGGTGGACAAGGGTTGGGGGAAGGGCATTCTAGGCCAAGGACTTGTGGGGCTTTTCTTGAGTCAGCACTCCAGGCACAGGGCCGGAGATGCAGCCGGGGAGATAATGAGGATCCTGAGAGCTAGAGGAGGGATTGCTGGAGGATATTATCGGTCGTACTTAGGAATAAGGGCTGAGACTTAAAACGCTGGGTTCAGCAAAAGATCTTAGGAGAAGCCAGGTTTTAGGGGGAGGAAATTGAGAGGTGAAATGTTGCTAGTTATTGTCAGAAAGTGGCAGTGAGAGGGAGGGAATGCCGGGTGGCAGCTAGAGAGGACAGAAGGATGAAATGAAGATTTTTCTTTTCCAGGGAGGGGAGATATGTATTTGGATGAAAGTCAAGTGAGTGAACATGCTGACAAGGATGGGCGGGCCCTAGAAAAAAGACATCAAACATGGGGTAGGAAATATCAATTATTGGGGTATGCAAGGAAGGAAAAGAGGGGTGCATGCCCCATCCTTAAGAAGGAATGGAGGGTGGCTATAGAAACACTTTGAAAAGCAGAAGAGGGAAGATCAACGTTTGACTGGTGCCTTTGATTTTCTCAGTAAAGTGGTACCAATGAGCTTCAAGGAATCTTAGAAACAATTTAACCCTATTCTTATATATATAGTTAAGAATAATAAACGTGCTCTAAATCATAATTTTTTTGTGCAAAGTAAGCCTAGAACAAGTGGCAGAGCCGTCCCTGCCCAGTCAGAGGCCAGGACTGTTCTGGTTCCTCACACCAAGTATGACTGGCACCTGTTTGGAGTGTCATTTTTAGGGAATATAATATGAAATGAAGAAGAGGCAACTATTGTAGTGCTATATAGAATTGTCCAACTCACTGGAGACTCAGTTGAACACAAATTTGTTGAGTCCCAAATTAGCATAGTTCTTTTTTTTTTTTTTTTTTGAGACAGAGTCTCGCTCTGTTGCCCAGGCTAGAGTGAGTGCCGTGGCGTCAGCCTAGCTCACAGGAACCTCACACTTCTGGGCTCAAGCGATCCTCCTGCCTCAGCCTCCCGAGTAGCTGGGACTACAGGCATGCGCCACCATGCCCGGCTAATTTTTTCTGTATATATATATTTTTTTTTAGTTGGCCAGATAATTTGTTTCTATTTTTTAGTAGAAACGGGGGTCTCGCTCTTGCTCAGGCTGGTCTCGAACTCCTGACCTCAAGTGATACTCCCACCTCGGCCTCCCAGAGTGCTAGGATTACAGGCGTGAGCCACCGCGCCCGGCCTCCAATGAGCATAGTTTTTAACTCAAGAGCAGTAATAGTATCATAATCACTACTTGTAGAGTAACGTAGAGTTAGTACTTCTACATCTGACTTTATTTGCTTCTCCCAGTGACTGACTGTAGCAGGAACAGCCTCCTTTAATAGCTGAGAAGAAAGGCAATGGGAGTGACTTAGGCCAGGTGCATGCCAGAGGTCAAGGATGTGTAAGGAATTGGAGAGTGAGCCAGGCCGGGACTGCAGTGGCTCACGACGGTGTCGGGTGGGCAGGGAAGTGGGGTCGCCAAGCTCCGATGGATCGAGGGGCGATGATCATTGAGAGGGAAAGCCGGGAGCTGACTCGTGTAGAGACCAAGCGAAAACTTCCCCTTGATCCACTGAAGGTTCGCTGAAAAGTCAACTAACAAGAGGAAGCTTAAGAGGGTCAGCGGCATACAAATTTGTTAACGCTCATGGCAGGGGGACCCCCACCTCCCAAGGGGGTACAGAAGCTTATATGCCAGAATGGGGGTTCTGAGCATGGCCCGAGCCAGGTTATGGTGGCCCATGAGGTTGTAGTGGCAAGACGAGTTATGGGGGGGAGAGGAGGAGGGCTGGCTCACACAGGTGGTCTTGACACGGACATGAAACCGCACAGGTGGGAGCCCTCGGAACAGGTGGCAAGTGTTTCTTTCAGACCTTCAAAGGCGTCAGCGTCTCAGTTAACCTTCCCTAAATCTGGACCAGAGAAGGCACGCCTGGCTGCATCAGTGGGGATTCTCCGCGGGTACAAGTCTGTCCCGCAGAAGACGGCTCTGAACAGCCGTCTCCCAGTGTGTCAGGGAAGTGCCCTGGAGGGAGCTGTTTGCATGGCCTTCCCTTGCGAGACCCAGAAGTGGGAGAGTCGAGGACGCACCTTGCAGCTGTGGCCGGTAAAGGGGAGCCCACGTGGAATAGCGGCCTCTCCGATAGGGTCCCCGATGTGCTCCTGCGTGGGCCTGCAGCTTAGAGATCTCGGTTGTGAGGTTGAGGGGTAACCGGTCCAGAAGCCAGTTAATTTCTGTCCTTCCCCATGTGAGATGTGTGTAGTTTCTTTCATAAATACGCTAATATTTTAAAAATAAACCCTTAATTTTGGAATAGTTTGGATTTAAGAAAAGTTACAAAGATAATAGCATTTCCATGTACCCTTCATTCGGTTTCCTCTAATGTTCACGTGTTATGCGACCACAGTGCATTTGTCAAAACTTAGGAAATTAACGTAGGTATGACATTATTAACGAGACTGCAGACTTCGTTCAGATTTCACTAGTTGTTTCCCTGTCCAGTTACCACTCCAGGGTCCAATCCAGGATCCAACACTGCATTTTCTCTACTTCTTAACTAAACCTTATTTTGTTTTTGTAAATTGTTTCTTCATTTTGGCACACTATGATGTCATCTATAAGTGCAATGAACATTTTCTATAATTTTTCCTCTAGTTCTAGGCCATTAATAAAATACTAATAATGTTTAGATCTGAGTTTTCAGAATACCATTTATGCTGATAGTCCCTAATTGTTGATCAGTCGTTAGTGTTGCTACCTAAATAATTTCCATGATTCAGCTTTTTATCATTTGCAGCGTATTCATTTTATTTAATAACTTTTTTTTTTGGATGTTGACTTCCCAAATGTCACCAGCCCAACCAGGTGACAGGGCAGAGCTGAGCGTATGGCTTTCTGCAGCGAGGGAGGACACCTCCTCAGTGGCTTGGAGTAGTGTCCGAGGGGGAAAGGCAAGGTGTGATTTAATAGAGAACTGGGAGTTTGGTTCAGCGCGGGGACTTGCTTAGGATTGGGTAGAGGTCACAATATATTAATAGCAGTTTGGGGTTAGTGCATGTAGCCATGCAAAGAATTTTTAAGGCAAGAGGCTCAAAGCATCTTTGGACTAAACTGTCTAAAATTCCTTTTGAAGAGTTGTTGTGTCTTTTAGAAATTCTTGTAAAGAATAGTGAATTCTTCTTACTCTGGTTGTGTTGCTCCAAAGGAACACCTGAGGCTGGGTAGTTTGTAAAGAAAAGAGGTTTATCTGTCTCACAGTTCTGCAGGCTGTACAAGAAGCACAGTGCCAGCCTCTGCTTCTCGTGAGAGCTTTGGGGAGCTTCCACTCATGGACAAAGCAAAGGGGAGCTGGCGTGGGCAGAGACCATGGGGTGAGAGTGGAAGGAAGACACAGAAAGAGGGAGAGGTGCCAGGCTCTTGTCAACACCCAGTTCTGAGCTCCCTCCTGCCAGAAAGGCACCAAGCTATTGGGGCATCCGCCCCTGTGACCCAGACCCCTCCCACCAGGCTTCACCTCCAACACTGGGGGTCAGATGTCAGCAGGAGCCTTGGTGTGGCCAGACAGACCAGATCTCAACGTTGGCAGACTCCTAGCAAGAGTCTCCAGGAATAGCGAAGTGAGACTAAAGAAACAGTTGCATTCTGAAGTCATGTCAGTGTAGACAGTAAGCTACATGGGGGTGAGGGGAGGTAGTTTCTCATTTTAAAGTATGTTTCATCCCAGGGATTTCTAAAGAATACTGTTACCACATTAATTAGTGTTACCACATTAATTTTCACTTACTGTTGATGATCTTGACTGTGAACAATTCATCCTCTTACTGTTGAGAAATTTTACCGTAGGATGTCAGCAAGTACATTAAGCTTTGGACGTGTACCACAGTGGGTTTTTTGATGCCGTCTTCCTAAAGGAAGAAACTGAGGCACAAAAATCAGAATTTAAAGAGTTTGCTTGAGCCACAGGGAGGACAGCTGCCTGGGACAAACTTGCAGGGTGCCTGGGGGAGGGCTCTGTTTGGCCTTTGTCACCAGCAGGTTTTTAAAGGCAAAGGGAACAAGGAGTGGGCAGATACAGTACATTGTTGAACTTTAGGGTGTGACTTACGGTGTCCAGCGTGTGGCATGTTATGGCTACCTGGTGTCAGCCTAGAGTCCACATAGCGAGTGGCTTCCAGAGGTACTTAGCTCAAGGGGAGAGTGACACCTGACTGCGGTCACATTTTAAACGCTTCTCTGGGCCTGATAATAAAGGGGCTCATATTCTTCAGATAAAAAATGTCTTTTCTTTTTTAATGCAAACAATATTTTGTCATAAATGTTCTGGGGAAAAGTGGGACAATTTAGTCCTCTGGAAAGTTATAAAGAAAAATTATATGCACACATTTAGTATGATTATGTGTTTGTGTATATGCATTTTTGTAAAACAGACTTTCACATGTTTTTTTCATGGGTGCCACAGATAAATACGGGGGTTTGGTGTGTTTGTTTTCCTTTAACTATTTTGCGTTTGGGGGTGTCTCTTCTAAAAATACAGATTTGAATTCAGTATAAGGAAAAGAGGTCATTTAGGAATTTGTGAGCATATTTCCTGAGGCTTGGTTTCGTTCTTTGCATTCAGTGAATGCTTGTCGGGTGCCGATTATAAGCAAAATATTACTTGAGTGGTCACCTTTTTTTGTGGCTCTTTATACTCTTTGGGAAAAGAGGTAGTACCAGGATTTGTTGTTCAACAACTAATTACAGAATATACTAACATCTTGAATGATGGCCTTTCACTGCATGGAATAATGGTAACAAAGTAATTTATTATTGTGAAATAGTTTACAACTTGCAAAATGCTAGCTTATACTTAATAGCAATTTGAATCTCTTAATAATTGTGAGGACCCAGGGAGATCGTCTTCGTTTACACCTGAGAGAATTAAAATTTGACAACTTTAAATGCCCTGCTCACGATCACACAGGATTTACAGCTGGGGTGTACCCTAAAATTTCTGACTAAAAAATTTAAAGGATAGCTTAGATCTGTGGCCCTAAATTTACAAAATCAATTAAAACATTTGCTTAAGAAATTTTTTACACTGTTATTACTGTGTGTGATTTTGGACTATTTTTTCCCTTCTGAATCTGTGAAATGTTGGCATCGGACTAGAAACTTTTAGCTGAAAACCTGTAATTCCATAATTTCGGGCACCTGGATTTAAGAACAAACAAAAAAATGTTTTGAGTCTTTCCTTGCTTCCTTGATGATTGATTAGGAGAAGAAATCATTAGCTTTTATTTCATTTTACAGCTGTTTACGTTTTGATTTATCTGGTTGGGAAAGGTTCCAGAACTTATTTAATGAGAATGACATCACATTTTTGAAATAACTCCAGGGATGCAGAGGAACTAATGTCATGATGACCAGTTGGTTTTTGATCCTTCCTGAAATGTGCCAGGGTCACCGTCGTTCTTAATGTTTGCTTATCTTCTGATCCGCAAAGAGAGTCAAAGTTACTTTTCATGTCTTGTCGCTGAATGTTTGTCTGCTTAAGACTTTGTCAGAACTACTAAGCTTTTCAACTTTCTCTTAAAATATGACACGGAAAGGCACAGGATGGGGAAAGCAACAGTCCTGTGCAGTGTGAAGAGCTCGCACCTATTGGAAGCCTGTAGCTGCTTTTTTGCAAACTTGGTTTTTTGCAGGAAAGCGCTGTTGCTCTTCTGTTTCCTGGCCACAGCTGCAGTCACCTTTGTTTGCTGGGACCCGTGGCCAGCTGTGGAAGAGCTTTAGGTAAGGCTGACCCAGGCAGTCTGACTTCGTCACCTTTTTGGCCCAGGTGGAACCAAACACCTTGGCAATTAAGGCTGGGCTCCCTGCCACCTTCCTGTCCCAAGCAGGTTGTTTCCAAAACAACCCGTGGGGCTGCGGAGCAGTAAATACTAAGCCTGCCTGGGACTTAACATTTTGTCTCAATATATAAAAATCCGGATCTGGGAAACCCAATTAGACTCGTGTCTCTTTCAAGGTTGTGGCTTTGTTTTCTTTCCACCCACTTACTGTGCTTGTACTTGAACTGTGTCAGGGTTGAGGCTTTGAACAGCTCTGTGGGACACCATTCGTGTGGAGTTCAACATAGACAGTGTCCCCTGGAATTCTGCGTATGGCAGTCCTGTTTACAGTCATTTATACTGCTTTTAATAAATACGGAATTGCTACAGAAAGATGATGATACGAGGAACACCTGGGCACCTGCTAGCTGGTGACCTGGCTGGCTTATCCTCGCAGAGGTAATTGCAACTTGAATTTTATGTTTTTCATTTCCTCCTTTCTGTTGGTAAGTTTACCACACAGGGTTGTGTCCTTGAACGGTTTATTGTTTAGAGGAGTGAAAAACGACTTCCCTACACCCTTCTAGGTTTTGTGGCTGGGCTACAGATTAAATTGACATAAGATAATTAACAGGAGAAAAACCATATTTAATTGCATATCTATGCATGGGAGTCCCACAAAACATGATACTCAAAGAAGGGCCAGATGATTGGAGTTCATACAACATTCTGAGCTACTGAAAGGAGTGGGGACATGGGGCTTCTGTGGGGTGTGGCCACAGTGAGTTATGGGAGGGTACGGGGAGGAGGTGCGTGGTGAATAAAGGTTGTCTTGTTATGCAGATAAAATGTCTCAGGTAGTAAAAGTTGTCTGGGGCAGGCTTCTTCCTTATGCAGATACTTTACTAATGTACATTCCCTTTGTAGATATCAATTTCTTTTACAAAAGAACAGCTTTTCAGCGATATTGCTGTGTCTGCAGTTTCTCAGAATTATAAGCTCAAAGTATGCCAAAGAAGTATATTTTGGAGTGGCCTATTTGGATTTCCTACAGTCATATTTTGGGGTGGTGTGTCCTGAGCCCCAAGATTAGGTTTTAAATTTTTCGTAGCTTTTTATTATAACTTTTTAATAATGAAGTTAAAAGGTTAGCACAATGATCATCAGTGTATCCAGCACTTAAATTTAACAATTGGGGAGATTTTGGTGAATTTGCCTCATCCTGGCGTATAAGTACATTTGTCCCTCCATAGTAGGAAACACAGAAGGAGACAGAGGTTTGATGTCGAAGAGAGAGAAGTCAGTTCGCTTGAATTTCTGGTGGTGCCAGTGGAAAACCCACCTGGAGCTAGCACACGGGGAGCTAGAGATGCAGGTTTAGGGAGAGTTGTTCGTGTGACCAGTGGAAAGGGAACCACAAGGGTGTGTGAGGTTACCCGGTGGTGGTGGGAGAACCCAAGATGGAAATTTGAGGACCATCATGTTTAAATTAAAAGCTTGAGAAGAAGTTCCTAAGTTTTAGGTTCTCTTAAACATTTTAAATACCCTCATTTAGCATGCACAATGCCACGTGGCTCTTAACTTGATCCTTACAAGTATTACACATACTTCCTTCTTTCCCCAATCTCCAGTCTCTCTCTTGTTTTCCTCTTTAAGTCTGGTGTCTTTGTTACAGAGTCTATGCAGGAAATGCAGAAAAACAAGGGTCCCTTCTACTGATTCTGGTAGTTGAGCAACATTGCTCTGAAATGATACTATGTAGGAATTATCTTTTATTCTTTAATTATTAGAATGAAATTGAAGAAGCCTAGTTAGATTTGAAATTTTTATTTGACATCCTTTAGAGGTTTTAGAGAGTTTCTTGCCTTGCTCAGAAACCTCTAAAGTTTATAAAGTAGAGACCAGAAACTTCAGTAATGTGAATTAAAGCGGGACAGCTTTGTTGAGGGTGGGGTGGGAGGGTTGTGGCACGTCACCATTATTGCCAGGTGGACATTGAAGTGGCTTGCAGAAAACTTGAGTGTTTTGAGGAGCGCAGTTTGAATGCGAGCCCAGAGCTTTTAGTGTTTTGTAAGTGAGGAAACTGCTGCCTGAGTTGCCTCGAAGTTAAGTGATTTGCCCTTTGTCACACTGCTAGTGAGGGTAGAGGTGGGATTAGTACTGGTAACTCGTGATTCCTCGTCTGGGGCTCTCTGTACCGTGGCGATGTTGCCTTAGAGAACCACTTCATTAGCCACCATCTCCACTGCCACTCATGCCAGCCCGCTCAGCACTCTGGGTTATTGACGGTGAAAAGAAAGTGGCAGGGGGGAAAAAAGTGATGCATTTCATTGTTCTAGGTCCGCGGTCCCCAAACCATGGGCCGTGGACTGGTACCGGTCTGTAGCCTGTTAGCAATCGGGCCACACAGTGGGAGCTAAGTGGCGGGTGAGTGAGCAAAGCTTCATCTGTATTTACAGCCGTTCCCCACTGCTCACATCACCGCATAAGCTCCGCCTCCTGAGTGATCAGGGGCGGCATTAGATTCTCATGGGAGCATGAACCCTAGTGCAAACTGCACATGCAAGAGATCTGGGTTGCTCCTTATGAGAATCTAATGCCTGGTGATCTGAGGTGGAGCTGAGGCGGTGATGCCAGCACTGGGGAGTGGCTGCAAATACAGATGATCATTAGCAGAGAGGTTTGACTGCACAATAAATGTAATGTACATGAGTCATCCTGAAACCATCCCTCCCCCCAGCCCGTGGAAAAACTGTCTTCCATGAAACCGGTCCCTGGTGTCAAAAAGGTTGGGGACCGCTGTTCCAGATGTCAAAGCCCTCTGGCATGTCAGACTGACAGCAGGTACCCTGATATTTTCTGAAGGGACGTTCTGTCTTGTTGTTTATTAGTCAGCATCTCTCTGTCTAAGCTGCTTCAGGGCCAGCTGACTCAGTGTCACAGTGGGAATTCAACATGTCTCTTTCATTTGTCATTTTCGGTACAGTGACATTTAATTTCATAATTGTTTAATAAAGTTATTAAACTAAAATTTCTTATTTCTTTATGAAACTGAAGGCTAAAATTTTATTTGGTAAGCCACTTAATGAGGAATTAGAAGACTGAATTCGGTCATCGTAATAGCTTACCACTGATTGATAAGTCATCGTCACTGT
>CM052454.1:2577243-2606650 GCA_028533085.1 Varecia variegata
GCAGCATGCTTAGACCCAGCTTTGTTCTACCACCTATAAGCCACCGTAAACATAATATTTTAATCTAGGGAGAACAAAAAATAATAAAAAAAAAAAAGCCAGGATTTTTGGCCAGAGCACAGATAGCAAAAAAAAAAAAAAAAGACGACGTTCTGGAAGAAGTCAGGGAATACCTCGAATGCCAAAATCCTTACCTTGGCATTTGCTCTTTCACAATCTGGCTAAACCCTGCCTCATCCTCACGCCCCTGGCACAGCGCGGCCAGGGCCAGGCCAGCGCCCGCCCTGCACCTGCCTTCCCCGCGTCTCTGTGTCCGGCGTTGGCTGTCTTCGAAGGCACAGTTGAAACACCACTTTCTCTAAACTCTCACCCCAGTATCTTCAGCTGAAAACATTTTCTCCCTTTCTGGACTTCTTTAATAATTCTGTGCCTTTCGTGTTCTTGAAATTCTCACCCTACACTATTACTTTTGGACATTCTTTCTATCAGACGGTAGAGAGAAGCTTGAGAGAAGGGGCCCTTGCATACAGTAGTGAGAGAATTATTGCCCAAAACTGTAATTTAGGATTCTCATTTATGAGAAGTAAGTATAGTTGGCGGTCCGTATCAGTGGGGTCTGCATCTGTGGATTCGAACAACTGTGGATTAAAGATATTTGAGGGAAAAACTGGTCTACTGAACATGTACAGATTATTTTCCTTGTTATTATTCCCTAAACACTCACTACAGTATCACAACTATTCACATAGCATTGACACCGTTATTAGGTATTACACATAACCTAGGAGTCCAGTGGACTAATGTGAAGAGTTTCACCCCAAAGGCTTAGCAGTCATGAGCTCTAAGGTTCCCAAACAAGCAGCCTCGGAAACGGCTCTGATTTCCAGTAAACCACCAGTATTTCCACCTTTCCACCCAGCAAGCGCCCTCGGGTCTCCCGGCTTCTACGCTGTCCACAGTCAACCCTTCCTTGTGGGCTATTCTCCCTCTGCCACTTTTGCCAGACTCTGCCCACAGTCTGAGTACGTAAGGAGGAAGATGACATATACATGTCTCTCCACCCTGAATCTGACCCCTTCTCCATCTCACTTAGTCACCTCATCTTCCACTGTCACTTACTTAAAAAAGCATTGTTCAAGGAAGAGATGAGAACCCACGTCTCACTGGACCCCTTAATGCAATGTCTGATATGTAACAGATGACCCCAAATACTTACTAAACTGACTTTTATGTCCCCAAACACCCAGATGGCCTCTGTGGGGGGGCTGCAATTGATGACATAGAAATTTACACGTAGTAACATAACACAAGGGTTAAAATGGCCTCTCCATGGGATCTTTGCTGTTTTCTGGCACAGAAAATACAGACTACTCTCAGCGTACAAAGAGAAGTGATTTGTGTCTTTCTAAGCTTCCCTTACATCGTTAGAGTGACACTGAATTCTCCGTGACACTCTGAAGGTCAAACCTAAAGCCCTGGTCCTTCCGGGGAAGTCCCTTGTGCACCCAGGGAGCAGCTTCTCCCGAGACGAGCGACACAAAGCACATCTCAGCCTGGTTTCACGGTACTGTTTTCAGCCATTCTGTACAGAAATCAAAATCTTTTCCTTTCACTCAAAAATTTTAAAGTGCTTCACAAATGACAGACAATGGACTGCAGGTCACTGGGCTTCAGTGCGAATTAACGCCCCGCTTGAGCAGCCTGGGTGGGCACTAGGAAGGGGGACTCTGGTCTGACTCTGGGACAGTGTGGAAACCCGACACTGCCGTGTCACCCACGCCACATTTGCTGGCCATGCGGCGGGCAGGGCCGACACGGGACTGGGGCAAAGGGTTTGTCTGACTCACCCCACGCTGCGCCCCCAGATCTGCTCTGTGTGTTCAGCAGTGAGAGCCCAGCCTCTGGCACCCCCGGAAGCCCGTGCTATGTTTAGCACGGAATGTGGAAGCCCACAAGACGCCACCACGCCGAGCGCTGCCCAGCAGACCGGAGGCAACCGTCTGCCCAGAGGAGTTGCACAACAGGCCGTGATCACACTTCCGTGGGCAGGGCCCAGCCTCAGGCTCCTGTTTATGTCGTTTGGTGTAAGTTCACCCACAGTGATGTAAAGAGAACGAAATAGGAAAATGAGCAATTTTTTAGAGAGCGTTAAGTACCTATTTGTGCTTCTGGACAGTCTTCCTGCATTTCTAGGACTTCAACAGGCTCAGGAGCTGGGGTTTCGGGAACTTGCAAAAATTCCATTCTCCAAAACTAAATTTAAATGAGTGCGAAAATAAAGAAGTTAAGACACAGATTAAGGAAACAATTTACATGTTACTGGATGAAGATGCGCTTTCAGGATTAAACGGAAAACTTAATTTCTATTATTGTGTGTAATTAAATTTCCCTATACCTTGGAAAATGCATCAGGGGGCTGCCTTCATGTAACAGCTGTTCCAAAGCAGAGGGAAAAGACTGCGGTCAAGTAAGTTTAAAATCATGGTTCAACTTCTTTGTTTCCTACAAAAACCTTCCGGAGTGTTGCACACACCGACACATGCTACAGGTCTTCAAGAAGCCATCCAGGAAGCAGAACGCCCAAGCACCTGCCTCATGGAGATTTATTGGTATATAACGCTCACAGGTTTGGCGACCGGAAACGCTGCTCTCGGGAAAGCAGGCCCTGGGGTGGGATGTGTGCCGGCGTGTGCGTGTGTGTGTGTGTGCGTGTGTGTACGCGTGCACCGTCTGGAGCACAGGGTGTGGTGTGGGCTCACAGCCTCACCGTCTCTCAGTACGTGACCACGACCGAGGAGGGTGGTGATCAGCTGCTCTTGGCTTTTACAAAGAACACCGTCAAAGAAAAACAGGCGCAAGAGACAGAAAAAACCCGTATTTGAATAGACTGCAAAGGCAATACTCTGTTGGTGTCATTTTCTGCAGAGGCCCATCACACAGAAATCTAAGGAAAGGATACACTGTATCCAGGTTCCAGGTGAAGTCACCTGGGATCCCAGCCAGGGAGCGGACCCTGGGAGCATGTGCAAGCCTGTGATTCTCTGCGTAGAAGAGACGCTTCCCGCGTACTCTGTTTTCCCCACGAAGCCATCTGACAGGCCGAAAACCCAACACTTACACACAGTTCGCATTTTGAGCAATCCCAGTGTGACATGGGACTCAGTGTAAGTGGCCTTCCGGTGTCAGGCTGTCAACGGTTAGCGGCACTAACAGATCTACTTAGCAGGAGGAAAAGAGGCCAAGCCACCGATGTTCCTCACGTCTGATACGACGGTGGCCAAGGCTTGTTTGAACCGGAGCAAGAGTTCGCTCAACGGCATCACAACCTGGTCGCGTGTCCTTACACTGTGGACAGCTACGGGTTTCCGGTAAACCAGGGCAACAAATATCCCAACGAGTTCTTCTCTCGACTCACTCACCCGGACCACTCCGTCCGAGTGTCCTGTCACGATGACATTCTGCGTGTCCCACTCGTTCATCTCGGACACGCAGCAGCACACGATGTGCTGGCTCCCGCCTGTGAACGTGTTCACGCTCATGACGGGGTTCCCGTTGATGCTCCACACGTGCACGTAGGTGCCAGCGCAGGACACGATGTCCCCCTGGGAAGACAAAGAAAGACTCTTCGCTCCCTTCGTATCACACTCTGGTTCCAAAGACAAATTAAATCCTGTGCCTGGATCTCGAAAGCCCTTTCAGTCCGTAGACTAGTGGCCGGCTGGGTTGTTTCTGAGCGCTGGCGGAATTCAAAACACCCTGAACACAGGCTTAAGAACTCACAGCTGACGGGACACGGTGGCCGCAGGGACCACAAGGGAGACTGAGGCAGCTTTACGTCCCTGACACACGGCTGAGCGAGGTCTGAGTCCACAGCGAAACTGTCTGTAACCTGAGCAGATGATGAACTACTCTTCTTCCTGTGATCAACAAAATCTATTTATACCTTTCCTTCAGAGGCAGGAATCTACCCACTTTTACAAAACGAGTCCAAACACCAAAACTACAGGATGGAAGAGGAAATTTTCAGATACAGTCGTATCTCTCTCTTCAACACATGAAATGACGAAATCTTGGTAACACTGTAATATCCCTCTTTTAAAATTTGTATTCACAACAGGCGTGGAGGGATGTGGAAAAATGCAAGAAAACTGGTACCTGGGTCACTTCTTGGCAAACTTAACAAACCCTAAGGCTCCCTGAGCTGAGAACTCGCATTTTCCTGAGTTCCAAAGACGGAAAAGAACAAGCTTTTCTTTTCAAATTCTACCAGGCTGGGCTCTGTCCGACCCGATGAGAACGCAACTCACCGCTGCTAAGGAAAGGAAGGGGCTTTCTGAAGCACCTACTGGGTGCCAGTCACTGTGGTGGACGCTTTAGACGCCCCAGGTCAACCCTGGTGACAAGCTTGGGAGGTCAGTTATCACTAGCCCTGCTTTGAAGGATGAGAGTGAGCTACAAAGAGCATAAGTGACTCGCTTAGTATCAGAGTCAAGATTTGAAGCCGGCACTCCAGCCCCAAAGCTTAAACACCGTACCGTGCTTCCTCTCTCGTCCCCAAGATAGCCTGGGTGTCACCTGGGTCCTAGCCTTACAAAACGCCTGGTGAAGTTCTGTATAGCCAGGAGACACGTGAGAACCTACAGAAATGTGAAGACGGTTGGCAAAAGCAGAGGGAGGACTAAACGCCGGCCAGCAGCACTAGTGCAAGGAGGAGGGTGAGGGGGAGGACTAGAAGGAGGACTGGGCTGGTTCCAGCCACACCTGTGCTGCACCAGCCCTACTGGTCCCAGTACTGCTCCTTGTCCCATCCCCAGCCGGGCTCTTCTACCAAGATGGCAAAAACTAAACCAAAACCCAAACAAAAACAACACTCAGCAAAGCATTACTGTGTCTACCTCATACTGGTCACTGAGCCATCCCCGGCGATGAGTGTCGGCAGCTGAGTTTTCATTAGTGGCTTTAGTCTCCGCAAGAGGCAAGAGACGGCCACGCCGTTCTGCACCAGGCAAGGCTTTCTTTAGTGACTCGGGGCGGGGGGCAAGGGGGGGTCTCAGTTAGAGCACATTAGCGCAAATCCCGTGGTTATGAGGGCTAAGCCACAAGAAGAATTATTGAAGGACGGCTGCAAAGTAGCTTTGGTCCAAAATATAAACTGAAGTGAAGCTGACTTGACACTGCTCGGAGAAACATGACAGAAACAGAAATCTTTTCGAGAGTTATTAAGAGATTACAAAAGCAGCTTAAAAAGAAAAAATGCTTCTGTAGGTACTTGAAGTAACTATCGCGATCCAATGGGTGCATACGGGCTCAAATATCAACTGACTATAAATAACATTCTCAGTATTTAAGCACAACTTCAGAACACAGTGCTCTAAATAATGGGAGTGCACACCTGACTCAGAGTGA
Source organism: Varecia variegata (assembly GCA_028533085.1). Lineage (NCBI taxonomy): Eukaryota > Metazoa > Chordata > Mammalia > Primates > Lemuridae > Varecia > Varecia variegata. Next base: position 2,582,650 of record CM052454.1, read on the forward strand.
CACTGAGTGGCTCCGTAGCACCCACATTTTCGTAAAGCTCTTCAGGCGCAAACTTTGACGGACCAACCCCAAGTGTTGTTCTGAAAACTTGGTAAACCTTCCAAATGCACCAAAACCTAAGTTGACTCCACTACCCCTGCCTGTCTCCCACGCGCCTCAACTCCAATTACTCCTGCTACCATCAGTGAGACACTCTCAGGGCCACTCACTAGAACCGAATTTCTCTTTCCCTTTCCTTTGAGTGACTACAAAACATCTGACTAAATGTGTAATACTTAGTATCTTCCGATAGGAATCGAAAATGCAGCATCCTTCAGAAGGAAAGTGGCCTGTGTGGGTGACGACATGAACATCACGCAGTGACACAGGTAGAACTAGTCTGTGTCACGGGACGGCCCCGTGTAGGGGTCGGGGTAAGGGGGAAGGGGGAAGGGTCTGCACAGCTAGGCAGTGATGAGGTTGGGGGCAAATTCCCGACTTCCAGAGCAGGTCTGCACATGGGGGCATCATCGACCTTCCAACATGGTGACCTGCCCTTGGACACAGGGGCCTGGGTCCCTATAAACCTGTCCCTAAGCCCCCCTGCTCAGCAACTCATCTTAGCAACCCGTGCCCCTCTCGTCCACTTCAGCTGGGCTCCGTCTGTGTGGAGGGCTCCCAGGCCAGTGCATGCATTTTATTCTGACTTAATTTATTTATAAATAAGATTTATTTCTGAGAAGAGACAATATCCTTTGATAACACTGGGGTCTATTGTGCAAATAGCTCTGGAACAATCTCTCTCTCATTTGGGAACCCAAATTGTTACTCTTTTCACTTCACGTAATAAATGAATGATCTGAATATATTTCATTACGTATTTCGACAAATTTCTAACATTCTTAGTAAACCCTACAATTCCTTGTTTTTAAAAAAGCATATTCTAGAATGCTTTATTTTAACCAAATTTTGATTTCTCTTTAGAGTACACAGCAGTGAATGGATTTTAATGTCGAATGGCTCGGTAGGTTATCAACTTAGAAAACATGTAGAGCCGTTTTTTATTTAGTTCCTAAACATAAACCCAGCGCGCAACTCACTACTCACTGTTAACTCATTGATGCAAAGGGCAGAAACGGGAGCTCGGTGGCCGCGGAGCTGGGTTAAAAATGACAGCTTGTTCAAATCCCAGATGATGCAGGTTCGGTCGCGGGACCCGCTGACGATGATGTGGTAGGCTAGGGACGCCGTGGTGCAGGTGACAGTGTCCGTGTGGCCGAGTAAGGCCTATGAATAAGAACAGAAAACAGTCAGGCCGATGGCAGTGACAGGCTCTACAGCCACTCCTGAAGCTCCTGGACTCGGGAAATGTCGGCAGGCTGGGCAGGGGCTGCCGTGCGCACGGTGTCTGGGGCAGACCCTCCCTCCTCCTGCGGACTGCCCTTGCCGCATCCTACAGGGGGAGGAGAGAAGCCTGGAGTATTCTGGACGCTTCTTCTCTCCACTTTCACATTACTTCTTCCCTGGTCTTGGGCCAGGATCTTAGAAGGACGGGGGAGTGACAACTGCCACCCAGCTTGGGTTTCTTCGTACCATTTCTATTTGGAAGTGTATTCATTATGGGGCCAAAAATACAGAATTTAAACTCTGTATCTATTCTTTTATGCCACAAACTTTTGTTTATTCCATTGCAAGGAGCTACAATGGATGATTTTTTTTTTAATGCAGACTATGAGAACCACACGGCTGCACTGCATATTCCCAGAAAGATAAAGGGAAAACACGGTCTTGCTGTGTCACCGTGCAGAAGGCCCGCTTCTGAATGAGAGACGTCTGCACATTTGTGCCCGAGGGGGAGTCCTTCTTCACACTAGAGTAGGAACTCTTCTCTCTTGCTGGGACATGGAGAGAAACAGGAGCCAGATAAATGGCAGTGTGTGAAAATAAGTAAGTATTTTGAAGAAAAGGATTCAGATTACTGCTAGCAGTTCCTGTGTACTTAGAATGGGCCACTTGCCCTGGCAGAAGAATGCACTTGCTTCGATAGAGTTGGCTTAAAACTCTGATCATGGAGACATCTTTATCGTATTGCTTAGCCAACCCCAGAAGACTGTTTTAAGTAAGAAGATCTTTTTAGTGGCACATTAGTTTCAAAGCCCATTTTTTAAATGGGAAATATTTTTAAGCAGGAGAGTGTGGATCAGAAAACGCGCTGCCAAACTCGTGTCTGTTCACTCGAGACTGTCCATCTCTCCACGCGCCTGGCCCCAAGACCCAGCAGCTAGGAAGTTTCTGGCTTGGACAGATGGTTCAATTCTACACTGAACAAAGGGTTTGATTCTTTCCACAGATATTTAAGACACCACTGTTTGATCGAGTTGGGTTTTAAAATAGCTTTGAAGTCAGAACTGAATTTGAACCATGGCTTTACCATTAAGTGTGACTGTGGGCGTGTGTGAACTCTCTAACCTGTTTTTCAGGTGTAAAATGGGGCTAATGACTACCGTGTAGAATTGGAGTTTTATGTCTTTAAAGTACCCAGCACAGTGCTCTGAACATAGTAGGTGCTCAATAAATGACAACTAGTATTGTTATACTACTTTTCAAATTTGTATCACTAAAAACACTTAGATGTATGCTCTTTCTTAAAAAACAACTTGTGGTAAATTCTCTTACAAATCAAATATTAAGAAATGGCTTAATTATAAAAAGATTATTGTTTTAAGTAAAAATTTATAGTACAATCAGGTACATAACAGGAAATCAAAAATACTTGTTAATAATTAAATCATCTTGGGCTGGGCGTGGTGGCTCACACCTGTAATCCCAGCACTCTGGGAGGCCGAGGTGGGTGGATCGCTTGAGCTCAGGAGTTCGAGACCAGCCTGAGCAAGACCGAGACCCCATCTCTATTAAAAACAGAAAGAAATTAGCTGGACAACTAAAAATATATAGAAAAAATTAGCCGGGCATGGTGGTGCATGCCTGTAGTCCCAGCTACTCGGGAGGCTGAGGCAGGAGGATCACCTGAGCCCAGGAGTTTGAGGTTGCTGTGAGCTAGGCTGATGCCACGGCACTCTAGCCCGGGCAACAGAGTGAGACTGTCTCAGAAAAATAAATAAATAAATAAATAAATAAAATAATAATTAAATCATCAAGGGTCCCACTGAATATAATCATGAGTTTGGCATGTCCTTAAGGATATGACAAATGAGGAAAAAGCAAAACAAAGACTCAAAGATGTAGTGGTCCAGCTGAATGGAAATCACCCTGGAAGGAAATTAATATGAATCAATAGCAAATATCATGTGGCTTGCAAAAATTCAACTTACATATAATTCTGAAAAACATCTGTATTACTTAAATATATTAAAATATGTATTACCTCAAGGAAACTTTCTTCAGATTTTAAAAACAGGACCAGCTTGGATCATTTTTAGAAATAGCATATTCTGATTTCCCTTTTTTAAAAAGGTATTTCTAGCAGAAGAACACTTTTTGGTTTTATCCATCATGTCTGAAGGACTTCAGAGCTCAGGAGGCTGTTCAGTTCCCGCAGCACACGGGCAGCCAGGACGGAACACGTGCACCTCCGCGTGTCCTGCGCCCCGTACCTGCTTGAGTGCCAGCGTCTTGGCCTTCTCCTTGGAGGTGCCCATCTCCCACACGCATACAACCGTGCTCGTCCCGCCCGTGATCACCAGCTTGGGGTTGGGGCAGATGGCGCAGAGGATCTGGCCCCACTCGGACAGACATTCATAGACAGTCACGGCCTGTAAAACAAAACAGATGTGGGACACACGGGCCATCAAGTACCACAAACCTCTGACGTGCAGGGGGCGAAGCCGAGTGACGGGGAAGGACGTCCGTGCAGGCACCTCACGGGCAAACGCTGGCCCCGTCCCGGGTGGTCCGTGTTGGCGGCGCATCCACTGAGGCTCTGCCCTGAGCTTCTCCTACGGCTTCCTCACTAGTGGGGGGCTCTGGGTTCCCCAGTCTGCGAATGTGATTTGCAAACTGTGACGTAAGATGCAGGGATGATCCGGTAAAAGGATGTGTGCTCTGCAGCCGGTTAGAATGTAACAAGCAAGCACGGGTGCTGCTGTGTAGGGACACACTAACTGAATGGAACCGTGTGTCACGTGCACCATCACAGACTGTGCAGACTCCGTCCACCCTGCATTCGGGACGGGACTGTCACAGGGTGAACACAGGGCACTAAAGGGTCACTGCATATCGCCTAAGAGACACTGATGGGACTCAAAACAGTCGCTGCCACTTCTTGTGGGATGGGGTGACAGACAGGTTTTTTGCCAGCTTGTTTGGACGACTAACATGAAAAGCGCGCCAGACGGTAACTCACCAAAAGGAGGCTACTCTGGTGGGCAGAAATGTTGAGCACCTTGCTGGCTGGGATGTCTTGGAGGAATTGTTTGAGGGGGAAGGGAACTGCTAGCCCTATCACATAACTCTCCAACAGAGGCTTGTTCTGCAGGCAACATGACTTTTCCGCTAGCTCCTCCATCCTGATCTCAGTCAGTGAGGCTCTCCTTCCTCTGGGCATTGGAGGAACAGCCGATACGCCCTTGTCCTGGGTTCTCCCCACCCGCATTAACCAGGACATCCAGGCCACGAAAGCACAAGATTCCGCGAGCACACGAGACATAACGCAAACCTTGTCCGACTCGTAGGTTCCCAGTCTGCAGCTGAGGTCTGCATAGCCCCAGGCGAAAGTTTTGTTCCAGGCTGGCGGGATGAGAACCTTGTTCTGTTCTACTGCGAGGATACCTTTATCTGTACACACTATTTGGCCCACAGGCTCCTTGAGTTCTACAAAAAACAAATGATTGCATTAAGACAGAGACAGGGAGAGCTAACCTCCTTATCCCATAGGGGATGATACAGGAATCTCACATATTCATACAAATCAGGCATCCTGACACCTACATTAAGACAAAATGATCTTAGAAATAGAGCTTGGCCTTGGAGTCTCCTACAAGACCCGCTGGGCAGGACGTTGGCCCTGCCAGGTCCCCTGTGGGGCTTCCCTCCAGCCTTTCCGTTCCTAGACGCTTTGCATCCCTAGCACTGCAAAGGGTCATCTGGATGCTCCCTAGAATGGCACAGTGACACAGACCATCAATCAGTCTCTGTCTTCACCACCTCCCAAGTCACAGCCGCCCTCAGACCTCCTGAAGGAAGCCCGTGATGTTCCCCAAAAGGCACGGACTCCTCGCTCCACACCAGACCTCTGCCGACCACGTTAGGCCCCCAGAACAGTCGCTGGGGGGTGACTGAAGCTGGCACGGGGCAGGGTATGCAAAGAGGCAATGGCATAGCGTGGCACCCAACCACGTCAGCCAGACTTTGATGCTCTGATCTTGGATTTTTTTAAGTGACAACTTCAAGATTTTGCAAAACATTTTTTCATTCTAAGGGCAAAAAATCTACTTGAAAAAATACTTTCAGTTATCTCATTAGACCATTAGATAAAAAAAAGATGTCTTTTTATTGGCATATTAAAAATATGTCCTCTTACTACTATTTCTGATAGGCAGAATACATATATACATAAATGAAAAATGAGGACAAATGTTTTTCTACATACAAAGTGGTAAGATTCTGATATTTTAGAGTTTTGACTGCCTTGACAAGAAAACTGGTTCTTTCTGATGCAAAAATCCAACAGGCCAAAAAAAGAAAACAAAGAAGAAAAATGAAAAAAAAAAGAATACTAACAAGTATTTAGTGATTTAACACAAAACGTACAGTACTAATTATACAAATTACACTACTGTGAAAAAGCAAATTTGTTACTGCTGAACTAGGATTATTAAATAATCCCATCAGATCGTGAATCAAAAGTTTATTTCCCATCATCTCACCTTTTACAGGTGTTAGAGAAGGCCTCAAGTTGTCCAGATGATGAAAAAAGATCTTGTCACTCGTGGATCCCGGCAGGACAGAGATTCCTGCGTTGTCTCCGTTGAGTCGACTCCTCACTCTCTTTGGTGGATGAGGTTTTTTAAACAACTGGTACAAAAGAAGATGACACACTTTATAATGAAAGAGAACGTGTACTAAGTCCTTCTATATGCCAGGCATTATGTCCTTATTTCACTTAAGCTTCATAACAACCATTAGGTACTATGTTACCCTGTTTTATATCTAAGAAAAGAAATCCAAAGAGGCTAAGAAGGTTGCCAGAGAACCCACACCTCCATAAGCAGGGACGGGACTATGACACTGAAGCTTGGGTTACTGTCACGTCCTGTGCTGACTTCCTAATAACTCTCCTTGAAAGTTAATCTACTCAACTACAGCTCACTGAAAATCATCTTCCAATGATGTTTAAAAATTAACCAATTCTTTATAGCCTAACACCATTCTGTGCCATGGAAGGCAGGCAGGCCTTCTATCATCTGTAATCAGATTATTTCTGGTTTTAACGTGAACTTTATGTGATTTAGCAGCAACACGTTGGTGTCTTTTAGCTCCTACTAATTTGGTGAAAGTGTGAACATTATTACCCTATTTTCACTTTGCTTTGTTATGAAGGAAAAAAAATAAACATCTGTTGTATCTTCAGTCAGTATTTCTACAAGATTAAAAATATTAATCTATATTTAATATTACTATTTTTTAACTATTGTAGATCTTTGAAATGGGCATATAGTAGTTTCTGTTGGAAAATTAGCATTTGAGGAGGATATTTGAAAACTTTAGATGCAATGATTTTTAAGATGAATAAATATTATTACACTTTGTGAATCAGATATTCGGGGTTTCTAAGAGGAAAAACACAGAAAAAATGGTTGATATAAAGGAAGACACACATACATTCCAGGCTCCTAAACCCTTACATGTTTTGTTCCTATTTTATCTACAGAACAGGGGCACAGGGTCAGCGTTCTGTAAAGACACATTGTGGCATGTGGCCTCACAGCACACCGCTTATCTCACCTACATCAGTCATCTAACCTGACTACTACCACCATCTGTTCCCTAAACTACTACAGTGGCTTTATATAGTAAGTGGTCTTCTGCTCCCAAATTGCTTCCCCTACAGTGTCTGCATGCATGCATGCGTGTGTGTGTGTGTGTGTGTGTGTGTGAGTGAGAGAGAGAGAGAGAGAGAGAGAGAGACAGAGATACACACTGAGGCCAGAATAAACTTTTAAAGCTGAAATACGTCACTTTCCTGGCTAAAATCATCAGTGGCTTCTAGATGAAAGGCCATCTCTGCATAACCTGTAACGTACGAGACCCCTTGTGTTAGATCTTCTGCACGTATAAGAAAGTATACCCTGCACTAGTCCGTGAGTGAACATTTTCTTTAAACAACAAAATTTCTATTTATCTCAACTGTGAAAATGAGAAAAAAAAGCAATAATCTAGCAATCTATCGAAACTACTGGGTGATATTTATGGTTCTTCGTTAACTTAGTCCAAACCTAATGACAATATGTCATCTACCTTCTGGAGTAATATTACAAAATTTACAAAATGAAACAGAGTACACTGATGACAAGAAAGAAACGTCCGCACCTGTTTGGGGATCTGACCGAAGTTATTGATGAAGCCGATGGTGGCCGTCTCCTTGAGTGGATCGTTTATGTTGTAGATGTCCACTTGACCCTCGTAGAAGAGATGGTGGAAGACGTTGACGGCCTCCACTGCAGCAGGGCCTTGCTGTTTATAGCCGAAGATCAGGTCGATCCACTCGTGCAGATGGGCGCTCACGTAATCACACTCCAGAGCCTGCAGTGTTAACACACAGCTTCAGTCTGGGCTGACACTTATGACTTGCTCAGAAAGTAACTTGGCCAGTGGTCAATAGGAACTAAAATAACTAAAAATCATAAAAACAACACAGGAGTACATGGTTTTGCTTTCTGTAGTTTCAGTTACCCATGGTCAACCGCGGTCTGAAAACACTGCAGTATTTTGAGGAAGAAAGAGAGACCACCATATTCACATAGTTTTTATTACAGTATGTCACTATAATTGTTCTATTTTATTATTACTTATTGTTGTTGATCTCTTATTGTGCGTAATTTAGACACTAAACTTTATCATAGGTACGTATGTATAGGCAAAAGCACAGCACACGTAAGGTTCAGTGCTGTTCGTGGTTTCAGACATCCTTTGGGGGTCTTGGATTGTATCTCCTACAAATAAGGAGGAACTGCTGTACTAGTGACATAAATGAATAGGTGACACATTGCTCAAGGTCCTTTGTATTGTGATCAACGACCCAACGAAATCCCACTTGAACTGCAAAGTGTGCTGCCATTACCTCGCGGTGGACTCTGATGAATTCTCGTGGGTCCCCTTTTGCCCAGGGTGGAAGGATGACATCGCCAAGCTTGGTGCCATTTTGTTTACAGCCTACGCAATTGGACACATTAAAACAGAAAATGAAAGAATGGGATGAATGGCATTTTTATATTAAAGTGACAGAGAAATAGCGGGTTAGATCCTTACCAGAACCATAAAATGTTACCGCCAGAAAAGACCCTCTGAGATCATCTCCTCTGGCATCTCCCTTCAGGGACATTTACTACGGGTTAACACAACTGCGGGGCCCTCACTACGGAGTCTCCTTGGGAAATGCTGAGTTATGCAAAGCTAAACATGTTTCTTTCCTGCAAGATTGCTCAGAGGTTCAAATGTACCGAAGTGCACTGCCCTTCTCTTAGAAAGATATGAGACATGAAATTTCTCAAATTTAATTTGACTGCAGGACCCCTTTTCAATGGAACATTTTGGGCTACTGTTTTGAGTCTTTCTGGACACAGTCTCCCGGAGATATTTGTCATTCATGAGATTTCTTATATTTCTGAATCTGAAATTCTCAAAAGAGCTCTGTAGAACTGGCATGTATTTTATAGTAAGGATTCTCATCAAAACAAAAACGAAGTCTGAAACAATATAATTTTTTATATTGTTTTATTTTTATATTATTAATTCATCACTTAACAGAAAAAATATTTAGGAAGACTATGCGGCTATCTGACAAAAACAAAAACACCATGTGAAAAAGTACAAAAATAAGGCTGGGCACAGTGTCTCACGTCTACAATCCCAGCACTTAGGGAGGCCAAAGCAGAAAGATTGCTTGAGGCCAGGAGTTCGAGACCAGCCTGGGAAACATAGCAAGACCCTGCTACAAAAAACAGAAAAATTAGCCAGGCGTGGTAGCATGTGGCTGCCTGCCTTGGTACTTGTGAGGCTGAGGTAGGAGGATGGCTTGGGCCCAGGAATTCAAGGCTGCAATGAGCTGTGATTGTGCCACTGCACTGCAGCCTGGGTGACAAAGCAAGACCCTCAAAAAAAAAAAAGTACATAAATAATATTTATTTCACATAAGTCACAGCTAGATAATCTCTAATATATTGTAGAAACCATTGGCTACGAAATCTATCCACAACAAAATATATTAAATTGGGCTGGCATCTAAAGAAACATTCTTTTTCTTTTTTCTGAAATACACCAAAAAAGTCACTGTGGCTTACAGAGTTTTCATAGATACAAATCAGATCATTATTATAAAAAATGACTCTATAAACAACAATCCTGACTCACTAGGCTTAACCGCAGTTGGTTAGATAAATAGTTGAATTGGAAATTTTCACAGAGAAGTGCATTTGTTCAAATTTTAAGAACACAAAGCCCATTCCAAGTGAAAGCCAATAGAAATATTTCCCTTAGAAACAATCTTATCTTCATCACTGTTATTTGATGGCTTATGTACAATGTGATACTAAGTAAATGATACAAATATCAATTTATTGTTAGAGGAATGTCTTGACTTGGCTGTAAAAATTACCATATGACTTAAGATAAAAATAAATCGAGTCCTGCAACCCTTCCCCCAACCACACACTTCACACCCCTATTCCAACCCCCCTGAAATGCCCTCTAGTCCTATGTTTTTGATAATAAGCAGGTGATAAACCACTTGAGATATAAATTATTGATACTTTTCAAAATTTTGCTACAATCCCTGAATACTTATGTAATGTAATTTTATTTTATCAACACTATCTGCAATTGATAAAGGAAAAACAGTCTGTAGAAAACCTGTAGAAAGCTCTCGGTCTAGTTCTGCTGTTCTAAGTTCTCCTCCTTGTGTGTCCAAAGGATGCAAAAACAAAATGACCCCAGGGTAAATATCATTCATCTCAGGGCCAGGAGAAAAAACCCAAGTGCTTTTTTCTTTTACACCATTTACTGCCTTTTCTGGGTGAAGAGGCAAACGGTATTTTGCTTCTAGTTTTTTTCTATTGAGGTGAAATTCCCACAGAATTAACCACTGTCACGTGAACGAACAATTCAGCATCATTTAGCACACATGCAAAGTTATGCGACCACCATTTCTCCCCAGTCCCAAAGCATTTTCAACACCCAAAGCAAACGGTGTACCTAGGAATCACCTGTTCCTCACACCATTTTGGCTGCCCCCAGAACAAGAACTGTGCTCTGTCTCTGTGGGTTTGTCTGTTTCCTGGGAGCGGAATCGTACGTTAAATGACCATCTATGTCTGGCTTCTTTCACGTAACATAATGTTTTTGAGGTTCATCTATCAGTACTTCATTTTCATGGCTGAGTAATATTTCATTATATATATATGCCACAATTTGTTTACCTATTCATCCCTTGATAGGTGTCCAGGCTGTTTTTGCCATTCGCTCATTGTGAATAATGGCTACAGCATTTTATATTCCCACTAGCAACGTTTGAGGGTTCTAATCTTTCTACATCCTTGCCAGCACTTGTTGTTTTTCTTTTTTTCCCCATTATAGCCATATAGGTAGATGTGAAGTGATCCCTCATTGTGGTTTTGATTTGCATTCCCCTAACTCACAATGGTGAGCATTTTTTCATGTGCTTACTGGCCAGTGGGAAAAATGTCTATTCCAAGTCCTTTGCCCATTTTTATTTTATTTTATTTTTTTTTTTTTAAGAGACAGGGTCTCTCTCTGTTGCCCAGGCTGGAGTGCGGTGGCATGATCACAACTCGCTGCAGCCTCGAACTTCCAGGCTCAAGGGATCTTCTCCCCTCAGTCTCCTGAGTAGCTGGGACAACAGGCACATGCCACTATACCTGGCTAATTTTTAAATTTTTTGTAGACATGGGGTCTTGCCATGTTACCCAGGTTGGTGTTGAACCCCTGGCCTGAACTGATCCTCTTGCCTCGGCCTCCCCAAGTGCTGGGATTACAGGTTTGAGCCACCACACCCGGCCCCTTTCCCCATTTTTCAGTTGGGTTGTTTGTCTTGTTGTTGAATTATAAGAGTTGTTTATACTGTGGATACTAGACCCTTATCAGATATATCATTTGCAAATATTTTCTTCCATTCTATATACTATCTTTTCACTTTCTTAATAATGTCCTTCGATGCAGAAGGTTTTAATTTTGATAAAGTCTGATTTATCTTTTGTTGCTATTTGCATGTCCTTTTGATATCATATCTAAGAATCCATTATCAAATTCCAGATTATAAAGATTTACTTCTATGTTTTCTTACCAAAGTTTTATTGTTTCAGCTTTTATACGTAAACAGTGTTTTTTAAAGTGCGTGATTTCAAGGAGGGGAGAAGACTTGTTACGAAGGTGAACATGACAAAGATACATGACCCTTCTTTGATTTACTTATTTTAAAAGGAGATTGGTTGGGTTTGTAAGTGGTCTGGCAGGAACACCTTTGCAACATGGATTATCATAACCGAGTCAGTGTTTCTGGAAGATTGGGGGTATCTCTCTCTGCACCTGTCCATATCTGTCCTTTGAAAGTGGTGTTCTGAGGGAAGAAGGCAACATTACCCAAAGGTGAATTGTAAGTGATCATAACACAACACTAACATGCACCCATATTCAAACGCTGCAGCACGCAGTGACTGACTCTGCTTGCTGACCATGTACTTTATTCCTTTGGGGAAACCATCACTTTCTCCAACTCTAAGCTCTAGAAGTTGGGGCCACAGCTGGTCAAGGGCAAGCTCCGGGCCCAGCTAGAGGAAATGAGATTCCGTTTCAGGACTTTTGCTGGGGCTGTTGAGAGAGTCTTTCCCATTGAATCCCATTTCACAAAGTGAAGGCTGCCGATGGACAATTAAATAAATAAAAATTATTTCTAGAAAATTTTAAAAAGAAAAAAAATCACTCAAATGTATAGGATATGAATATTTCCCTAAATTTTGTGTTAATGAAAATTTGGAGCCAGCATGGTAATAATTTATATTCTGAACTCTTAAAAACAGCAGAAAATACAGTGAAAAAAATACAAAAACAGAACAATACCTAGAAGGAATATTCTAAAGTGGAAACAATGGAATTATGATATGCTATAAAACAAATACTCAGAAGCACAGATCAGCAAAATGTGTTCCAAGAAACCGTAACCAAAGTCAAATTTACTTCCTCTAGCTGCCAGATAATATAAAAACAGTACTGATGAAATTTTTCTCCTTTTTGTAAATGCTGATTTGGCCCTGTTTTTCTAAAAAATAAGATCCTCACAGGATAAAAAAAAAAAGAAAAAAAGGATTTAAAGTTATTCTGAAATTTTAATTTTAAAAGACATTAGCATATAAACACAGGCTACCTTAGCCAATATATGAGATTAAAACAATATATAAAAAATCTTTTTTTTTCTGAGACAGAGACTTGCTCTGTCACCCCAGCTAGAGCTCTGTGGCATCATCACAGCTCACTGCAACCTCAAACTCCTGGGCCTAAGCAATCCTCCTGCCTCAGCCTCCCGAGTAGCTGGGACTATAGGCATGCGCCACCATGCCCAGCTAATATTTTCTATTTTTAGTAGAGATGGGGTCTCACTCTTGCTCAGGCTGGTCTCGAACTCCTGAGCTCAAGTGATCCTCCTACCTCGGCCTTCCAGAGTGCTAGGATTACAGGCATGAGCCACCAGGCCCAGCCTGAAAAATCTAGATCTGCCACTCTTGGCTACTATGGTTTTCAATAGTAACAATTTTCAAATAAATTTTCACTTTGCCTCTTTTTCATCAAAACAACAAAATTCTGAACATCAGATCTAATCTGTGTCAACTCTTAAATGTCTACCAGACTCTAAGTTTGAAACAGCTCTTTGGGGCATAAATTTGCTTTTCTTTTTGTATGTAACCACTCACCCCCGTTACAGTAACGGCAACTGAAACTCCAAGGAGATCTTTTCTTGTTCACGCGTGCTGCACACACTCTTCAGAAAAGTGACTTACTTCTGTTGCCCTTTTTCAGGGCTAACATTCCTAAGACAGAACCAGAGCTCACCGTACCTAGATCAAAGTTGTTGGAATTGAACAGGAATTCTGGCAAGTAAAAAAATTCTGGAATGAGTTCCTTGACGTCCGCCATGTTGTGCTTCGATGCAGAGTACCAGGCCTCGCGCACGCTGTGAAACATCCGGTCCGCCAGGTCAAAGTGGCCGCCCTGTGGGCAGAACGGGAAGGCCCCCCTCTGTTAGAGATCCGTTCCCACCTGACCGCCTCTGCCAAGTTCAAGGGCTCCAAAAACCCCAATACATTTGGTGACATTTTCCATTTCCCACTACCCTACATTAAATATGTAAAATTTTACATAATCACAAAAGGAAAATTAATCTAATTCTCTTTGGGGTTACTCCTTTACAGAGGGTTCTCCATGTATTTGTTTTATAATCAAAGTCACATCCAAATACAAATATTCCTAAAAATATTAGCTTTCATGGAGAGCACAAGACTATAAAACAAATAGGAATTCTTCCAGTTTGATGATGACATTAAGAAAAGATTCTAATAGAAACCATCTATAGTTAGAAATATTCAACTTATATATTAATATATATTTGACTAATTTTACAAATTAACATGACATCCAAGTTCTCATACCAATGAGAATTAAGTGGAGAATTAGGAAAGGTGATCAGAAAGCTACAGATTCATAAACTCAAATAGAAAAGGGATTTCTTTTGCCACTACCCACCTTCTTCAATCAAACCCCCTACGCTGTGTTTTACGTGAACACGGTGTATTTGTCTCATGATGTCCACTGTGGGAAAACGCCAAAGCCCACACAATGGCTGCACGGCCCGCCCCACTCTGGCCTGCTTCCTTTCTGACTTCATCTCTTGTGACTTTCCTCCTTAGTCCCTTCTGGACGGGTCGGACTCCTTGCTGCTCCTCCAACCTGCCAGGCACAGTCCTGCCTTCGGGCCGTTGCACAAGTTCCTCCCTCTGCTCGGAGCACACTCCCCCAGACGTCTGCAGGAGCAATGCCCTCAGCTCCCTGACGTTTCTGTGCACAGGAGACCTACTCCCACCACTCTGTTTAAGGCTGCATCCTGCCGTCCCCCACCCCCATGCCCCTTTCCTTACACTGTATTTTTCTGATCGATTTTATCACACTCTAGAACCCTTTATAATTTACTTGTTTATTATGTTTGGCAGTTTCCCTCAACTACACATATAAGCTCCACAGGCTGGGCTTTTGTCTTTACTCACTGATGTCTCTCCAAGTGCCTGAACAGTGCCTACCACATAGTAGGTATGCAATAAATATTTGCTGAATGGAAAAATGTGGAGAAAAGCAATTATAATCAAGAAGACGGCAAATGAGTTCAAATACATCACTCTTGTGTTAAAAAAACACTTGTTGAACTCAAGCACTTGGGGCTGGTTGAAAAGTGTACGCTATTCACTTATTTGACTAAAGGTGCCTGGCATTTGTTTATTTTAAGTGAATTCTAGTTTATTCATCAGTTTTGGTCCAGTGAAATTCTACTTTAATTCTGTTTGACTACTTTATCACTAAAACTCCCCAGGGCTTCTTCTTGTAAGGCAAGATAATGACATTTTAAAAAGTCACATTTTAGATAGACAGTAGGCTTGAATAGAATGGCAACATTTCAGATTTCAAGTCTTACCTGCAGCCTTAAGAATATCTGTGTGAAGGGCTCCATCCTGACCAGGTACGAGGCCACAATCATTGCAGACGAGTAGTGGGTCCCATAGTGGTAGGCGGGAGTCTCTCCTGTTCAGGGAAATTAGACAGAAGTGAAAACAAAAGGGAAAATATGAAAAATAAAACTGGCATTAATTTACGGGCTTGAAAATGCCGGCGTATGTGATAACCGTGACGCTAAATGCAGTCAGCACTGGTGATGCAGCAGGAAAACTTCATGATGACACCACTGTTCCTCATGCACGTATCTGGCAGAAATCCAACGTCAGTATGAATCAACAGCCTTTCCCCCAAACTCACATCTACCGACTGCATGTTTTGAAGCTTATTGTCATACTGAACCCTTAATGGCAAACCATCTTCCACTAAAGCAGAATATTGACTTTTTATTAGGTTCTGGCTTTGAAATTATATATATCTCTAGGCCGGGTGCAGTGGCTCACACCTGCAATCCTAGCACTCTGGGAGGCCGAGGCGGGCGGATCGTTCAGGAGTTTGAGACCAGCCTGAACAAGAGCGAGATCCCGTCTCTACTAAAAATAGAAAGAAATTAGCTGGACAACTAAAAATACATAGAGAAAATTAGCCGGGCATGGTGGTGCAGGCCTGTAGTCCCAGCTACTCAGGAGGCTGAGGCAGGAACATTGCTTGAGCCCAGGAGTTTGAGGTTGCTGTGAGCTGGGCTGATGCCACGGCACTATAGCCAGGGAGACAGAGTGAGACTCTGTCTTACAAAAAGAAAAGAAATTATATATATCTTTAAATTGTTGCCTATGAATATTATGCAATTTTATGTGTTTTTATCGTTTATTTTCCCTGGCAGAGAGGGACCAAAAAGAGCCCACACAAGAATATTAATAGGCTTAGGCTTAGGTTTTTTTCCTCCTTTGTTTGGCCTGTTTGTGGGGAAAGACAATAAACATGAAATATAATAAATAAGTAAATGATATAGTTTCAGAAGGTAGTCATTTTTCTTTTTTTTTAATGCAAAAGGTTTCCAAAATGTGCTTTAATAAAATTGAAGGACAGTCAACAAATGAAAGTGTGGTTCCTGGACTACACATGATGAGAAAGGGGGGCAGATTATGACGGGAAATTTCTGCCCTATGCGTGGCAGACACGCTTAGTTTTTGCCAGTACGCTGACAAGCCACCTAAAACTGCCTTCTAAGCATGGCTGTAAGTTGGCGTGCAAAACCTGTACATGTGCACTTGTAACATACGTAGATCTAGTGGCATATAAGCAACGTGAGGAAGGATGCGAGAATGTCAGGTAACTAAAGTGGTTACTTTTGAAACTTAGGTACAAAGTCCGACGAGAGAAAAAGCCACTTGCCGTTGGGATCCTCCCAGTCTTTGTACCGCTTCTTGTACTGAGCCAGCCGCTCGTCTGTTTGGGCTCCCATCGGCTTCGCCAGGTTTCTAAACGTCTTGGGATTGGTGAGATCTACCTCCTGAAAGACAAAACGAAACCCAACTCTGAAACAGGTCACTCTGAACTCTCTATTCTTGCCGACGCAGATACAGTGGCTGGAGTGGACAATGGTGATTTATAACGCACTGGGACCTGTGGGGTCAAACTGGCAGAACTGATCCAACCCACCCTCTGTGCCTGTTGATCCATACTTTCCAGATAGGCACCTAACAGTTTGTTAACTTTGGGAACTCTGTGCTTCACAGAGGAAGGCAGGCACTCAGGATGCAGGTGTCGGGGTGAGGGGTAAGAGGGAAAATGCTTCCAAGTCTAGACAAAAGCTCCGATTCATCCTTATCCTCCGTCACTCACATAAATGGAGAATCAAACCTCCCATCTATGTCCCCTACTCTTTACTCCTTCCCTGTCTCCCTCCAACTTCACTTCTGAGCGTCTTCTTCTTAGAGGTGATCTGGAAGTGGTATAAACTAGAGTACTCGGTAATTCATTCGCTTCTAGGAGAAAACATCCTACCTACCAAGTGACTTCCAAATGAGATGGATTCTTTCAGTCTACCAGAAATTATTTTAAAAGCTCATCTCTATGTGGAAACAACCCAAGTGCCCATCAATCCATGAGTGGATTAATAAAATGTGGTATTTATATACCATGGACTAATATTTGGCAATAAAAAAATGGTGATTTAATATCTCATATTGACCTGGATGGAACTTGAGATCATTCTTCTAAGTGAAGTATCACATAAATAGAAAAATAAACACCACATGTGCTATTAAATTGGAACAACTGAACAACACTATGCGCACATATGGAAATAAAAGTCATTGGAAATTAAGCAGGTGGGAGTGGGGAGGAGAGGAGAAGTGAATTCACACCTAACGGGTACAATGTGCACTATCTGGGTGATGGACACACTTGTAACTTTGACTCGCACTGTACATAAGCAATTTATGTAACCAAAATGTTTGTACCCCCACAACACTATGAAAAAAAAAGCTCATCTCTAGCTGACCTATTTCATATATTTAAAAGGAAATCAAAATTTACTCCCTGAGGGTTTTAAAAGTAGAAATCTGAAATAAATACCTGTAGGATATTTAATTTGTGTCCTTTTTACAGGGCATTGTGACTGACCAGTTTTGCCAAATTTGTATCATAAAAATTTTGGGCAGGAGAAACTGATCTTCGTTTGCGAATGTAAATCAAATTAATACATTTTTCCTCTCAAACTCTACATGCAAAGTACCTTATTTATACTTTTTTAAATTAGTGCCTGTGCCTATTGAGAATATTAAACTACAAAGCAAATAAAATATTTAGGCAATTGCAGTATTTTAAAATTATTTTTGAAAACATGTTCCGCTTAGGGAAAATGACTTGAGATTTACCTCTGAGTCGTAATCTGCAAGGATCCAGGGGAAGACAGGGTACTGCATGAGATCGTTGTATGATCTGCCGGCCAGAGTGTTCAAGTGCATCAAATACTGGAAGTTGCTGATTTCGCCTCTCTTAGAAGAGACAAAGATTCATTTTTGGAGCAATCAATCAATGATTTCCAACATGTTCACTTTTTAACATTTATATGCAAACTGAGGTAGAGGACAGTATCTTTTCAACAGATTTCAGAACAATGAAACACTTTTTACCTTAAAAGAAAACATTTTCTCCCTGGTATATATTTTATGGATTATTATTATTAAAGTGCCTTTAACTGTATGACTTACACCATAACCGCAAATTACCAAGGAAGTGGACGTATCTATTAAGCTTACCTCCCATCTCTGAGTCACAGACTTCTCTCCAACCAAAGTGCTAAGCAATCCAGATCTAAAAAATAATACATAATGAAATAAGTTGTAAGCAACATAGTTTTAAATCTGAGCAATTATCAGGTTGGAAAATTTAAGTCACCTGGACTAGGAATTTTTCAAACTACAGAGGATCTATCAGTGGGTCACAAAATCAGTTCAGTGCGTTATGATCTGCATTTTGAAATGTGTAATAGCAGAACTGAACTGAAGAAAACAGAGAACATCAGAAGGCATCACACAGAGTAAGGGAAAGTATTTTCTGTGGATTTTGTCTTAGTACTTATGACTTTGTGTGTCTTGGGATGATATTTAGTATATATTTCTTACTGTAGGTCATGGTCAAAAGAGTTGGAAAAACATTGGTCTAGCCCAACCTTCTAATTTTTTTACTATAATCCCCATGTAAACAGATCCAAAGACATTTAATTGGAATAACTGAAATATTATACAATATTTTGTACATAGTAAGTACATAGTACATCGCCTTCTAAAAGAGATATTGAATAAATGAAAATATGAATATTTTGTGATAGTAAAGACATTGCTGTCTAGGTCATTTAAAACTTACACACTACTTTTTTGGATAACAGACTTTCTTAGAATGTTATAAAACCCTATTGAAAGTTTATCAGCTTTATAATATTGATAATTAATAATTGGTCATGGAACCAGGAAGAAAGTATTTAACTATATATTTTATTATCTGAAAAGAGATCAATAGATTTTGTAAGCCTTAGGTCATAAACACATCCAGCTCAATAGTACAGCTACTACTTTCCACTTCTAGATAAATTCTTTCAATCAGACAAACTGAACATGCAGGATACTCTCTTTGGAAAGATAGCTATGATTATTCCTCAACTTTGTAAGAAAGGGGACAACTGAAATGGAAGACTAGAGAGTTGGAAATTAATTTCTATTTCTTGCCTCTGAGCTCTGAAAAGTTCTTTAAGAGCTGCCTACTCAGCACAGAAGGCAGCAAGAACAACAAAATAGCAAGTATAAGCTAACCTAGGCAGGAAAACTAGCAATTTGCTTACAAGTAGAAAAAAGGCTCATCAGGAAAATTTTCACTTCCGGTATTTATGTTAATAACAACACAAATGGTTAGGAACTGGACGTGTTTTTGAGGTTAACAAAAGCAAACATTTAGCATTTGTATTTGCTAAGTCTTGGTTAATGAAAAATAAAAGCAACAACTTAAAGAGAAACACACAAACTGAATACATTTAGCTATGCACAGACTGGAATCAAATTTTATTTAAAAATTATAGAATCTCTAGTAAATTTTTAAGTAATTTTCTAGCATGTTGAAATAATTAATTTACAGCTCCAAAGCAGTGCTTCTTTTCAGTGGATTACAAAGGGCTACCAGTTACTGAGTGACGTAAATGGAGCTGGGTCTATGGATTCTGGAAATGGCTATATCATCCATAAGGAAGGACTTTGTAGGATGAAAAGCAGCTGTGAAGAGCACAAAGGACCCACTGATAGGTTTGAATACATAAGAACAGAAGTTTAACTTTAAATGCGAAAAAACAAAATTAAGAGGAAAATGGGGCAATCTGCAACAAATATGACAAGCAAAAGAGTAACATCTTATGGAAAAATCCTACAGAAACCAATAATAAGAACTCAGAGGAAAAATGGGCAAAAGATTTGGACAATTTACAAATGATGATTTAAAATGGCTAACAAACATACACACAGTTCAAGCTTACTAATAATTAAAGAAATATACGTTTAAAAAATCAGAAAGCATTGTGTAAAATCAGTAAAAATAAAAAATTAATACACAAAGTTGGCAAGTATCTATTGAGACAAGTAAATTTATCCACTCACTAATGGTGTAATATAAACTTTTGTAGTTTTATGGATATCAAGTTGGCTTTGTATATAAAAAGCCTTAAATAAATACCCTTTATTTTACTAAAGGGACTCTACCCTAACAAAATAATGAGGAATTTTATTTTTAGTATTATGATAAGAAAACCTAATAAAGATGAAATATCTCAAAATAAGAGAATGCTTTATATATGCCTGGTGAATAGGTAGCAAACAAAAGTTATTATTTCTGAAAAATATTTTAATGGCAGGGGGAAATATTTAAACATAACGCTGAATGGAAGAAGCAGAATAAAAACGTGTAGAGTATATAAACTCAATTATGCACACAGCAATATACACGTGCTTAAAAAAAGAAAGATAATTGATCAAAATGTGCACAGTGATTTGACATGACTGACTATACATGCATTTTTCTTTTCTTCCTTTCAGTTTCCAGTATTTAAATAATTTTCTACAACCACGGTGGGTGGGGGGGAACATTCATTAAAAATGTTAAGTAATACTGCCCAGATATAAACCATCCCAATTTCATTATTAAATTGTAATGTACAAGCAACAAACCACCTACCCCTGCTCCACACTTGTGTTCGGTCGCTGCCCAGATACAGATTCTGAACTGTCAGTTAGAGAGGGCACTACAGCCAAAAACCTGCAAAATTTTAAAATAGCATAAAATTGCAAATGAAATCTCAGTCAGGATTTAGTGGAAGCTTAAGACACGATGAGTCATTTAGATCTTCATTGTTGCAGCTACCCGCCCATTACCCAGTAAACAGCAGGCAAAGGGAACATACAATAATTATAACCAGTAGAACACTATTGGTTATAAAAAACGGTAAGATGACCACTTCCAAAACCACATATAAAGGCCTACAGCAAAATCTATTACTTTGAACTTTCCCGTATGCTGCCACACTACCAGAAAAAAAGGCTTGCAACACTGATTTGCATGAATTGAGTCAACTTAACGAGTCCTAAAGAGTCATTAACACCTAGATAGTCACATGGCAGTAAGTGATGATGGTTAAACAAGACAACACAGACATCGCTATACAAATAAAGACACACACAAGCTAGAACCTTTATGTGACACTGTTCTAAGTTTTCTTGCAGAGTTGCTCACAACATCAATATAAATTTTTAAAGGCAAAAGAGAACTACGGGAGAATTCCCGAAATGGATGTAGACCTTAAACTTGGCAACTGAAATTTCTCAAGAGAAAAACAAAACTCATCTCCTTGTAGCAGCTTCTAATTACGAAAAACAAATAATTTCCTAGTGTTGAAAACAGTATCACCTTTAGAAATTAATAAATCAGATAAGTGAAAGTGAATTTCTCTCACTCCCCCTAGCCCTTCCCGTATGGGGTGCTCCCAGGTGCTATTGCTGGACTGCAGTGATAAGCGATGCTGCATGGTATGAGTTACTCCTTGTGGAAGTAATTTCAAATACAAAACTTCCAGACCATTATCCTAAGTGAAGAGTCTCAAGAGTGGAAAAACAAACACCACATATACCCTCTATTAAACTGGAACCAGTGATGGGCAAACACGTGCACAGAGTGAAGTAAAACTCACTGAAAATCAAGCAGGGGAGGGGGGAGGAGGGTGGGGACAAAAACCCACCTAATGATACAATGAACACTGTTCGGGTGATGGGCACACTTACAGCCGTGACTCGAGCATTACAAAAGCGATCCATGTAACAAAAACATTTGTACCCCTTTAGTATTGTGAAATTAAAAAAAATAATAACTTCCCCTAATAGAGAGATGGCTAGACTCTGCACCACCCTTCAAAGAACAAGAGAATGCCTCTCATTCCTAAAATCAGTTCAGAAAAGGCTTATTATTCACATCCCCAATAGAAATATCTTCAAGCACCATGGATATATCCTATTTTTCTTTTAAAAGGCACATTTTAAATATAGTTTACAAAGATAAAATATGCTTAGATTAGACTAACTGCTTTATTTGGCTATTCTACTTTTTCAAGAATGAAGACATCCAACTTCTCTTCCAAGGCCAGAAAGAGTCTTATGTGAATATAATTTCTATGGGAACTCAGTGCCTGCATCAATAGCAAGGAACGGCACTGGCTTCATTTTTGTTAATAGCAAGGAAACTTGTTTTACAGTTTCATCGTCCTTTTATATTTAGAGACACAGGACTTAGTGATAAAAGCAGCTTTTTGATGATCTCTGCTATAAGTTACCAAGAAGAAAAATGGCATGTCACAATAGAATTGCATCACTTTAAAAGTTAGAAGAATCATATTTCATGAGGTTGGCAAACATAAAACAAACATCTTCAAAGATTTTGACTTACTGATCTGACTCTAGATTTTTAAAAACTAGCTAGACTGGGAATAGTTTCCCCCTCCCATCTCGTCCCATGATAGCATGTGAAGTGCTCCTGATAAACAAGACCTTTGATAGACTTTGTTTCTAATTCCTTTCTGAAATGCAAGGAGGTAATTCCGTCCATCTCCGGAGAAAACTTCCACAGCAATAGGCTGAAATGATCAGAGAGAAAAACATTAAGAAAAAACGTTTAAGTTCATAAATGAGATTTTCTATTAACTTTTCCACTACAAATTTCTGCAATGTTCAAGAAGCTAATTTGTTGATTAAAAACATTTTCAGAATCACGAATTCCCTGCAAATTAAGCTATACAATAAACAGATTTTTCTTATTTTGCTCAATTTATTTCTAAAAATTTTAATTGAATGATAAAAATAAAGTAATCAAAAAATTATAACCTTGTAAATTATAGTAAGGATGTAATTTTTATATTAAAAGACAATTAAAAATGTTGATTTGGATACCTACAGGGAAAGATGGAAAACAAGGATATCACCCAAATTTTGGGCTGTGTTTAAAAAAAGAGAGAGATGCATCATACAGAGTCATGCACCCTGTGACCTGGGCTTATCTATCATAGAACCAAATCTAAGAAACACTCTAAAGAATAATGTGGATCCTACAGAGGATTTTCATGGCATGTATCAGTGTTAAAACAATACATTGCCAGAATAAAGCACATGACAAAACACTCAGTACTACTACATCCACGCACCTGCAGCAGATACCTCCTTTTATGCACTTCCTTGATATCTTCATATGCAAAAATGCTGCAGGTTCTCTTGAGCTGACTGGGGCCCTGCCTGGCTCCTCTGGGGATGATTGGCTCGTGCATACTACAGAGCCAGGAGGAAAAGGAAATAAAAACAGAGCAAGAGATAAACTGACTGCTCAACAAAAGGTGTGCTATGCTATTTCCAACATATGCATAGGATGGGAGAACATGTATCAGAATTTTCAGTTAAAAAAAAAAAAATGTTTAAAAGAATTTGTCAGCTACCTGAGATACAAGGAACCTCCTTTGATGATTTTTTTTTTTTTTTTTTTTTTTTTTTTGAGACAGAGACTCGCTCTGTTGCCCGGGCTAGAGTGCCGTGGCATCATCACAGCTCACTGCAACCTCCAACTCATAGGCTCAAGCGATACTCCTGCCTCAGCCTCTCCCACGTAGCTGGGACAACAGGGCCCATGCCACCATGCCTGGCTAATTTTTCCATTTTTTTGTAGCAACAGGGTCTCATTACATTGTTCAGTCTCGATGAATACAATTTTTAAAATCCCCTTATTACTGTCAATACCAACTTATCCACCAGGCATAGTTAGCACAGGGCCTATGCTCACATACTTTTGGGGCCCAAGACAATGCTTTAATCTCTTTTTTTTTTTTTTTTTTTTTTTGAGACAGAGTCTCACTCTGTTGCCTGGGCTAGAGTGAGTGCCTTGGCGTCCTCCTAGTTCACAGCAACCTCAAACTCCTGGGCTCAAGCGATCCTCCTGCCTCAGCCTCCCGAGTAGCTGGGACTACAGGCATGCGCCACCATGCCCGGCTAATTTTTTTCTATATATTTTTAGTTGGCCAGATAATTTCTTTCTATTTTTAGTA
>CM052454.1:2606750-2616765 GCA_028533085.1 Varecia variegata
CAGAATCAAAAATCTAACCTTTAGGAATGTTTTAGTATATATTTATCTTTACACTAATAGTCACGAAATGTAATTTTAATAATATTTTGCATGGAAGGAGGGTCCCTGAAAGTCAGAATGTGACCCTGACTGTTGTTGAAGATAATTACTTGAAATATTTCCTAGGCAGAACTACAAAGACCATGTCTACATTCAACAGTGCTTATTCAAAATGTTAAAAGAAGAGAAAAGGCGTGCTGATTTTCTAAGGCTTAAGCTTATCTTCCTTCTGGCTTTGTCTGTCTTCTGAGTTTTCCGTTACTATCACATCCATCATAGGACAGGCAGAAGAAAAGGAAGATACAGAAAACTCAGATAATTCCGGCTGGTGCTTCAGCCACGATGCTCCTAGGGTCTCAGGGCACCTGGTGACACTCCTCTTTCATTTATAACAGTATTGTGCAATGACCTGTTCTTTGTCTACAACTGTGTATCTGCTACTGTTTTTAAAAAAGAACTTACACATTCAGAATAAATTTATAAATATATACATCAAAAACAAGTAACTTGGTGTCTGATGCTATTAATGCACAGAAATAATTTTTACTTAGTTTTCACCTCGATAAACAAGCCACATTTTTTCTTTATTGTCTTGAAATAAGCGAGAATTACCCTTGTGAACATGTAAAGATGAAAGCACATAAACTGAGCAGTCACATTACCTAGAACACAATTTTTTTGATTAAAAAAAAAAAACTATGCAAATATATTTTTGTCTTTTAAAGATAGGTGTACTTTGTATCTCTTCATTCATTTACTTACTTGGGAGGTAAGGTTTCAATATCTCTTATTTCCCTGGTTGCTGTCATGGTAAATCCATCAATCACGTAAAAATGCTCTTTACCAAAAAGCAGTAGCCCTTCACTGGTATCCAGGCCCTGGACTCGAGCACAACGGTACATGTGCTGGATCTATAAAGAAGCCCATAAACACTCATTAACACTTTTTTAAAATGATAATTTCTTTTTTGTTACTCTGCTACGGCATTCCCTAAGCGAAGCATATTAAACCTGAGTTTAAGCATGTAAAGAAGGACCAACTTAGACTGCAGTCAGATTGTACCTGACTTCAGTGAGAGGAAACCGCCATTCGCTCATTTCTACCCACCCCTCCCATCTCTCCCAGTAGTCAGTGTGGATTTACTGTATTCCAGGCACACGTGTGCCAGCTTCTACAAGTGATGACAATGTAGACAAGGTTCCTGCTTTCAGGGACCTCATCCTGGGAGACAGACACAGTGAGCTTGGCGAGAAAGGGCACTGAGACACACAAGCAAGGAGTTTAGGACAGGACTGTGCTCTAGGTGACGCAGGGTGACACAGAGTGAAAAGCGTGGGGCCTGCTAACTCCAGCTGAATTCTCAGTTCTGTCATTTTGTAGGTTGGGTCAAGTTTCTTAATATCTCTGAGCCTTCACGCCTTCATCTGTAAATGTCCAATACACCTCACTGGCTTGTTGTGGGAGTTAAGTGAGGTAATGTACATAACCAGGTTAGGCATTGCTGGTTGTCTTTTCTTCAGTGTAGTTTTCACTTTCTTCTTTTTCCATCACCACCCCTGCAACTGGCACTGTGGAATGTGTCCTTACTTGCTCCCCACCTGGGTCCGTCCCCCTGGCAGACTGCCGCGCTATCGTGAAAAGGCAAGCTTGGCAGAGCTGTACCCTCCTCGTAGGGGGAAGGGCTGCTGAATCTCTCAATGCAAGTGTTGTTTTCTTTCCAAAGGGCAGTATCTAATTCTCAGTAAAAATTCTCTCTTGCTTAAACTCAGTTCAACATGACTCAAGGAAAAAAAAATCAGCAATTCAATCAAAGTTAAACAAATGTCAAATAAATGTCATTTTGAATATGCTTCCTGCACTATTCAAACTTAAAGCAATTAGAGCAAAAACTGTGCCTACGAGATTAAAAGTTTTAAAAATGAAAGCAATGCGATCGGTTTTGTAAAATATCTAAACGTATGCCAATTTTTATTGCCATATTTGAGCAATCTTGATTTTTAAACTAACTCTATTGCAGTATAACATAATACATATACACAGAAAAATGTTTATTTCCTACGTGTGTAGCTCGATGACTTTTCAAACGCTAACAATACAGTGGGATCGGCATTCATACCCAAGACCCCAGGGGCCTCTCTTATGCTTCCTTCCCATCTGATGTACTTTTATATTTACATGATCTTTTCGCCAGATATTGTCATTTAAGATGAATTAGGGCATACATGTGAACAGAATTGTTTTAATTATACCCCAATTTCTGGTTACTACTTCTTAGTGGGTAAGATCTCAAGGGTTATAACCAAGATCTAATATAATAATAGGCAAAAAAAGAACATCCTTTAAAAAGGCGATATTCACTACACAGTCAATTCATTCCTTCCCTTATTTATTCAACTGATCACCTCCCAATTCCAAGGTTTACTGGATGTCCACTATGTGACTGGAACTGTGTAAGGCAATGGGGTAAGAGTAAGAAACAGTGCTTGCCTACAAGGAGCTCACCATCCAGGGGACGAGAGAGACACGAGCACGAGCAATAATGACATGATAATAGAGAGTGATACATACAAGGCGCTATAAAAGCACAGAGGAGGGGATCCAACCAAGCCTGAGCTGGCAAGACAGTCAAGGAAAGCTTCCTGTGTTCGAGTATTACAGACATCCGGATAAATGGAATTGTGTCAAATGGGAGTTACTAGGACAGAGGTAATGCAAGTGAAGAAGAAAAGGGGCATGTTGGCAGAAAAAACAGTATGAGTAAAGAAAACCCAGCGTGGTGGGTGTAATTAACTACAAGGTGCACGATGCCAGGGGGCTCAGGCTACGGGCAGGGGTGATGAAATGACCCTGGCGAGGCCAGCGGGGTGCAGAGGCTGAGAGAGAAATGGGAGGGTGATGTCCTCTGCAAGTGAGGGAGAACAGAGGTTAAACAACACAAGGCTGGAGGTGACGGTTCAGACAGGCTGAAGCTGCTCGTAGGTGGATACTGGAATTATGGGGGTGTAGAAAGAAACCCAAGGTCAGATGACTGAATGGGTTGTTCTCCACGGATTTGAAACAGAGAATTACGGCAAGAAATGTGGTCTAACAAAGGGTATAGAGGAAGACAGTGAATGAGGGGCCAGTTGTTAATATTGTATCTGATGAAATTTATACAATTTAATGTGTTCACAGAGGTCAGAAAACCCTTGGAGGGAGCTACAGTACTGAGCCCAAAAGGTTGTTTCAAACTGTATTTTATTAAAGGAACTAAAACATTTGTCTTCCGTAACTACGCTACCAACTCATCTCATAACATGTTACTCAAATGCACTCCTTCCTTTTCAGAAGCACAATACCTTTTCTCCTTCCTCTAGCAGGCGCAGCAAGGTGGCGTTGTCTGTTTTCTCCTCCTCTTCTATAGAGCTGCCCTCGGCGATCTGGTCTTGGAGCTGCTCCTGGTTCTCCTCGTCGCCACCGTCCGGTGCAGACCGAGAGCGTTTCAGAGGAGGCTTGACCAGACCTACAGTACGATAACCAAGGGGGCCGTGTAGGAGCCATTCTAGGGAACAGTTTAGTCTCACTGTAGTCCCTTCTACACATTTCCAGCTGGAGACAATTTGGAAGGTGTAGGGAAGCAGCACAGTCCAGTGGTTGAGAGCACAGGCTCTGGAGTTAAATAGCTGTGTGACTTTGGAAAATTATTCACACTTTCTGAACCTCACTTTTCTCATCTATAAAACTGGGACAAGTGTTGGGTGTGGTGGTGGGCACCTGCAGTCACAACTACTTGGGAGGCTAAGGCTGGAGGATCACTTGAGGCCAGGAGTTTGAGGCTGTAAGTGTGTTACGATAGTGCCTGTGAACAGCCACTGTACTCCAGCCTGGGCAACATAGTGAGACCCCATCTCTGTTAAAAAAAAAAAACAAAACAAAACACAAAAAAACTGGGACAGGAATATCTATCTCAGAGGACAGAGGGCTGTTGGAGGACCAAATGAGGTAATTCACATAAAGTGCTTAATTGTATATACAATACATAATAAGTTCTCAATCAGTGTCACATGATGGTAATGATAAACAGAAAGCCTGGCATAATTAATAGTAAGAATTGTGTTGCTTATAGACAGGTGTCATGAGGGGACACCATGAATAATCAATCATTATCATACATAAAAATAAAGACAGCAAGTCATGAACATGGTGAGAGGAGGCCCCACCTACCTGAAGGGCTCGTGGAGACTATTTTGGCAGGAAGGTTTTATACACAGGAATGAGTATGATCAAAACGTCAGGTCAGAAGAGCAAGAACAGAATTCTTTATGATACAGGGACAGACCATTTCATTTGCAGATGAAGAGAACACTTTACTGTCAACATTTTGATACCTTTATCAATAATCACAGTGGGAGAAATTAAAATCAGTTGACAATAGTAACCAGTGAGATCT
The DNA here is from genome assembly GCA_028533085.1 of Varecia variegata. NCBI lineage: Eukaryota > Metazoa > Chordata > Mammalia > Primates > Lemuridae > Varecia > Varecia variegata. The sequence goes on from CM052454.1 coordinate 2,611,219, forward strand.
CAAGTATGGGAAGTCCTCAAAACACTCTAAACTGCACATTTGATTAACTTAACCTTCCTTAGTTGTGCCGTCAAAAGTAATGTTGCACTTGCCAGTACAGTTGCTCTAAGCGTTCTGGAAAAGCACAAGTCACCCTGTTCAGAGTCTGATCCTCTGAACACCAGTTATCAGAGGTTGTGCTTTGCCTTGAGAAGAGTTTTATTTTCACATATGGGCACATTACATCCATCTGCAGGCCACTTTAGTTCTGGTAAAGAAATCAACCTGTGGGAAGGGTATGAGATGGTAAACTATGTATGGGTGCTTTTCATGTCGCCCTGCTGTTTGCAGTTGCTCCTATTTTCATGTAAATTCAAATACAAAAATGTCCCAAATGATTGTTAATCAAAATCATGGGGGGCAAGGGGGGGCGCTGACCTTTGACTTTGGCGATCGTGTCTTCACCGTGCTCTGGCTCCTGCTGGGCAGCTTCCCCTTCCGAGCTCTCTACGATGGCATCCTGGACAATGGCCGGGTTGCCGGAGGCCAGTCGCATGTAGTACTCTTTGCTGTCATAGCTGACGGCTCTTCTGTACCGAGCAGGTTTCTGAGAAATAAAAGAAAATGCCTCAGAGAACTATTTCCCGGAATTAAAATACAAGCTTCTTGAGAAAAGGTAGGGTGTCAAAATTTCTTTGTGTCACCTTTTCTAGGGGCACTTAATAGACTGTATGTATACACAGTAAATCCACAGACTTTTGGGTTAAATTTCTCTATTTTTAAATTCCACTGATATTTAAAACTGATATGCAAAACAGTAATTGCAGTTTTGTCCTTCCTGAAATAATCTCTAGCCAAACAATGTTTGCATGTTAGCACAGTACATCTTCAGTGATGCATCCGGAAAGCTCCCTGTGGAGTAAAGGGAGCGTCCACTGGAGAAGGGCATCGGGGTGCCAGGAGACTGTCTTGTCTGGGAGGGGCCTGGGCTTTGCTTCTGCCCCAAGTACCGGTCCGTCAGCCAGGCCCATGGTCAGAACCGTCGGTGCGAGTGTTTGCGGCAGACACTGGGAGGCAGACTCAGAACGGCCCTGTTCTTTTCCACATTCCCATGTTTCACTGGGAATTCTCTGGATATGGCCCAAACCTTCTTCCGATCCTTCTGAGAGTCCTAACCCACCAGGGAATCAAGCAGTTTCCTGCCAGCTGACACTCTGGTTGGCCTGCCACCACCAGCTGGCACCTCCAATCTGCTGATTCTTGGCTGTTGTGTGACAGATCATGATATGTCACTTACTCACTAAGTGAGTATAGCAAGAGCATACATAAGTCCGTTTTGAAGAAGAAATTAATTACCTACAAATATATGTTTTGGTAATGACCAAGGCATGTACAATTGTTTTTCCTCTTACAGTCACAGACAATGAGAAATAAAAGTCTAAAATATCCCACAAAATTTAAAACCACAGAGAGGAAAGTTTATGTGTATGCAGGTTCCTCAGGTCAGAATTAGATCTAGACTTTGGATTAACAATTAAGAAAAAAAAAATGGAATTTGACACATGCTTTAAAACCTTCCCCTTCTAAATATTATTTTATTTCTCCTTTCCTATGAATAAGAATATCTAATTAAAAGTATTCTGCTATTTGCCTACTCTTTAAACTCACATAGTCACTATGTATCATCTCAATGTTGCTCATTTGAAGCAACGTTTTTTTTTTAAAAAAGTGGTTTCCAACTGAAGTGGAGAACAAGTGCCTGTTTGGGTGGACTATTTAGACTGCGATACTGAACTAATTGCTACACAGAAAGGTAGCTAAGTGAAATTACACTACCCTTCTTTTAACTGTAGGCACAGCATCAGGGAGCAGAGTTGCCAGTGAACTGAGGAATGATGCACGGCAAATGGAGAATGAAAAACATTATATGACACAGGAAAGTATTAAAATGATGTAAAATAATATTACAACTCAAAGGCTCAATCTGATGGGCAAACTAATAAGGACACTGCAGTATTTTAGAAAATGAAAGGAAGGTAGTAAACTTTGCATCATAACAATTCTGTATGAGGTACGACAGTTATTTTCAACTCTAAATTGCTAAATACTTAAACAGATGAAGCATAGTTAGTGATGGGCAAGACAATGAATTAATAGACGTGGGACAGCATTCACTTGCTTACTGACTTCAATGCAGATTTAAACTTGATCCACGAGAATTTTCCCTGAAATATTTTTTTTGAGGTACATTTCTGTGTTCTAAAGAACTACATTTTTTACTGAATTATGTACTTCATCTTTCTGGAAAATGCAAACAATGATTAAATTTTATCCTAATCTAAATAAATCAAAATGGCATATTAAAAAGTGATCACACACTCTTAGTTTCCATTAGTTCCTTCTGATTGAAAAAAAAAATAATTTTAAAGGAGAAGGCACTGTTGCATTCTCAAAATACACACTTTAGTGTCTAGAAGAATTAAATGAGTGATTGAAAAAAAAAGGCGAAGATGCCAGGCTGCCCATTACTAACATGCCTCATAGTTTGTTAGTTTGTGTGGGAAGCGATTCACGTTTTGCGGTGAGAGCAGTGAGAAGTCAGCCTGTTAGTGAGCAGCACACAAACCCTAACGGAGCTAATCAGAACAGAGCTGAGAAAGGGCAGAACAGCATCTCTCAGCGTGAATGAAACCAACTTTTCAACTCTAAGGAACTTAGAGAAACAACAAATTGAAAGCCAGTCTTTAAAGTTAGTCTAGTCTACCATGCACAAACAAAAAAACCCCGAAAAACAAAAAACTGCAAGTAGTTTGCATTCTTTTACGGTAATTTGCGTTTTACCTTTTGAGGAATGATATCATCGGGTGTCTCGGGCTGTTTACTTGGGATCTCAGACTGAAAACAGGGTATTAAGTATAGACATATCAGAAAAAAAAACATAAAGAGGAAAACAAAATAAAATTTTCTTGAGGATCGTATGAAATATGGAAGATGTAGTCAAAGAAAATTAACATGATAGCCTAAGCAGCTTAAATAATCACTTTGCATCTTGTAGTTATTTTTTCAATGATTAAAAGTAGCTTTAAGTGAAACTTGAACGCACCAATAGCCTCAGTGCTACCGAACAGGACAAACTCTTACAAATCACACAGACAAAACTTCAGCACAGGCTGCCATCTTCTTGGACGACTTACAGGTAATTCTTTACATGTTTTCAAAAGGAAAAAACAGAAATCAGTATAACAGAACCTAATGCTAGCTAATATATTTCATCTTCTTTTCCCTGTGCTTATTCCCAGATCTGCGTTGCAACAGGAGCAACAAACTGGTTTCAACTATCATCTACGATACCCCATTCCACAGAAATCACTAAGTGCTTATTAGTGAAAAAACATCCTTCAATAAAAGCCCAAGGACCTACTTTTTTTTACTACCTTCACCATCGCAGAAAGACTGAAAGCAAAAAGTACACTGGATCATCAGCCCCCAGACCAAACACTGTTTAAAGAGTCCTTTTAGAAGAACTAGGTAGTTGATTTATATTTTATTCTCAGAATAAAATCCTGATTAACAAGAAGGCAATTTCTGTGGAGCACACAGCTTGTGCACGTAAGCACACAGGTAAGCTGCACAGACAGTAATGCAGCCGGGAACTACTTCCAAGCTTTCTTCCTTCTCGTAGTTGACATCAGCCGATGACTTCTGGTACCTCTCTCTACGGTAAACATGAGCAGGCACAATGTTTCCACAAATGTTTGCTTCCATGGGCAAAACAAACACTGGACTACTGGGCATACTTTCAAATATTTCACATGGTTTTCATGAATCTTTCTCCTTCAAGCAAACTTGTGAAAGTCTACCTTCTACTGAAGAATAACCCTTAAAATCTACATCAATGTTCTCTGTTTTGGTAGGGATTTAGATTACACATGTGCAGGGTATACATTTGTTCAAACTCACTGAATGGACCACAATAAAATAAAAGTATTTTAAACACAAAAACAGATCAGGAAATCCAATGTTAAAAAAAGAGACAAAGAAAAAAAATCACTGAATGGTACGCTTAAGATCTGTGTGTTTCAATGTATGTAAAATTTGCCTCAGTGAAAAAAGAATTATAAACAGATATTGAACTCTAATTAATCGTAATAAAATGCAGTGGAAACAGTACTGATTCTGCAACTCACTTTGAAATTCATAAAAAAAAAACAAGATAGATTGCTGGATATGTATGTCATAAACCAATAAAGCAAAATGGACCAATTACTACTGTCAAACCCAGCTTTGATGTACAATATCTATACTTCCAACCACAATGTTGGTAGGATCTTCCATGTCTCCCTTGTAATTTTTCCCTGCAGCACATGGTGCAGTGCTGGTTTAATCAATATTTGCTCACTGATTGATTGACTGAGATTCTTATTTTACTAAAAGGTCCAGCATTCAGTAGCAAATATGTATGCTATACCAATAATTTTAGTATTATCATGGTTTCCTTTTTATTTAAAAAGTAGCACTAATTTTTATAATTGTTTACATAGAAATCTCTTTTTCAAAGTCAGAATTTCTAAAAAATAATTTTTCTATAATGCTGGCAATGAAATTTCTCAAATGAGTTGTTTAGTTTCTATGGCTCTTGTGACATCTATATATTATATAAAAATATGTGGAGGCAGCCACAAGAGACTCCTTAATTAGAAAAGAAACCTTAAAGTAAGATGCTTAGCCTCGTGTCCCTGAGCAACCCAAAATCAATAGGTAGACAATGAAGTCTTTGCCCCAATGATCTCTGCAAAAGAATAATAAATTTGAGATTATTATTCTGTAAAAGGGGATTACAGAATTAAAGCTTAATATTTAAATATGATATTTTTAAATTGAAAAATATAGGGTCTTATTTTCCTTATGATTCAAAGAGAGAATTGCTTAAAAACAACCAGAGTTTGTATTTTCATCATATTCCAGGCTTACATCTTAACACTATCTATAATTATTACTGTTTAAAATATAAAATTATAGTATAATTTAATATAGCTGTTTCAATTATGAAAATTACCCTCTAAGGAAAGCCACTGTGCAGCGAGAATGCATCATTTTCATGTAAGAATAAAGAATTTTCCTCTGGACATTAAAACTCATTCCTATTTCTTTTATTACAATGATTTTAGTTGATAAACTTCCAATTGCTTTAAAGTTTGCACCAAATGAAACACTAAAATATGTTCTATGAACAAACATATAATTTAAAATCAAGAAATAAGATTCAAAACTTAGAACAGGTAAGCTATTTTTTATACAGCATGTAACGCTGTCAAGTCACTTGAATGATTAAATAAAAAACAAAATCACCTGATTTATTTCTAACACATGAAACCTTTAAAACAAGAAATTAACTTTTTAATCGTCACTGTATTCTTCAGCTTAAGTGACAGGACTAAAAATGTAAATGTTACTGAGACACAATAATTAATAAATAAGGCAAAAGATCAAATCATTTGCCCTCGCTAGGCCAAAGCCTGTTTTACCCATCACGAGCCTTCAAAAGCAGTTTCTAGGTTGGCACAGTCC